>VXAZ01004433.1:1855184-1898936 GCA_013399875.1 Gymnorhina tibicen | reverse complement strand
CTCCCGCGGGGCGGGAGCGGCTCCGCAGCCCCGCGGCCGCCGCAGCACCGAGCGGGCTCTCCCGGTCGGGCCGTGCCGCTGCCGGGGCAGCCTCGGCGGGGGAGAGCCCCCGTCCCACACCGTCGTGCTGACACCGAGCGGCTGCCGGCCCCAAATCCCGTCCCGCACCTGTTACGGTGCTGTGGAAAGTGCGGCCCCGTGCGCTCGTCGGGCACTTTGGGTGTTTTAGGGGGGTTTATGTTTACGTTGCTTAGTGGAACTTAAAGATGCGGGTGCCTCTCTTCTGAATCGTCCAAGGAGAGCGGTGTAATGCTGCATTTTAACAACACGACTTGGATGCTTTCTCTGACCCGTGGCCTTCCAACCCGTTGGGTCTTGGTGGCCCAAGGGTCTTGTAAAGGCTCTGAAGATGTAATTAACCAAAGGAAGCTGTATTAGCTTCAGTTCTGCACAGCACCCAGCCCCGATGGTAGAACCCCTGGAAATCCCTGTGTCTTTCTCTGCTCCTAAACCATTTTCTCATTTTTCTTGATTCGGACCCCTTAGCCTTTTGGCATGGAATAAAAGCATCTCGTGTCCAATAGCATTTGTTTGACAGGGCTGTAGATCTGTAAGGATTGAGGGTTGGTCAAATACTCAGCTTTGGAGGGATGATCTTTTCAATTTAGCACTGGACGGAGACTGGAGAAGTTTTCTTACAGTTCTTGCCCTTTGCATGTCCTTGCAGAATGATTTGAGATGTATGGTACAGGTAAGGAAACAGACCATAAACTCTTCTTTCTACCTTAACCTGAAGAATTATGGACAGGAATAATTTATGATAGTGACACCATGTATCAACAGTGCTCCACACCATGCAGCCTTGGCCTCAGTAGAATTTCTTAGTCCTTCTAAGACCCCTTTTTCATGAGTCTGTTTCACGGTGCCATACCAGGTCCCTATCTGATTTGACAATATTTGGGGGGAAAAAAATTCATTTCCCAGTAATACCAGTTTTCAGTTTGTTTTCAGGGCTCTTAGAGGCAATAGTGTGGAGGTGAGGCTTGTAGTGTCCTCAGCAAGGAGGTTGTATCTAGACTAATTCTCATCTGCTCTGAGCTTGGTGGCTATGCCTGAGCAATTCCAAGTTTGTTCCCAATAGCCTTTACTGTATAAAAGAGAAAGTATTTTGTCTGAGTGTGGGTAACCTATGAGAATACAAAGGTAGAGGGGAAGAGGAATCAGAGTTTTGGCTTCTGAGATTTTTTAGAATTGCCAGAGCTGCATTTCTTGAACCCGAGATTTTTCACGGATCTGCTCTCTCTTTGAATGTCAGTCTTCTGAGGACAATTTCACCAGCAGTGGTGCAGAGGCCTTCTCTGCATCTCCTGACAGTCTGTAGCAGCCTTTTCATACCTTTCTATCTCCTTGATTCCATTTCCGAGCCCTAACAGACAAAAAACATGGTTTTCCTTTTGCATTAAGCTAAAAATCTTGTTTTTCTGCTGTGTTTAATGTAGGACTAAACTGTTAAATACAATTTGTATAAACGATGCTGTGTAAATTAAAGATAGTATAATTATGGTTATTTTGCCAGCACTGCAATGAAAGTGCAGTTCTTAGGGTGTAATTGCATTGTGTGGGAGTGTGTTTTGGCTTTGTTTTCAAATTCCTGCTTTGATATTGCTACAGTGAGATGTGACCTGGGGTGTGTATTACTGCAGGTATTGCACAGTGGAAGGGATTAGAGAAATCCAGTGCCAAAAATGGACTGTTGGGCTCAGAACTATTTTTATGGGCTTATTTATGTTAGGGATTTCAAGTTTGCTGTTTTTTTGTTACATCTGTAAAGGCACCCATGGCTGGTTTGGTTGCATAAGTATTGCAGAGGACATTTCTGAGCTTTGCAATGGCTTTTGTGGTGCTGCAGTGCTCTGCTCGAGTGTGCAGTGCACAGGCTGTACCTGCACAGAACACACAGCAGATGTGAATGTGACATTGCTGAAAACATCAAAGTGGAACTCGGAGCCCCAGTTTTAACACTGTTCTTTCTGCCTTTGTTTCAGCGCTTTCTCAACATATTTATCATCTACTCAGGGGAAACAAGCAGCTCTTTGATGTCCAATATAATAAAACATCAAGAATGCTTTAAGTAGATGTTACGGTTTGACTTCTGAAAAGAGCAGTTCTCCTCTTTCTTCCTTACATGACCTTTGTGTTTCCCTCCTGCAGCAGATTTTTCAGACAGCAATACTGAACATATGCTTCAAGGATGTCTCTCTCTCTCATAATAAAATGGGGTGGACAGGAGTACACGATAACCTCGCTGTCAGAAGAAGACACGGTGTTGGACCTGAAACAGTCTCTGAAAGGCCTTACTGGAGTGTTACCAGAGCGTCAAAAACTGCTTGGGCTTAAAATGAAGGGTAACTGTCCTTGTTTGCTGTTTCTTGGGGATATGCCTGAGATATTTGAGGGCAAATATCCCCTAATCCTAGGCAGGATGTGTGCACTAACAGGGCATGCAGCTCCCAGTTCTAGCTCTGGAATGAACGTGAATACAGGCACTTTATACGTCACTGGTTATTGTTTATTATTAATACATCTACCTGGTCATTTTTTAGTTGACACTGCTCTGTCCTGAGGGGGAGGAGAATTGGGGGGAAAAAAAGTAAACCTCATGGGTTGAGATTGAACGATAATAAAATACGATATAATACTAATTATTATAATAATAGTAATGAAAAGAGGAGAGAGAGACACATAAAACCCAAGAGAAACCAGTGCCACAATCCAGTTGCTCACCACCCACTCACCGATGCCCATCCAGTCCCTGGGCAGCAATCAGTGTCTCCCAGCCAATCCCCCCAGTTTATGCACTGGCCATGAGGTTCTGTGGTAGGGAACATCCCTTTGCCCAGTTCCCCCAGCTCCTGGTGCACCTGCTCACTGTCAGAGCACAGCAAACTGAAAAGTCAGAGATTCAGAGTAAGCACTGCTTGGCACCAGCTAAACCATTGGTGTGCCATCAACATTATTCTCGTACTAAATCCACAACACAGCACTGCACCAGCTACTAGGAATAAAATTAACTCAATCCCAGCCAAAACCAGGACACTGTATATGGAAGATGATGATAACACAGCTTGGCATATCTGGTATTTTACAGGGAGCTTATTTCAATTAAGCATGGACTGTATTGACATTTTTCTCAAATCTCTCTACCCCAATTAAAAAAAAAAATCTGTTTGAATTATAGGCAAACCTGCAGATGATGATGTTAAGCTTGGAGCCCTCAAGTTGAAACCGAATACTAAGATAATGATGATGGGCACTCGTGAGGAGAGTTTGGTAAATAATTTGCTTGTTTATTAGCTTAATCAGGAAAAAATGCTTCGTGTCTTCTAATTGTGATTTTAAATTTTGAATATTCCACTCATTTGAAAAAATGATAGTACAATAGATTTCTGTTTGCATTTATTTTTCTGTGTAGGGTAAGCTTTGCTGCAGAACTGAGAGCAATGTATTCATGAAATTCCTGTCTTGTTCTGCCCCTGAAGTACAAACCTGTTATTGTGATACTGACTTCTCAAATCTGAACAATCATCAGTATACTTTAGTAATTCTTTCCACTAGTAAAGTGAAATAATTTTGGTTAAATAGTATTCCTGCCCTGTAACATGCAGTAACAGAAACTTGATATCCATTGTTATTTTCCTTCTGTGATCCTTGTTATCTTTTATTATTTTTATTCCTCTAGGAAGATGTCCTTGGGCCACCTCCGGATAACGATGATGTGGTCAATGACTTTGATATCGAAGAGGAAGTTGTGGAAGTAGAAAATAGGTCAGGAGTTCAAGCTTTTAAAACAGTTTGTTATTGACTGTAGGGTGTGCATTTTAATTAACTGTAGCTTTTTGCGTTGTTACATCAGGGAAGAAAATCTACTAAAAATTTCCCGTAGAGTTAAAGAATACAAAGTGGAAATTCTGAATCCTCCTAGAGAAGGGAAAAAGCTGCTGGTGCTAGATGTTGATTATACACTCTTTGGTGAGTTTTTATGCAACTTGTGGTTTTTGTTTGTTTAAGAGCTTGATTTATTTGCCACATCAGGTTTCTTGATTTTTTGCTTTGCTGTGTTGTACAACATAACTTCTGCTTCATATGATTTTGTGGTCTTCTGCTCACATTTAGTGCAGCAACTATTTAATTGCTTATAAAAAGACATAAAAAAGCAGCAATTCTGTCCTGACAGTCTTTCCCTTGACAACTTGTATCTTGGCCATCACAGTGACAGGGCAAGATCTTGTAAAATAATGATCCCATTCTGTGCCTGATTGACTCTACTTTTGGGGGGTGTGGGAGAACAGCTTCAAATTTTATTTACATATCATTACTAAACATTCGCAAAAGCGTGTTTTACTTGAAAATTCTGTCAAGCTGGTTTTTTTTGAAAGCCAGAAGTTTCCTTCTGACTTAACCTTTCTGGCTTATAGGTGTGTCATGGCAGCGTGACTGTGAGCAGTAAATAAGAGCTTCCCTTATACCTTTCCCTTAGCTTTCCTTTTGGATGAGATTTGTCTCCATTCTGACATCAAAATACAGCCTATTTCTGAGTTTAAAATTTTTACTGAGAGGTCTTCTGCTGGCAGATTTTGGCAGTAGTTTTGGAATTGGAACAGGCAATGTTTGCATCTCTGAAATGAACTTGATACGTGTTCACACAATTAACTGGACTAGGTTTGAAGGAATCTGTTTCATATCTGGCCAGTTACAAATTTGCTGAGCGCACAGATGATTTACCCTGACTCTTCAAAAGTCTTCATACTCAGAGATCTCTGATTTAATTATTGCTAAGCCCTCAAGAAGCTGTAAGACCAACAGATAAATATTCCCTCTGCTTTGTCTCTCCACCTTTAAAATGGGAATGGGAATGGGAGTTTGATATCAATTCATTCATGATCTTAAAGTGCTTCCTCCCTCATTAAATTCTTGAGTCTCTGGATAGAAAGGAAAATTGGACTGGACTTCAACAACTTACAATTTAATACTGAATTGCTTGTCTCTTACATTCTTATAAAGACCACAGGTCATGTGCTGAAACTGGGGTAGAGCTGATGAGGCCATACCTCCATGAATTCCTGACTTCTGCATATGAGGACTATGATATTGTAATTTGGTGTAAGTATTATACTTAGTACCTAAGAGTTTATTGTAAATTGTCATCCAGAGCAGAGACTCCAGGGGGGAGGTTTTTATATTGCTTTTTAGTGTGAATCACAAGATCTAAAACAACACAGAAATGTTTGGCTGTAATTCGCACAATTATTAGAGATATTTGAGAAAAATCCCAATTCCTGTGTGAAAAAGCACCACATACTGCTCACAAGAACGGGTCTAGTCACAGGATAAAGCTCAGCACCCCTTTACTGAGTGTTACTTTGTACAAAGAGGTGCTTGAAACAACAGAACTGTATAATCAACATTAGTACACTGATAGTGATTTTTAGAAATAATCTCAATCTAGACAGCACGTAGTGAACTGCCAAATGAACCAAACTCTCCTGTCTGCAGGGGTGGTTGGTCCTTTGCCTTTGCCTTCTAGTTCAATTCCTGTCCAACAGCTGGAGAACAGACTTCAGCCAGTGCAGGGTTCAAACCATATTAAAATTGTATTACAAAATTTCATTTTCATCGTCTTGAACAATGTTTCCACATCTTCTTAGATCAGTAGGCAATGTTGATACTTTGTCCTTTCCAGATTTTACATATTCCTACCATTGCTTCCAGGAGGAAATCCTGCATAGGCAGTGTGGTTCCTCAAGCCAGGTGTATCCCACTCTTAAGGTCTTGCAGGTTGTAGTTCAGTAACAGCTGATCTAGAAAATGGTTTAAACATTTGCAGTGCTTCATCTAGTTGTTCATTTGGAAAGTAAGCTTTTCCAAACAAAAATAGACTTCCATGAAGGAAGACTTTCTTTAAGGCAGTGGCCCTAAAAGCTGCAACAAGGGTGGATCTTTGTAAAATTAAATTTGTGTTAAAATTTGACATATTTAGTGGACAAGTTCTTGTCTTGTTTCTTTCTTTTGCCTGCCAATGACTTATTTTGATAAAGTATTCTTTCTGTTTTCTCCCTTTTGTTTCAGCTGCTACTAATATGAAGTGGATTGAAGCCAAAATGAAAGTAAGTTGTTCTGAAAACATGTAATTTGTTTCTGGTCTGGGTAACTCTTCATGCAGTTGGGCTCATGCTCAGCGTTGTAGAGCAGGTTAGAAACTGGGGAGGTTGCATGAATCATAACCTGAGTTGTTTCAATTTCCATAGTCACTTTAAATTATCTTTATCACAAAACTAGATTAAATCTAGTTTTAGAATTCCACACAAACTATCAGCAGTAGGTGCTAAATTTAGCAGAACTAAACACAAGTCAGTACCTGCTGAAACTTGGATTCGTCACGCAGCCCTGCACAGTTGCTTTCATCTTATCTCTAATTATAGAGCTCCAGTCTTTAAATGTGATTTTTTTTTTAAAGGAACAGACAGATGTGACATGCTGGAGTAGGTTATGAAGAGGAAACTCTTTTCATATTTATCTTTACCTCTTGCAGCTGGGGGTTCTGTTGCTTCCTCTGCCTTATTAAACATCCCATAAGAGCTCTTTCACTTTCTGGTTTCTTCCCTGCTGGAATCAGGCAGGAAGCCAGTTTTGAGCAGCTGACCTCGTGGTAAACATATTTACAGTCAGGCTTAGCTGTAAATCTAATGAGCTTACTAAGAATTGCTGTGTGTTTGGCTGGTGGGTTGGGGGTTTTTTATGTTCATAAATCAAAGATTATTTCCATTCCAGGAAAAACCTTTCCAAATTTCAGCTTTTATTATGCACTATTTTTTTTCAGGTTTTCACAGAGCAAAGCACGTTTTTCCAGTGTTCTCTTCCTCAAAGTAATTAATTGCTACAACTTTTTAAACAAAAATGCCTCTCAGAAATGAGAACCTTTAATCAGAACTATTGAAGTGGAGTTAGTGGAAGTAAAATCAGTGTTGAGCCTTGCAAACATTGCCTTCTTGTGGCAGTGTCACACGTTTATATTGTGTTGTCAGGGTAAGCGTTAGGACTCAATCTTGTGGAAAACCATTGTTCAAAATGGGCTCTTTCCCCTGCACTGGTCACCTTTCTGCATTTCTAGGTTACTTTTCCAGCCTTTCTCCTGGATCCTGATCCATTGAGATTCCTGCCACTAGATGCCACTTCCTGTTTCTCCTTAAACTGATGGCACCAGGGGTGCTTCCCTCCAAGAGTTTCACTCTTGGTCAGGGAGCAGTGATGCCAGCAATAGTTGGCATTAAAGTTTCTGTTTTAAACTACAAAGCAGGAACAGGATTAAAAAGAAGGGAGTATCAGACAAGCAAATTTAATCTCTCATTTACCACCTCTTTATGCCTGGGGTTCAAACAGTCTAGAACAGCTGGTTCTGTCAGTGTAACAGAATACTGACCCAGGTGGGTAGAGCATTTTGTTTGCAAGATTCCCTTTTTTTATATGAAAGCAAATCAGTTAAGTGTGGCTGGGAAGTTGCAAGAGAGCTGCTGCAGTGAGTATTTTCTCCCTGTTACGTAGCTTTGCTTATTGCTGCTGTTGCACACACCAGAAATTGTCAGCAATAGCTGCGTTGTACCATGTCAGCAGATTTTACTGGTACTTTGCAGCTTCAGAAAGGATTTGAAATGGAAATTATGCTCTCTCATCTAGACAAAGTTTTTTATTTCTAAAAAGGTTGTTTTCCTTAGAGCGTTTCAGGAGTTACCAAATCTTAACACTCCAAATTGACACTAATGTTTGCTGTCTTGGATGTGCGCAGGAGGGAACAGTAACAGTGAGCTGTTCCTGGATATTCCATCTTGGACTGGGCTGTGATTTGTGCAAATCACTGTGAGGAACAAAGAGCAGCCAGTACACAATTGCTGTAAAGTAAAGTTGAGTGTGTAGAACTTGTGAGAGGTTGTGCACGAAGGTATGAGCAAAACCCCTCTGTATTTTGCCTTCTCTGCAAAGTTGCCTTTGATTTTCTGCCGGCATCAGCTGTTAAGTTCCTGATACTAAACACTAAAAATAAATCCTTGTGTGCACTTTCATGGTCCTCATTGTGTAATAAATCTAAATTTCCCCAGGTATCTATTTTTAGCGTGTCTCTGGTAAACCTCCCCAGCTCACCCCGTGACAAACAATGTACTATAATCGTGGCTCCAGTTGTTCAGCAGTAAAACTGTCATAATTAGAAGCTGTAATAATAAATCTTTGTGATGCAGGAGCTTGGGGTGAGCACCAATGCAAACTACAAGATAACTTTCATGCTGGACAGTGCTGCCATGATAACAGTGCACACTCCTCGGAGAGGACTAATAGATGTAAGTACCTGTTTTTCTCCTATTTTTTCTACATTCAGCTGGCATTTTATCACACCCCTTTAAAACAGTCAACAAAAAAAGTTGTGTTGGAGTTTTCATGCAAGAAAACTGCAAGAATCTTGGAACCAGAGCGGGTTTTTTTTTTCTGCTGAAAGTCTCTACTAATGTTTTGAGTGGTATATTTAGATGTCACAGCTTTCAAATCAAACAGTAGGTAACTGTTGCAAGAAAATTGGTACCAACAGAAAGGTTTTCCTTAGTGTGGGGGGTATTTATATTGTATTATTTCACATCTCTTCCTTCATTAAAGCCAAACTACCTGCTAATGGTAAAGCAAAAGAATATAAGTGTCCATTCAAGTTTGGACTCAGGTTCCTATAGATGATATTTTCATCGCCTGCATATGATCTGATTTACCTCAGATACCTTGTATTGTGTTGTATTTGCAGGTGAAGCCTCTTGGTGTTATCTGGGGAAAGTTTTCAGAGTATTACAGCAAAAAAAATACTATTATGTTTGATGATATTGGCCGAAACTTCCTGATGAACCCACAGAATGGACTCAAGGTAATGTAAACTGGAATTTGCATTTATTGCTGCTTTTTCTTGATACTTCAAGTAGTACTTTCTCATACTTCTTTGCTGTAGCATAAAGAAAGACTATTCTTAAATAGCAAAGATGCGTATTTTATTATATTTTTTATTTACGGTGCCATTTGTCTGGCTTAGTATTTCCTTAACAGCAGTATTAAGTAAACCTTGTGTCACTATTCAATGAGCATTTAAGAGACTAGCAGAAACAACAATTTTCATCCATTTTGGCAAAGTTATACCTGCAAGCTGTAATCAAGCTGGGCATTGCTGATAGGCAGCATTGAAATACGTGATGTTCAATCTGCAGAGTGGTCATATTCAAAAATAAGTCAAATAACAAGTGGCTGTACTTCATGATAGTATGACAGGATAATCACAAGTATTCTGTTAAGAGAAGTAAGTAGTACCTTGAGCCATTTTGAATGCAGAACAGCAAATATTTCATTTTATACAACTGTCAACTGCATGTGCTCTGTTATTACTGCTGATTCTGGATAAGAAGAATGCAACATAAATTTCTACATACATACAGTGGTAGAGCAGTGTTGATGCCTTAGGTTTTAACTTTTAAAAGGCATCAGTGTGGTACTAAAGGAACTTGCACAAATCTCTCTAAAAAAGAAAAAGATATTTTCAAATGCAGAAATTCAAGATGGTATCTCTGAAAGTATCCATGGTGTGAAGAGAGCAGTTGATGAGATCTAATAAGATGATCTTAATAGGAAGGAGAATCAGGAATAGCAAAGATCTGGCTGGGAGGGGATTATCCAGAGAGGTCCCTCTAGCTCAGATTGGAAAGGTGTTTGTCAAAGTGTTGCTAACAGCTGCAGACAAGAACATTGAGTCACTAAAACAAGGCCCAGGTATGATGTATTCCAAGCTTAAAGCAGTTGTCAGATAAGCTTTGCTTCTGACATCTCTTTTCACAACAGCTCTGGTTGTAGTCAAAGGCTTTTTGTTGAAAAAAAGCATCTGGTTCCAATGATGCCACACAACTCAGAATGCAGAACTGAAACCCCCACCCTGCAAAAATCTCTGTGAAATCAATTAGAAAATGTGGCAGTCCATTCCAGATCACTGTATCAGGCTGTCTGGGAGGGGAAGGCTTGAAGAAGTGCAAGAGAAAAGAAACTTCTTCTTGGTTGGTGCAAGGCAAAATCCTCTCAGTCCAGTTTGCATGAACAGGACAAAGTGGATCTGACCACTGCTGGAAAAGGTTTTTCTTCCTCTTACCTGTGAAAAGTTATAACTTGTCATAGTACCGAAAATATATTTTAATCAGGTGATTAAAGTGATTAAGGTGATTAAGTGATTAAAGTGATTAAGCATTTTTCTTTCTGTGAGCAAATGGTTATACCCAGTTTATTTATTTTGTATAGATAAGGCCTTTTATGAAAGCACATTTAAATCGGGATAAAGACAAGGAGCTTCTAAAGCTCACCCAATACCTCAAAGAAATAGCAAAATTAGATGACTTTTTGGAGCTGAATCACAAACATTGGGAAAGGTAAGAACAAAGTCAAAATTCTTGCTTCCTTCTGTCCCTGACCCCTGTGTTTTGTTTGAGGTTGTCTCTACAAACACCAGAAACAATGGAACTGTTGAACTTTATAGCTTAAAGTTACAAAGGTCCTGTAGTTTGAGGAGAATTTTAATAGGGCTGTAGTGTGGGGGCAGCTTCCCTAAAATGATAAGATTTTGACAGAATGCATCTGTCAATGCATTTTCATGCTTCTCCAATATTTAGCACTGCCAATTATGCAATTATACCTCCTGAAAGGAAAAGAATTTTGAGGGAACCTGCTCCCTGGAAATCTCTCTCTTTCCACCCCTGCAAAGTTAGGCTGTGGCTTCACATCCCAGCTCCTTTGTTATGAGGCAACTTTTCTGGCAGTTCCTTCAGGGTGGTGTTAGTGTGGTTCTCAGGCACCATCCAGGTTGGGTTGTATTGCAGGATTCATCAGCTCCAAGTTACTGTCTTATGAACAAGAATTTTCCAGCTGCTCAAGCAAAATCCTTAATGGTTTTATGCAACACCTGAAGCTTTAATGCATGTGAAGAAAAGCTGTTGGAAAACCACTCCTTCAGTGCTTAAAAAAAACAGCCTTACAGGCTTGATACAATTTCTTTTTTCTGATTAGAACAGAAAGTGAAATGTTAAACCTTGAAAGCAGTGAGATTCACTGGATATTTCACACTGTCAGTGAAGTTGGTTGGATTCTTTCTTGGTTGGTATTTGCAAAGCCTTCACTTCACACCCCATAGCCAGATTGCTCCAGCTCTGGTGCTGAGAGAGCTGTGAGATCAGAATACAAGCAGCTCAGAGTCACTTGGATTCTCCAGAGAAGCTGCTGCAGGGCTGTTCTTTTCAGGTTATGCTGGATCAGTTCATTAAAGCCCTGAATTTATTTGAAGGAGTGCCATTACTAATGGGCCTTTTTATCTTCAAGGATATAAAAGCCACTTTTCCAGCTGATGTAATTTTCCATCCTCTTAGAATGAAACAGGTTTCCATTTCCTTCCTCCCTTTTGTTTAAAAAGCCTGATAGAGTCTAACTAAAACATGACTTTGAATTAGCACAAGATAACCTATCATGGAACTGAAAGATGTTGAAATCAAATACAAATCATAAGTGGTATTGATTGCATTTCCAATTTCTGGTTATCAGTAGGAGGATTGTTGGTGAGAAAAGAAAGCAGAGTCATACTTTGATCTTAAGCTCCCAGGTATATTTGTGCCCACCTCTTACTTGGTGACAAACTGTACTTTTGTTTCTTTCAGGTATCTTTCAAAGAAGCAAGGACAATAGCACGAATAAAACTGTGTGGCACTGAATTGAAGGGAACATCACTAAGATCATTGGACTTTTCCTTGCTTTTGTGCTAGAGTATAATAGTGCTGGACACTGGACCCAATGCCAGAACGACTGCTAAACTTGGTCTTCCAGTTGGTTGGTTGTGGGTTTTTTAAAAGATCACAGCAATAAGCTCAAAGTGGGAGAAACAAGTCAGTTGCTTTTTCTTGCATTCAGTTCTGGTGTTACTTCTCAAAATACTTTCCTCTCCTTTGCTGCTGAAGTACAACCATAACCATCAAAGACCAAAACCATTCTGAGACTAGGAAAAAAAAAAATTTAGACCAAAAAAGTTGATTAAAAAGCCAACCTTGGCAGTGTATGAATTGTATAAGTCCTCTATTCCCTCCATCTTTAGAAACAGTCTCCCTCTCCCATTCCAGTATTTAAGTCTATAAATTACAAGTTGTCTAAGTTTGGTATGTATTAGTATGTCAGTGTTTCTCTGTGCAAGACAGTAAGATGGGAAAGTACCACCTCTGTGGCCAGTTTACCCCAGTGTGTGAACTTGTACTATAAAGCAGTGTTTACTGGAAAACAAAAGATTGAAGTTGGAGGGAGAGAAACCCACTGTTACTTGGTCAGTGAAAAGCAGCCTGCCTGAAAAATCCCCGTATGTCAGATAAAGGGTTTAAACCTCAGTTGGGAAAGTCACATTCCTAACAAAGCATGAACAAAACCCTTGTTCTCTTCTAGCTAAATCTTGTCTAAGTGCAAACACTGTGTTTAAATACGATATTCAGCCATACTGTTCTTAAAATATCATTTACTTGCGCTGCTTATGCCTGCACTATAGAAGTGTGATGTGACTGCTGTTTGGCATTTCCAACACTTGTGCATTATGCAGTTCATGGATTTGAAAGAAGACTGACCCTTTCAAATAAAAAATGGTATATATTGTTCTTAAGGAACTATAGCAGTTGTGTAAATAATAAATACCTTTTTCATACTTTGTGTCCTGTGCTGCTTTCAATATTTAGCTTGCTTAACAGAGGAACCATCGATAATATTAATTTGGGGGGGGGTTTTGGAGGATTTGTTTGGATTCCAGAGACACTGGGTTTGTGTCAGGAGCTGAGTAAGAGACTGGTTATGTGCCTCTTTGGATTAGGGAAGTGGTGCTGAATCGTGCAGCACCAGGCTGGCCGGGAAAGGAGCCTTGACAGCACGTCAGGCTGTCAGCACAGCAGGCACAAATGAGCTGCTGGGACGAGCACGCGAGGCTCCGGCTCAGTGACCTGTCAGAAAACATCCAGGTGCTTGTCCGGGGCTCTGTGTGCTTTAGTGCCAACCCCAGCCGCCTTTGAAAGGAGCAAACCAGAAACCTGATGCGTAAAAGTGGTGGTTTAGGTAAGTATGGAGGGTGAAGATCTGCAGTTTTGTCTCCTAGAGCTGATTTCTGATTGAGGAGCTGCCTGAGCCCTGTACAGACAGCACAGGGAGAATCCCTGAGCTTAGAACAGTGATCCCCTCCTGGAAAAGCTGCAGCAGCAATCATGGAATGTAGGACTGGTGTATGGTGCACTGGAATTCCTTTGACTTTAAACAGTGGAAAGAAGTCAAGGCATTGCAGTTAACTCACCTGTGGAGTTTGTTGTGCTGGGCAGAGAGAAAACCAAACCAAGGGAATGTATTTAAACACGTGCCTGTATTTTTTTGCTCAAAGTTGGCCTAAAGAAGGTTACAGTGAATGAGCAATACTCATTTCTTTTGCTTTATACAAGGAACATTTTAAAAATCGGTTTTGTGACACAGGGGTTTCATCCCAGAATTTGAGAGTATTGACTGATCTGAAGGAGATGTGCACTCCCCTTACAAATATTTTATAAGCTGAGCTGGAACATGAGAGTGTGATCTCAATGTGATGGTAACACAGAGACAAGTTATGTCTTTTATGACGAATATAATTTCCCTTACCATATTTTATATTTGAAGACTAGTCTTGCAGTTTGATTTGGTTATCTTCTAAAAATGCTGCTGGGATTTACTTGGCTGAGACATGGCCGAGATTTTTAAAGTCATGAAGCTGTGGATAAGGCAGGCACAAGTCTGATGTTCAAATGACAGTACAAGAATCAGAGGTCACTGATAGGAGAATGGGTTAAAAATGGTAAAAGCAGCAGGAAGAAATCTGGATTTTGTTGCCATGGTTTGTTGTGGAGGCAGGTGGCATCAGCAGGTTCAGAAAGGAGTTCAGTGTCTTCCTGGGAAAGTCCACAGGCAGAAGCTAAAGGGAATAGGAAGGTCTAGTAACCTGTAATGAAAGAATTGAAGATGCTCAGGAAGATGGGAGTGGGTCACACAGAGCAGCTCCTCACTGCACTGCAGGACTGCTCTGGGCTGTATCTACAATGTGACTGTGCCAAACTACCAGAGTAACTGCAAGGAGAAATGGGTAGTTTTCTGCTTAGCCCCAAAACAATATATTTATTGCTCATAAATGCAGAGGAAAACAGCTGTGCTGATTTTTATTTCTTCTCTTCAATAGGGAAGGCAGTTTTGATCTACTTGTATTTCCAAAATGTAGTTAAGCCTGGAGAATAACTATGGACAGCAAGGATTAAAGGTTTATTCCCTGCTAACATTTACTTTCCTTTTAGATTATGTTGAGGTGCCTGAGAAGTATTTGATCAATGGCTTTCACTATCTCTATTAAAAGAAATGGTATTAAAGCATAATTAAAGAGAGGGAGCGTACGGCTTAATTACAGAGCTCGTAATTTACCGTTCTGCAAAACTCTGGAGAAGCATTAAATGGAGTCTGAACTATTCCTAATATTTTCACGCGTCAGAGACTGTCCCAGACTCCCAGTACACGTCAAACATTTTGTATGTTGTTCTGTCTGATTATTCAGACCAGAGGAGACAGTCCATTTCCAAATGAAGTTATTTCAGTCAGCCCTGGATATCTGACAACTCCAATGCCTCGCTGTGGCATGGATGCTCATCACTGGAGGTACATGGAGTGACAGCTGAAGCCAGGAACTGAACTGCAAATTCAGCTCCACAAATCCTGCTGCATGACTGTGAAATCTACAGCTAGTTGCCAATTTTTATTCCTGACTTGACATTCAACTGACAGCAAGTGGATGCCAAAGGGTTTAAGACAATTTTCCACTCTGTCTGTTCAGGATGTATTTAAGACTGACATGAGAAGTGCTGAATACTTGCTCCCAAGAAGACAAAGGCCAGGTAAAAACTGTATTTCAGAGGGTAAAGAAAAGTACACAGTTTTCCCAATTCGTTAAAGCTGCTTCAAACAAGAAATGCTGGATGAAGAGGCAGAATCCTTGGGCATTTCACTGTTGGCACTGCAGCAGCCGTGGCAGGTACTAGTGGATGTTAGCAACTGCTGCACCCAGCATAGGGTGCCTGATGAAGTGCTTTGGCTGGGGGATTGACAGAGAAGAATTTCAGTGAGAAGAAAATGTTGACGAAGAGAACAACAGGACGAGAAGATAAAAATACTGCTCTGTCCTGGAGAAGACAAGGGACCTCTTGCAGGCGTTACAAGTTTCTTGTGTGAGCAATATTGGCAATATCTTGTTACCAGGGGCTGGTGCTGACATCTGTGCTTCGAGTGGGCTCTGCACGAGCAAGGACATGGTTTAGACACAAGCAGCCTCAAAGATTCAACAAGAACGGCCTCGTGATGGGAGGTGAACAGCTCTGGTTATGTTTTCCTGAAAATGCTGAAAAATGGCTCTGAGGGCTCACAGTGCCAAGTTTGACTCTCCTGGCTTTATCTGCTGTGCCACACCACTCCACACCTGCATTTTCCAGCCCATCTCTATCATTGCCCATTATCCTTTAGATCACTGATAATCACACAAGGCCTCAAACCTCCTTCATGCATCAGCCCTTTTCTGATGTTTTATAATAGGGAGCTTCAAAATGAACTATTTATATACTGATGAGCTTTCTCATACAGCCCTGAGCTTCATTATTTATGCTTATTTAGGAAGTTTGCTCATTTCTGGAGATCTTTTGATGCCGCTTTGAGCACTTGGATGCTCATTTAGCTCTCAGGAGTCCGTGCCGAGCTTGGCCTGTGTCCTTGCCACACACAGTCACATACAATGCCATGCCATTAATTTCTGTGCCTCTCCTAGCAAATAATTTTCCCACCAATTCATTTTCTGTTAAGAATGGGTACAAGTCAAAGGGAGCTTGTTCTCAAATTGCATAATGCTCAGAGCACTACGGCTGGGGTGCTGGGCACAGCAAAAAGTGCATCATTAACACCCCTTGAAAGTTTTCGTTGTGTTTATTATTTTCCTTTAAACTGCCTAGTTGGAATTGCACACCCACTCTGCTCACAACCCACCATTTGTCAAGGTGTTTATACATCAGAGGAGAGCAGCTTTTATCATTTATCACGGCAGGGGCCAGGTTTGGCTGCAGCTCCTGTATGGAAGGGGACTGGGTGACCTGGAGCAGAGCCTGCACGGTCACTGCTGCTGAGTGGTGTCCCCTCCTCCCCCTGCAACACCCCAGAAGACTTTGGCCTTGGTGTTTTGAAACACTGAGATTGCATCAGATTTTTAGCACTAAATATCTGTGGTGTTAAAACATTTGGTATTCAACAGTGGGAGCCTTGTTCTTCACTATTTGTGCTGCTCCTGAGAGCAAAGCAAGTCAAACTCAGGACCAGGGCATCAAAGAAGTCATAGTTCACTCTAAGTTCCTGAGTCAAACATCTCAACCTTCAGATCTGATCGGGCTTTTCATCTCCAGCCTGTTCTACTTGCTGCAAGATCAACCCCTGGATTTTGAGATGGATCTGTCAGGCTCCTTCCGGAGCACAGCCCGCGGGGCCGGACAGCTGGGCATGAGTGATGGTTCACAGGCTGGCCAATAAACATGTTTAAATTGTTTCACATTGCAGGAAAACATCCACAGATGAATGAAAAAAATGGGTGTCAGTGCCGAGCTCATTCAAGAGTTCTACTTCTGAGCATGTTCTCATAGTAACACCGTGGGTAAAAACCTCCTTCCCAGCTTTGTTTTTTCAATGCTCTATGATTTTTCCCCCCCGCCTCACTTCTTAAAAGTTCCTTGGGGTGGGTGTGTTGTATCTTTCAATCCCTGTTTCACTGGCCCAGAGGGCTCCTGCTCCTGCTGTGCTGTGGCACAGGAATGGCTCAGGGGCTGGAGGAGCTTTGTATGTGATTGATGAGCTACAAGCCAAGAGCTCCACTGGTGAACCCCCAACTTTATCCCTCAGGTATTTCCCCCCCCCAAGTTTGGGTCATGCTGGAAAAAACAAATGGTGGCACGGTAAGAATATTGTAAATTTAACAAATTCTAGTAAAACCTTCTAAGACACCCTGGTTTCTGGGGCAAGATGAGGTGGCTCTAGAACCGTATTTTGCAAAACTTACGATTGTTTATCCAATTTTCTATATTCGGTTCACATTTCATGACATACAGGGGTGTGTGTGACATTTGTGAGCAGGGAAAGCTGCATCAGTTTAGTGGGGGAACATGAGCGGAATTTCAAGCAGACACTTAAACTGCAACTGATGCACTTTTGGGTCCCTCTGCTGTCCTAATGATGGATATTTCTTGAATCAGGACCAAAATGAGCACATTTTTGGAAAACTTAAGTGTATTAAACTGCCTAGGAGATGAAAATGATAAAGTGATGTGGGATTTTTTTTAATCTGATTAATCCGTTACAGATGTGACTAGACAGAACAGGTACGTTGCAAAATCTTTTCCTATAACAAATGGTATTAAATTAAAATCAAAATAATTGGTGTCTAACACTTGAAGGAAATTCTGAGCGTCAGATACAGAGGGTTTGTAATTACACCTAGGTAATATCCCCACTCCCACAAACAGTACATTAGTTGAGATAAACACATTCAGTAGCTGTTAAGCTACTTTGCTGTAGATTTAATGAGTAGCTGCGGCTGGAAGAAAGCAGGCAAATAATTGAAATTTCTGACTTCTTTAAACAGAATCAAAATATTGTGTTTTGTACGTGCATTTCCACTTTCAAGTAGTCCTAAGTTTTGAGAATTTAAGTAGGCAACAGTGATTTTTTTTTTCCTTAATGTGATTGGTTTGGTTGGTTCACTAAAAGAAAAAAATTTTTTAAAAAAAATCAAACAACCCATTGATAAAATGATTACTTTAGCTAGACCACAGTGGAGTAAATTTAGGTAGATTTAGTTCTGCAACTAGTAAGTCATATAACATTCACAGTTTTACAGCAGTGAGAGGACACTGTTGTCACTGATAAATGAGTTCATGGCTTGTCTTTCACTCAGCCCAGCAATCCCTGACCAAGTTTATGACAATTTGTCTGGTTTTAAACTGAGAGATGCTACAAAATTTGGAGTCTGTTTAAACTTAGATCGCTGATGCAGAGCTGTTCATCACCCTCTGATGCTTGGAAAGGTGTGTTGAAGTGCACATGCCGAGAGCCCCACAGCTCCCTGCTGGTGCAGGAGCCTCAGCGGGGTGCTGGGATCAGGGGTAGGGGTGAATGAGGGAGAAATGCCTGCCTGCATGTCTGCTGGCCCCGCACTTAACCCAGCACTTCGCACTGAGAGGTTACGGGCGGCCGGCAAGATGAAAACCCCAAAATGAGCTCTAAATCTTGTGAGATTAACATATAAAATCCCTTAATGGAAATGTAGGCACCGCAGATAATTACAGACCCACAGCGCCTGACTCAGTCAAGTACAGCTCCAGAAACTGGGGAAGGAAAGTAAGTCTCAGTATTTTCTGCAAAGAAACTTGAATCAAGCCAGAGAGCAGCAGCATTACCAAGCTGCCAGACTATTCAGGCAGTAAGCAGGGCAAATGGAGACTCAAGGGCAGAGTTTCCAGCAGTGGCCCATCTTTCACAAGAATCAGATGAATTTTACACCCCCCTCCTGCACTGCCTTTCCAGAAGGGTGAGCAGAAGCCTTGGGACAGGCATGGGACAAGCACTGTTCTAAAGTCTGGAAGGAAACCAGACAGGAGCTTTTCAGCTAAAGCTCCTGCCAGAGCCAATTAGGAGGCGATGGCTGGATTGCAGCAGCTTTGCAGGGGCAGGAGACGGCCCGGAGTGACCCGGTCTCACCTGGCAGGGACAGCACGGGCAGGGTGTCCTGCAGCCGGTGTCAAACGCTCCCCAGCCCTACAAGGACCTAGCAGCAGGTGTGCTCACCCCAAACCATTCCTCCACCCCTGGATCAGTGCTGCTTCCCTGCTCCTAAATCACAGCGGAACACGGGTACAACAGGATCTTCTCAAAACAGCACAGATGTGCCCCAAAAGCCCCAGGGCCAGGCTGGAGGGGAATCTGCAGGTGCTGCCCGCCTGCCTCCCCCCAGCAGCTGGGCTGAGAGCTCCATACCCACACTCATGTCCCAGAGCAGAGTGCCCCAGACACCCATCTCCCCACAGCCACCATCTCTGTTTCCATCCCTGCACCTGGTGCCAGAGTCCTTCTATTGCTGAGGAAAAGCCACGGCCGCAGAACCACCCAGGCTGATCTTAAGGAAAGTTTTTGCCCGTTTTGATTCCCAGGCTCAGCACTGAGTGCACTCAGTTTGGCCTACCCACAACACACAAAATTCAAGAAACCCCTTTGGGGTCAGCACTGCCCGTGAGGGCATAAAGAGCCTCCCACTGCCCCAAGAGCCCACTTTTCCTGCTTGCTGGGCACAGCTTTACCATGCGGCTGCCCCTTTACCCCAGACATCCTCCCACTGCCCACACATTCTCTCATTTTAAACACGAATCCCCATAGGGAAAGTGTGGTTCTCAGATTTCCATCACCTTGCCAGCATCCACGAAGCAACAAAGCCATGGCACAGCAGGGAAGCTCAAGTGCTTTTCACTTCATTCTCACGAACAAAGCACCATCAGCCGAGCAGTATCCATTTGCTGAGGGCAGGGGTTAAGGCTCTACTTACACCTTGTCCTCCCTCCCGTCTCATCAGCATGGAGCTGCTTTGGAGGGGACGTGAGGTCTGACTGGTCAAAGCTGAGTGTTTGGCCAGCACACCCTGGCACAACTGGAGCAGCTGGAGGAGAAGAGCCCTGTGAAAGCAGGAGTAAGGGCTGCTACCAGAGCTTGGCAGGGAGGATCATACAGCTGTCTCAATACCTGACATCTGCCAGACTCCTGGAGCTACCAGGGCAACATTTGCAGGACGTGTCCCAGGGCTAATCAGAGTCGCAAACAAAACAGGGCCTGGGGTTTAGTTCCCTGGGATTGTTTGCCCCCTACCATACAACATCATGCTGATTTTTCAAACAATTTTCTTTTCTGTCTCTGAGTTTTCTCAGCCTACTTCGTGAATCATGATTTGAGCTCATATTAGAAGGGCTTAAACTATATAAACGCATATACAAATATCTATTTCGGGAGGTAGAAGTTTACGTCTCACCTCATCACCTCAGCCCAGGAGCTGGGGCTTCACGAGAGAAAAATAAACCATTTCCCGGATCACAGCCTGGTGCCAGAGCTACACTGAAGAGACGCGATAAAAGCACCCGGTCTGTGGCAGCATCCAGCGTCCATGGGCAGTACTGCACCCTGCCCACGCCACGGCCTGGACCACTTCAGGCAGGACCTGGAAATGCCAGCGAGACGCAGCAGCGAACAGCGGCACACGCTCGGCAGCACAAGGTCCTCGGAGACCCTGCTGGGGTGCAGGGAGGCACGGACTGCGCCGTCCCACAGCTGGTGGATACGGGAGCATCTCCTGTGTCTCCTTTCTCAGGGGGGAAATCCTTCCCAGAGGCAGAGCCCGAGCCTCAGGTGAGTTCGGTGACAAGGGCAGCAAACGTGTCATGCTCGGAGTCCCAGCACTGACGCTAAATCTCAGTATTTGCACCTGGCAGAGCAACCAAAAAACATTCCCCAAATCACAGAGGTACAAAACCAACTCACCCCAGCTACATTCTCTGTCCCCAAACTTCTTCCTCCAGGGTCTGCAGGAGAGATGAGCAATGCCCTGTGGGAAGAGAGGGGACTGAGTACTCCCAGGAGAAGAAAGTCATTACCTTTTACCCATTTTATGAAGGAGACTGTGCCCTGTGCCTGAGTTTTCTCATGGGAGGTGATGGATCCTGCCCGAGCAGAGCCCTAGGAACACCAGAATTGCATTTTGCTCATTTTCGCAGGGCTGACTTCCTGCCAAAGATCGACACAAAGAGGGTGTTAGGGCTCCTCTCCAAAACGAGCCTATCCAGCAGGACCAGAGCCCGTTCCCAGCTCCCGGCGGTCACCAGAGGGAGCCCAACGCCCGGGAACGGAGCATCCTCCGGGCAGGGACGGCCCCGAAGGGACAGGGGAAGGGCGCAGGTGACCTTCTACAGCCTCTCCTGGCTCCTTTCTAATGGGGCATCACCGCAGTCAGACCAAATCGGAGCCCCCGCTGGCCCGGTGTAACTGTGCACAAGGATTTAGGGCATGCCTAAAAACGGAGGATGCGTTTACATCAGCTCCCAGGCAGTGATGGCTTTATCACAGGTGGCTCCCCAAAATCACCCTGCCAAAGAAAGGCACAATGTTCCTTGGGAAGGCCAGAAGCACCAGAGCCAGCCCCTGCCACGACAGCGACATTTCTGTTCACTCACAATTAACTGAGCAATTTTAGCTTCAGAAGGGGAAGGGAATCCCCCTGGCCCAGCAGAAGCTCAGTTTTGACCTTATCCTTCAACTCCTGGTTGAAGCTCTGCCAAAGCCCTGCTGTCTCCAGAGTCCTGAGGCGCTGACCTTCTTGAAGTCCTTGTCCCTCACTGCCCCATGAGTGACAAAGCCAAAGAGGTGCCTTGAAGCACCACCTCATAGGGAGCTTTGAAACAAGCAGCTCTTCCTGTGACATCTGCATTTCTGTAGGGGTAAAAATCATTCCTCCCCCGGTCTTCCTTTCTGTATTGGGGCAATCCTTGTCTTCCACATTTTCTGAGCCTTCCCCAGCATTTTTAGAGCTGCTTATAAGACACCTACACCAGACACAATGACTGCAGGTGTGCCTGTGAGAAGTTCCTAAGATACACTGTTTATTTCAGGGGGAAAAAAACAAACAACCCACCCACAAAAGCAAGCAACAAACCAACAAAGCCCCCACCAACTCCCAAAAAACAAACACCAACACTCACACCACTACGCAAACTCCTCACCTTCTCTTTGCTCTGTAGTCGGTGAAAACAGACAAATCCTTCCCCTGGGCTCCTATTTAAGCCCTTCAGCTGTGATAGGAATGGAGGGAACTGTTGGCTGATTCCCAGCATCTGGGAGCCCTTTCACCCCAGGGCAGGCTCAGCTGTTCTCTAATCCATAAGGGACCCAATACACTCTGACATCCTCCTGCTGCTCCCTGAAAATGTCACCATCTACATCTTTTCAGTGCCCTGAAACACTCCTTCACCTCTCCTCCCTGCTCCCTGAACAATCCTCCTCCCTGTCCCCATGGCTCAGAATCCCCTCCACTATTCATTTTTTGGCCCTGCCCCAAAATTAGAAAGGCATTGGAAAACTGAAGTGAAAAACCACCAAGAGAGTTGGGGGCTGGAGCATTTGCTCAGCGAGAGCAGGCAGAGGGAGGTGGGGTCACTCAGCCTGGTGAGAAGAAGATTTCAGGGGGACATAACAGCAGTGTCCACTAAAAAAGCAGGTTCCTGAGCAGATGGATTCAAGCTCTTCATGGTGGCACGTGGTTTGGAGATGAGACAGTTGAAAGAAAAGACATTGAAATTGGATACAAGGAAAAACTTCTTTACCAGAGCGACAGCCGAACCCTGGGACAGAGAGCCCAAGGAGATTGCACATCCACCTTTGTGGGCTTTCAGTGCTAAATTTGGTAAAGCCCTGAGCGAGCTGATAGGATCTCAGCACCAGCCCTGCCATGGGCAGCAGGTTGGACCAAAGTCCCTTCCGAGCCGATCCAGACTGCTTCTCTTCGGGAAAAGAGGGTGAACCGGAATGATAACCAAGTCCGGAGCTTCCTCCCCAGCCCGGTTGTGGGAACCCTGCAGTCAGCACCACCACCCTTGGATCATCCCATGGCAGCTTGAAAAGCCTTGTCAAACGCTGTGAATGTCAAGGGAAAAAAGTAGGGCAAAGGATTCAACTGAGTTGCGACAGTGACACGTGCCTGTGCTGCGGGAGGAGGAGGAAGCAGTTGAGCTCACAAGTTAAATGGGCCAAGAGCCTGGACACAATAAAGGATCAGCTGCATCACCAGCAGAGTGAAGCTGTGAGAGGGAAATAACATCCTTCCCTTGCCATGGGCATGGCCTGGTCACAGGAGGGTGCTCAGCTGTGAGCAGTGGCTTTCTTGCAGTGAGACCATGCACAGATTTCATCCTTACTGTATTTTAACTGGTGTGGGACTGAGCGAGATGTGGGGAGCGCCCGGCCCTCATTCCACTGCAAGGGGTGACTCCCACCCCAGCCTCTGCCCCTTCCTCCCCAGGGAGAGACAGAGCTGTGAAGATGCTCCTGTTACCTAAGAGAGATCTCAAATGCATCATGACTCACTCACCTTTCAAAGCTGTCAGAAAGAAAAACAACTCAACAAAACAACCCAAACCCAACACAACTTAATCGGTGTAGGAAGAAAATCAAGGAAAAACAGTGGCTGAAGGTTTCATTTCTGTTTTGGTGTGTGTTTCTGGGGAGGCAGCCAGACACAGACGGGAGCTCAGGCTGGACAGCCTGTGGCCACTGCCGCCCTGTCCCAGGGACCCAACAGCCCCACTGGGAAGGTGAATCCAGCATTCCAAAACCAAGAGTGAACAGACCTGGCACCAGCAAGGCATCCCTTCCATCCCAGTTAACTGGGGCCTGCTCAGCAGAAGGGGTGGATCACAACACAAGTGGCTTTTGCTGGAGTGCTGCCTCTCTTGGCCTGTCCTGGGGACAACATTTTGGGAAGTTTCCCCAAGTGAGGGAAATAATTTCCTCAAAGCAGATTACTCCCACTCTCCACTTCCCCGGCACAGGTGGAGGAGATGGTAGTTGGGTCTGTGAGGTACGGAGGTGTTTTATTTGCTATTTTCTCTGAAAAAGCAAAATACAGGATGCTTATTAAACCCTAAACTTCTGCAATTTCTGTTCTCTTGTGATCTGTCCTTGTTATCTCAGCCTCCAGATTAAAAAGGATTAGATATGGCAATATGCTGTGAGAATTTTGGAGTCACTGAGAGCCATCTCAGGCTTAAAGATGCCCGATTGCCCTTCTCTCATTAAAATGTCATTTTCCATCTTAAAAATTGGGTCTTTTTGCTCCAGTCCTCTGAACACGCTGCTGGTCCAGAGCCACAAAATGTAACAGGATCATCACAGGATAACTAAGGTAGGAGAAGACGTGGAGGCCATCCTGCTCCAAGCTGGAGGGTTGGTGAGGAAAGGCACATTCCCAATGTGTTTTTCATGACCACTTGTGCATCTCGCTCCCCTCAGTCCCACCCGTGCTCTGGTTTAGTAACACAAGATCTGAATTTAAAACCAGCCAAGGGCCCAGGCTGTACAACTGGGCCACAGAGAGGCTTGGTCTGCTTCAAAGAAGAGGTGGCAGATTTTGCAAGAATCCAGTAGGCTGGGATGGGAAAAACGTCGGGATCAAAGGCAGCTGGTCCGAGAGAAGCTCCAAACCAGCTCCAACACAAAGCTTTGCCCGTGCAGCTCAACCACTGGCTGCCTGCCTGGGAAGTTACCAAATGACAAAGGATTTGCCAGAATTGGGTTATGTGGATTACCAGAGGAGAAGCTGGTATTAGGTGTGCTGAGCACGTTGCTGAGGCCTCTCTTTTTTAGGCATTGTGCCCCAGTCGAGTTCAAAGCGGGGATTGTGGCAGGAGAGGCAAATGCTCAAGCTCTGTCCAAACAAGGTCCAGAGGTTTAGGTGCTTGCAAAAGATGTTGACCCCTGAGGCTCATGATAAAATCTAAAGCTCCCTTTGAAAGGTAAGTGTTTAACATGAAGGAGCTGCTGTCCCATTGATCTACTGCCAATGTTTTAACAAGAGGATGCCACAAGTATTTCCCTGTGAGGGTTTTGCACAGTGAAACGGGAGAGACTGTAAAATTACTTTTCTTGTGTTTGCACAAAGAGGGATTTGTCAGCCAGAGTGAAGAAGAGAGAGGGCAGCAGTGTGAAAAGTGAAGAAAGGAATAAAGTCTATGTGTATTAAAAATTGTAAATAAATGCAAACACGTGTGCCGGGGAAGTCAAGGTCTGTGTATGATTCAGAGAGAATTTATCCCAGAGAAGAGGAGAGTAAGCCCACAGCTCTTCTGCTCCAGGGAATGTATTTTTTTAAATTATTGACAATTTATACAATCTGGCACTCTTCTAAATATAATTTTATTAGCATGAGAAGCTACTTGGCAGCAGGGAACTAATGCTGGCGAGTTCACAGTTTTCAAGACAAAGCGTTCTCTTAGAGGGAAGAAGGAAAAAGACTCGTTTGGGAAGAAGAGCCTTGCAGCTTCTGCCTAAAACCAGCCTCCACCTGCCATCTTATGGGTGCAGGCTTAAATGGAGCAATATTCCCTACCCTCAGCTTGCTTGTCTCTGCTTTCCAAAGGAGATGAGGCATCTGCAGTCACGCTGCTCATCAGCTCTCCCGTCACCCTCCCACAATAACCCCTGAGAGAGAAGGAACACGGCTATGGAGGCTGGGAAGGGAACCAAGGCTCCCGCTGTCACCCACCCCCCGGGATGGGCAGAGTCGGGCAGGAGCCCACGAGCAGGAGCAGTTTTTGGCTGCCCAGCGTGTGCCAGTTTGCCAGGCAGGACGGGACAGAGGAGCTGTGGCCGGTAGGGACGGGAGGACACAGCCCACGGAAGCCGTGGGAATCGCCTTTCTCCCCGGGAGGAGGGTGATGCAAGAGCACAGGAGAGCAAAGCCGTGCATCAGGCTCCAGCACGGCTGGATCAAAGCTTTTTTCTGGGTATTACGGAAAAAAGAATCCAGCCAAGGAATGGTGCTGAGTTTTGTTTTATTGAGCAGAGGCAGCAGAGGGAGAACGGGCTGCTCCCGTGTCCGCAGCCGCTGCCGACGGCGGCTCAGCTCCTGCTACTCGGTCACACGGAGGACTCAGCATTTCCCCAGGTGCTTCAATCTTATTTCCCCTCTACTCCTCCTGTAAAAGGAGGGAGACAGACTTAGACCAAGCAGCAAATGGCAGACACAGCAGTGTGGGACAGAGCTCATCCATCCCAACAGGCCTGACTCGTCCCTGGCACCTCACAAGGAATATCCAGCCATTTTCTCCCCTCCTCGTTCTTCTCTGGTTTGCCCTAGGATAAGGCAGCCTTGGCTGCACACTAAATGTAAGGATTGCTAAGGCAAAAACGTTTTGCAAGCCCATTCCATCCATCAGGGATGGCTCCTATTGCGTCTCCTTTAAAAGGTGACAGAGCTCAGGAAAAGGAGAGACATCCTGTTCTTCCTCTGAGATCTTGTGTCTTGTTCCACAAAGTTCATTCAGACTTTTCAGGAATAACTTGGCATGGCTCAGCTCCCACATTCCTCCAGGCACTTCTCAGTACCCAGGAGTGTGGGCAGTGAGAGCTGCAGCCTGTGGCACATAGTGGGAATTGTGCATCGATTTAGTGCGTGCGGAAGGTACAGGCAGGATGCATTTGCCTCCCAGGCCCTGTGCTGCCTCTCAGCATGGCAACCAGCAGCCTGCAACGCCCAGAAATGAATTAAAATTAACTCGTAGTCACACAGCTCTGCTCCAAGGAGGAAACATTCCGCTTGGCATGGTTCGCAGGCGGGTCCAAACAGCCCTGGATACGGGGCCTCCCCTCCACGAGGAACATCATTAGATCCACGAAAATGAAGGCAAACCCTGCTATTTCAATGCCCCCCCGTGTCACTTACAGCACTGCCTTGCAGAAGGCACACCTGTTCCCGTACGTGACGCCGTCCGTGCCACAGTGAGGGTTGGACTCCCTCGTGCAGTACACGCTTCTGTTTACAAACTCTCTACAAATCTGCACAAGGAATAATAATAATTTTTAAAAAACCCTCTCAGGACCCCCATGGTCTTTGTTTCACTTTCCAGATTGGACACAAGGTCATTAATGTAATGCTTTTTCCGACAACTGCTGACACTGCCTATTTTCTGACAGAAAAAGCCCTCAGAAATGAGCAGAAGCAGAGTTTCAGGGGAATTTTGGCCCCATGTTTGAGGAGGGAAACTGTAGTCACCTGGGAGAAGTCTTGATCTCCCAACAACAGGAGTGGATTAGCCTAGGCATGCAGGAGAGGAGTCAGCACTGATGCTCTGTCAGGCACTTGGAGCTGAGCTACCTCCCTGCTGCATGACTTCGAGTGTGTTGCGAAACCCTGCACTCAGCTTGGTGCTTGCTGAGCTCCTGCTTTCCCAGAGGAAGGAGGGGAAAACCATAGGGGAATTCCCTAGGGAATTAAAAATTATGCCCAGGGAGTGTACATGTATTTTGTCTCTCTACAAGTCCCAGTGATGAACTAAATTTGAGGGAATAGAACACTGAATAATCCATTTGCTTCATGAGAAGATTGGACAGTGAAGCCAAGTCAAAAGTCATGCAGCACATAAACACCCCCTGTGCAAGCCCCCCAGACCTAACCATGGGAAGCATTTTCTAAAGCAACAATCTAGTTCCTTGCTCTTCCTGCTACTGTGGCCACACATAACATCCCCCAGGTAGCAGTGAACTCCCCAGCACTGGGAATCCTTGGAAGGACCCACCTGCTCCCAGCAGACATTAAAAACTGTTTACCCAGCACCAAGATTTTGGGTTTAAAAGCATTCCTCCAAAGTGAAATGCCATGACTGGACGTGGCACTCAGTGTTATGGTTTGGCTGACAAGGTGGTGATCAGTCAAAGGTTGGACTCGATGATCTTGGAGGTCTTTTCCAATAGTAATGATTCCATGATTCTATTAAATGCAGATTCAGCAAGCAGAAACAGCAGCACTAACCTCTTCAATCTCTTGACCTGCTACATCTGGAACTAAAACAAAAAACAAACAAAAAAACCAAATAAAAACCTGACAGGTTTTACACATCAGCATTACTTTCTGATAAAGTCTGAGCTAAATTCACAAACTCTTTATGCAAACCACAGTGAAACATACTCCAGGTTTTCCTACTCCGTCATCCCTCACGGGGGAAGAGGGGGCAGGAAATACATTATCTGAATTGCTTTTCAGTATTTTCTTATTTTGAAAAATGCTACTAAAATACCATGCAATCATTCATTCAGCTGCTAACTACACCTCAGACACATAACCCAATCTCCTGGAAGGCAGCCACTCCCGGGGAAGCAAGCTGCCATATCGGATGTGGAACCGCGCTCCCAGAGATTTCAAACCCATATTGGCTTTTAAGGCTTTTAGGCTCCTGCACCTCTGAACAATGAAGGTGGATGGTGCTGCTGGCAGGAGTGGACCACGGAGAAGGAGATCCCGTGCTTGGGTTCACAGCCATGCCCAGAGACCCTCCCAGGACAGGCTGAGCCCGGGTGTGATACAAAGAGACATCATGGGGTGATAGAGGGCAGAACAGGCAGCGCCGGTCAGAACCAGCACAAAAATCCCCTCTGTAACCACAGGCTCTGGGCTTGGAGCTAATCAGTCCATGCTCTCCATGTTTCTTCCCAGCAAAGCCGGCAGGCAGGCGTGTAGGTTGAGTCAGAGCTGTGAAACGGGGAGACCCTGTCATGTCTCTAAGGGGGAGCCTGACACTCCGGGGTAGGTTGAATGCAGATTTACAGAATCTGGGTCACAGCAGTGTGGGACAAATACCCAGCACTTGGGGAGGCTGCAGCTGCTGGTCAGCGGGGTCACTGCCAGCCCTGGTGCTGCTCAGGTGGCTCTGGCAGGAGGTGGAAGGACCTTGTCCTACACTCCTCCCTCCCTGGTGGAAATCCTACCCAACCCTCAGACAGCTCAATCCTCATCCATCAACCCTTCCTACTTCTTTTGCTATTTCTGTTGTCCTTTGGTGTTTTTTCCTGGTGCTGGCACATTTACCCTGTCCTCAGGTTTAGCTAGGCTGCCTTAACGTTGAAGGCACTGGTGGGGCTATCTGCATATTATTTACAAAACAGCTCATTAAATATTTTTTATAAATATTACATGCAGCTACAGCAGAATTTGTGATGATGCCTCTTGACTTCTGTTTATTTTACAGGAGATCACAGAGTTTGCTGCTATTCTGCCCAGCCTTGGAAGGAAGCATCAGCCTTCTGACAGAACCCAGTCCCAATTAAGACTCAATTAGAGACAGATGAATATTTCATAATGAATAATGTGTACAAAGCAATTCACCTCTTCTCCGTGCACAGCTTGCCATTTTCTCAAGTGACTTCTTTATTCAAATTATTCACAGAAAAACAAGTATAAATAATTTTTGTTCACATATTCTTCAATAACTGTAAAAACACACCTTGCAGGGCTGGGTCAGCTGGACTCAAGCAAGTGATAACGCTGACATGATCTACAGGCTCAAAAATCACCACTCAGCTTCCCCACACCATCACAGAGATGTGTAAATCTCCAGATAAATAGTTGCTGGATCCTTTTAATTTGCCCTCTTTGTTCTGACTCCTCGAGGACATTTGAATTTAATTTTCAGCTTTTCTCCGCAACATCAACGAAAGCTGAAACTTTCATCTAATTACGCCTCCACATCTCCAAGGAAAACACCAAACACCAAGATGCTTAGGATCAAAACAAGAGCAGATGACCCGGAAGTGAGCGAGTTTCTTCTCTAACTGGTTCAGCACAACTCTCCAGTGAGCACTTGTACCAAAAATTCATAATTACACTCTGCTTTGGTATATTTGCTGAAGAAATGCTCAGAATTTGCTCGCTCTGTCTCCCAGTGACACCTCCACTGCTTTATCCACTGCAGAGGCACACGAGGAGTGGAAATACGTCACATGAGTGAGCAAGTCCTGCAGATATTTTCTACTTGCTCAGCTTATCTTCAAGCCTGTCAGCCGGTGATCAAGACTCTCCAGAATCTGTTGTCAGGAGAAGTTTTGGTGTTTGTTTTTCTTTTCTAGGCTAGGGAAAAGATCACTTACCTGAGAAGAGAGAGAGCAGCAGCAGGCTGAGAAGCACTAAGGCACCTGTGGCCCTCATGCTGCAAGGAGCTCTTTAGTCCAAGCCAAGGTCAGAGCAGGAGGTGTTGTCTCAGTCCCAGAGCCCACAGTGCACACAGAGCTGCCTTTCTGTGTATTTATGTGCCTGTCCGCAGCTATCCTCATTCCCCACCTTAATTGTGAGAACTTCTCCACTTGATTTCTAAAGCCATTATTGGTCCTGGCCGGTTTATGGTGCTTTAAGGAATGCTGCCCTGTCCACATCAAACTGAGAAAGGGATAATTATATGAGTGATAGACATGCTTGTAATATAATTTTTTTTTTTTTTTTTCTAAATAGTCACAGGATTCTCACAAGGGTGAATTTTCAAAGCAGTGATTCATCGGGGAAGCTGGTAATTTTCATTCTCTGGGCCCTCTCTGAATGCCAGCACCGAGGCTCTGAGTGCGGCATGATGACACTCACTAGACGTTACGAAATAAATCACAGCATGAGAATGTGTTGTCTGTGAAACCAATTATACGTTGTTCCCTGGCTATTTTTGAGGATGGTTCTAAATTTGTGGAGTTGGGGTGGGGAAGAGCTGGGCTGTGACATGCTCTCCTCGCTGTGTGCACAGTCCTGGATAGGACTGCTGACTCTCCTCCCTGAACTATTTAAACTCTAGCTGTCAATGTTTTCCCAGTTTTTCACATTCACAAACATATGTTAGGGCTCTGCTCCCACCGCAAGCGGCAGTGAAGGGAATTTGATGGGAAATCGGCAGATCCAAGCTCTATTTCCAGCTGAGGCTGTGCAAGGTTTTTTTTTCAGCTGCACCATTCTCCAGACAAGGATAAGCTTACATTTCAGTATGTTTTCCCAAGGAGACAAGGCTAAGGAGAGGAATGTGTGTAGATATATCTGGGTTTTAGTTCCCCCAGTGAATTTCGAATACGCAACCGGTTCCAGCCAAATTTTACACAGGAGTGAAAAAAAAAAAAAAAATTAAAAATAACGATCACACTTTTATACATTTTTCTAGCAACAGAGAAAAGATTCTACCAGCATCCCCAGCCAGCAAGGGAGAGAGTTTCTGCTGGAGAACAACGCTATGGGTGCCCTACATCTGGGGAAGCATTTTGGTTTGCAGCTTGCCAGACATCTTAAAATCCACACAGTGGCAGAGAAACCGTGACTGACAGGCGAATCCTCGGCTGTCTATTAAGGGTGATCTCACGACGCAGCCTCTCATATAATTTAGTTATCAAACCCGTCAGCCGCAGCGCCGTTCCCAGCCACGCTCAGTTCTGCCACTCGCAGCACTCCTTGTTTGCCTTTTCTGGTTTCGGACGTCACCACTCGCGACCACAGCCTCGATGCCTCAGCCCCTTATCTGCCCAAACGTTCCGGTTGCTGCAGCACAACTGGCTGGCTCCAGCCTCGGCAAACACACGTCAGGGAGCAACCCCTTCCGGGCTGAGCGGAGGAAAAGGCTGAATTACCAGCCAGGTGATTGCTGCTACTGCCCGTTTCCACTGCTTTGTGACACCTGAGCAGTTGGCTCGGTGGCAAAGGTGGGGGAATTCCATCGCCCTGGCAGTCAGGGATAGAAGAAGGGCACCTGGACCTTGTTGTGGAGCCTAAGGGGTGGCTGGGCAGAGTCTTAACCTGCGCTGGGCCATCTTTACACTTAAATCCTACAAACCTTTCCATCTTCTAAAGAGTCCTTGCTAGAGGCTTGTGAGGCAGCTGGGACACAGCCATATGTTCGCCATTTGCCCCCCATTTTGCTGCAGGTGAGCAGCTCTTCTTTGGGCTTTTCCAAAGCCTTCTGAACTCTTCAGGCATGAACTACCATCACAGAGGAGGCTTGCCATAAGACCTTGCCACTGAAAACAATTTCCTGCTGTGGCCAGAGCTCCACTAGTCTGTGGCCACTCTATAAACCTCTTGTCCAACAAGAAATTATAGCCAAACACATTCACTGGCTATTTTACTGTTTCCTAACTATTTTTTCCGTCACGCAAGCAGGTAACCAGTGAGGATTCTCATAACACTCCAATTTGTCTTTTTGTAGGAGCAGGCACAAAGGTATGATGTGATTTATATTACCTGTACTAACACCAAAAAAAGCCCTGAAAATAAGACTTCATCCCTCTTCCTACAAAAAAGCACTGCTCTCTGTGCTGGGGAAAGACAAGCCTCTTATCTTCTGGTGGGAAGCACCTACAAAATCCTTGGTCAAGAAATTATCTACTTCGGGAAACAAGACAGAAAGTAGTGTCTTGAAAGTCACAGATTTTGTCCTAAATATCAGCCTTAGAAGCAGGTGTTCTTTTACATAACAAGAGAATGGGAGGTGGAGAAAGGACGAGGAAGGGAGTGTGTGAGCCACGGCACTTGGGACTTTTTTTGCTTGTGCTGTTTGCGTATCAACTCCTTGACTCACCCGAAAAGATGGCACATCATCATGAGCAGTCATATATGTCATTGTTCCTGCAGTGCACGCTTCAGGCTCCCACAAAGATGTTATCTTCACACCTTTTTTCCCAAGGTAGAAAGCACGTTTGAGCTGCCAGCACATCTTCTGGCCCTTCTTTCCCGGAGTTATAAAACCCAAGGCCTTTTCCTGAAAGGTCCTCTGCCTTACCTCTGCCTCAAATACCTGCAGTGCATCTTTTCAGATCTCTTCTCCAAGAAGCTGAAAGCCTGAGCCCAGTCTAAGTTCTCCTCAGGTTCTCATTAGGCTCATTACAGCCTAGCATAGCTTGCTGCAATTTTCTGCTGATGGGCACAGTCTCGATGGACACACCCTTCAAGGAAGCAGCACTTCCTAATTTTCTTCCCTGTGCGATACCTCCTCCCTTTGCCATAAGCCTCCTTTTTATAGTGCACCACCAGACCTGCCCCTTGCCCAGGTGTGACCAGGTAGAGATGATCAGAGCCACCTTTCACGCTTCCCCAGGACCATCCCCTCAGGCCGAGGCCCCTAAAAGGTCCAGTTCCTCCAAGTTCCAGTTCTGTGAAAAAGACAAATCCATGTACACTCTGCAAGACTTCAAAATTAGGAAAGTTGCACTCTTTTATAGCATTTTCTGATGGTTTGCTACAGAATGACATTCTCTCGTGAGGGCTTGGGCTGGTGTTTTGCTCTTCATTGTGGTTTATTTCACCGCTTCTCCTGCCTGACAGATAAGTACCCAAAAGCCTGAAGACCATTACCCCTGCCCGGAAAACAAAACCAGTATCAAAAACCATTCCATGGCAAAGATTGTGGCTGCATTTAATTTATTGATAAATCAAAGCAGAGACTGATGCACAACAGTTGAGGGAGCAAGGAAGAGCATGTTTGATTGAAGAATTTGTGAGGGAAATGTCACGTGGAAGGGTCCAGCTCCAGCGCTTAGCACTGGCCCAGGTGGCTGAAGAACAGAACTCCACCGCTGCGTCTGAAGAGAGAGAGGGAGACCAAAATTAGAGACATGGATCTCATTTTTACAGCCTAACTTTACCCAAATAAGCCAAATGCCCTTGTGCTCTCCAAGTCACAAAGTACTTCACTTAATGTTCCACCTCTTTTCAGACCCCCCATGTTACACGCTTTAATACATTGAAGAGATTTGGGACAAACCCCATAATTCTGGACACCTCCTACGGTCACACTTTCAATCACCCTGACAGGGAGGCAGTCAGCAATGCTATGAGCCTGCAAGCGGGGATCTGCTTTTAATTGCAAGGGGAGGAGGAGAAGACTCACTCAGGCTTAAGATCTGCAGCGCCTGGGGGGTGGCAGAGGAGTGAGCGTCGGGAGAGGAACATGGGGTAGGGATGGGAGCTAACGGGAGCTCTGGGGCTTCCACACCAGCTGCCACAGCTGCACATGAGCCCCAGCTCCTCTGGTTTCACGGCCACACGGTGAGCCCTGTACTTACGAGACAGCATTGCAGAACTTGCACTTGTTGCTGTAAGTCATGCCGTCAGAGCCACAGATGGGGTTGTACTCGGAGGTGCAGATGAGGTTGCTGCCCTTCTGCTGGTTGCAGTCAATCGTTTGCTGCTAATGGAGCAAAAATAGTGTTTAAAGCTTCCCTGCCCTGTATTTTCCTACGTAAGTGCTTTATGTTTATTTAATATTTGTGATATGGCGAAGCACGAAAGCACTTCTCGGGAGCAGGGCTCTGCTGTTCCAGCAATTCTGCAGACTCAGAGAATGTGCTTGCCTGGAACAGCCTGAAGTAGGGAGATGGCAGAGGCAAAAAAATCTAATAAATATTATTATAAGTAGTGAAATGGCCATGCTGCTATTTCCAGGCTGGCTCTCTCCTGGCTGCTCAGGTTCAGCAGGCACGCAAAGGCAAGTGGACAGGAAGGGGGTGGTCACAAGCCCCAGTGCTCTAAGTTCTCCCACCCAGGGAACCACTGCTACTAATAATGCTCCTGCATCAGTGATGCTGCATCTCGTGCTCATTCAGTTTCACAGCAAATTAAGGTCTGAGCACCGTCTGCCTGCTGTTCCCAGGTCAGAGAGGGGACCAGATACTTGAGCCATGGATTTGATTCCATACCTATAGCTATTTCCCTCAAGTCCTATTTCCAGGCCAAATGCACCAGGACAGTGCAGGCATTTCTACTGTTTAGCCATGAATTTGTGTTGCAAAATGTAACAGCAGTTAAGAGTGCAGATTTCTGGCTTTACCTGGGAGAAGCATTGTCCGTAGCTCTGCAGGTCCACTTGCAGGCCGCTCCTTTGGGGGGGAAGCGAGTGGAGAATGAATGAGCTCAGTGCAGCTGCTTCACGAGCCAAACTACCCCGTTATGCTCCAAATACCAAAAAGAGTAACACTGATGCAGAAAGCCTCCCCTGACCCAGGCCCTTCACTTACGCCACAGCGTTACAGAAGTGGCACTTGTTGCTGTAGGTGATGCCGTTGGTGCCGCAGATGGGGTTGTACTCCATGGTGCAGGGGATGTTGTAACCACGGCCAGGCTTCAGGAAACCGGTACAGTCGACCTGAAAGAGCCACAGAGCAGCATTTGAATCTCTGCTCCCCTTCGCATCAGCCCTGTGTAACGGAGAGTGGTGCAAGAGACATCTCCCCCTCTTGCCGGAGCTGCAAGATGAAAGGGGCTTGACTTCAGCCACAGCGTGGTGGGTTTGGGGGAGCACAGATGAAATCCCGCCCGTGGGTACAGCATCAGCATCTGTCCTGAGGTGGGCTTCATCCCTGTCATCTTGGGGATTTTCCCCCTGAATGCCACCATGAAGGATCCTTGCCTAAATTTCCTTACACAGCAGCAGCTTCTGCTGTGAGGTGCCAGCACCTTTCAAAAATGGAATTCACACTCAGCTCACTGCTCCTGCAATTACTCTGAGTGTATTGAAATGGAAGTCACTGTATTATGTGAAATTGCACAGCCAGAGTTTTTCTTTACTCTCTCTCTCTCTCTCTCTAAACTAAAAATAGATATTCTTTGCCACTCCATGGTAGCTCCATGTATTGGTACTAACTTTAACTTAGCTTTATGATAAACATTCTGATAGAATCACTGTTTTCTGTTACAAAATTATAATTTAGTTGAAATCCAAACTTCTTCTGGGAATTTCTTAGCTACAACAAGCCTCTAAGTCTAAATCTAAAGAGAAGTGTTTTCATAACACTGAACGAAACACTCTTGAAATCAAAAGTTTCCATTCTAAAGCCTGGTGTTATACAGAAGATATTTTGCATTTTAAAACTCGCTGATTTTAGCAGTTCAAACAAAATGCAAATTAAATTGCTGCAAATCTGAAATTCTTCCTTTTCACTCCACTTCTGAGAGTTAGCAATTGTGTGGGTTCCGTACAGAATGAATCCTGGGCAAGGTTTGTGCCTGGCTATCACCCACCACTGCTCAGAGCAGCAGGAGAAGGAACCGATCCTGGACCGTACCTTAACGCATCTTCCGTCGTGTCTCTTGTCAAGGGCACGGTTGCGGCTAGAGGGAGAGAGGGAGAAGGAAAGCGAGGATTAATCTCTTCATGCCATGTAGTCATCTCAATCATTAAGTCTCTCCACCCGTAAAGCCCCAGTAATTAATCAGATTCTGGAGCTTTGACACAGAAAATCCCAGGCATTAGGGAAGACAGAAACTTAAGAAAAATCTAGTCCACCCCACGATTAGTCACAACCCCAAGGGCTTCTGCCTGCTACTTGAACTGGCACTGTGGTGATCAGGGGACCTTCTACTCACAGGAAGTCCTTGCAGAGGGCGCACTCGTTGGGGTAGGTGCGGCCGTTGGTGCCGCACACGGGGTCGTAGTTGCGGGGACAGGCGATGTTCATGGTTTTTCCAGACAGCAAGTATGCGCCGCAGGAGGCCTGGGAAAGAGGGCTCATAATGTCTCCAAACAGAGAGGAGGGTGTTCTTGCCCTAATCATGTTTTTGCTGCACTGGGAGGCTACTGTGAGGAATCTCTACGGCTCCTCCATGGTGAAGAGCAAATACGTTGTGTTTCTTACAGCACATCAAAGCGGCTGTCTGCTCTTAGGACTTGAAGCACTTTTGGCAAGAATTACAGGCAAAAATGATCATTCCTTGGGGAATCAAGACGGGGAAGATATTTAGGCAGATATTCAATAGTCATATAGATTTTCTGCTGGAACTCTGTGCCGTGCTGACTCGCACTCTACATTATTAATCGCTGTCTTTTTAATCATCAACGTGCTAAATTATCTCTCTCTGACAAAGGCATTTTTTTTATATTGGGGAAAAGAGGTGCACTTAGGGGCACTTCTTTCTTATTCATCCTCTTTTTTTTTTCTCTCAAGCCTTCCCTGGAATATATTGTGAGTATGAATTATTCATCTAGAGTTAAAAATCAAGACTAAATGACAAAGATCTACTACTCACCCGTCTTTGAGCAACAGAAAGATCTACAATAAAAACAGAAATTATAAAATGTAAAAATTGTACGATGTCCTTTACTAAAATTCCTTTGGAATCATCAGTTTCCCTACAGAGCAACCAAACACACCTTCTCATTTACCGAGAAGTGATTATCTTCCCAAATGTTTCATCTACTCCAAGTAAATGCGAAGTGATAAACCGAGATTAAAAGAAAGAATCACTTATTTGTGAAACCAGAAACTTTGACTCGCTAAACAAGAAATAGGACCCAAAATTTTATCCTTTTCTAGCACTCTAATCCCCACTAAGGCTCAAAAGCTTAAAGCACAGATCCCATGTGTTTATCCGCACAAGGGTGAAGTTCAATGAAAAGAGAGCCCGCGTATTCCTGAACCATCACATCCCAACAGGCTGCACTCTCCTCCAGGATGCCTAGAGACAGGCGAAGGATCAGGAGGTCTAGACCAGCAGAGAATGTAACAAAAATGACAAAAATTACTTACCAGAAAGGCAGCCCAGAAGGACCAGCCCCAGAAGGGCAGCACAGTTGGCCATCTTCATGTCGGCGGTGGTGGTGGTGGCTGTTCCGTGTGGGTCGGTTGCCGGAGAGTCCGTGGATGGTTCTCAGCCTTCTCCCTCCCCAGTATATATATGCATCTCCCCGACCTTGTGAAGTCATCACCAGAAAGTAATTATTTGCTCTGTAAACTAAGAAAATTGTATCGATTACCGAGTTGAGCTCCAAAGAATACTTGTTTGTTAGAGAGATGCCCAGCAGAATTAAACAAAAATGTGAGCTACACCCAGCTTGTTAACAAAGGCGCCTTGCTGTACAATGAGTGATTTGTACTTTCCAAACAGGAGCACTGTCTCAATAGTGGATGTTGTGAAATGGCATATGGAATTTGGGGAAGGGAAAAAAGAGACCATTTGTTGGAAGTGTTTGACTTGTGCTCACCATATCTAAAAAGGAACTGTGCTAGACAGGAACTGGGCTCCGGGAGACTTTCATGGTACAGCAGAGTGGGGGGACAGCAGCATGGGACACTCTTAAGCTTTTACTAACATCAAATCTGGGGTCTGGCAGGCATCAGTGCACTTTAAAGATGCTGAGGTCACAGTGACTCTCTCCTTACTCTCTCCTTTAATTTCCTGGTGCACTGGGTTTCTCACCAACAGAAAGTCATCACGAGAGAAAAGCATTACAAAAAACCCCAGAAGTTTGTAAGACATTTCTGTGTAGGAGCAATGTTGGCTCATTGTTGGCAATGAGCATGAGTCTGATTAAGAAATTATGAGAATAAGTAGCCTTAAATCTGCACTGGGATAATGTTCCCTATGAATGGCAAGCAACTGGCATTCTGTGCAGGTGAAATGGGCTTGGTAACACCAAAGGCATTCCAGAAGAAATTCCAGTAACTGCAAACAGAAGGAGAGCTGTTAGGCTTCCCCCTTCTCCCTCAATTATATGGCATTAAATTTAGAGTGTCAGCTGAAAGTCGTGTTTTAGGGAAGATAAGTGATAAATAATGCGCTAGGCTCTGCTAAGTGGCTCGACTCTATCGCAGGTGTATGGAAAAACAAATAAGGGATATTGCATAAAATAATAAATTTTTGATTTAAGGTAGTCACGGAAGGAAGTGACGGATGGAACTTGTTTGTGCTTCAGAAGAAGCTTGATTCATACATGTGGCTTAAAGGCAGCCTGAGTTTTAAATAGAAAATCAGAATTGGTTTTCTTATTATCCTGGGAGATGTTCAACACTTGGCGTGAGCAGATAAATCATAAAAATGTAGCTGAAAGTGTAAGGGAACTGTGGTCACAGAATGGAGCTTGTGGGATTTGGCCTGTTTATATCAATGAAATCGTTTTCCTGAAAAATAAATGAATAATGCTATTTGGATCTCTTTCACAAACATCACAAGTTGAAGGGTTCCTTTGAAAGTTGTTTCTGTCGCATTCTTAGCATCCTGAGTGAGTTGACTTTCAGATCCCTTGAACTGATTGTGAGCGTATTTGGAAAGGAAGCGGTAGTCGCGGAAGCATTAATATTGATTAATCTCCGGGGGCAGGAATGCCAAAGTCTGAAAACAAAGCTTTCTCAGAACTTGCACCAGCCACCAGTGGAGGTGGTGCTGGCCAGCCCTGTGGCTGGGGGGGTGCTCCAGGAGAAGAGTCTGTCTCCTCTTCAGCCCTGTGACCCAGACTCCTCCATACCCACCTCCAGATCCGAGATCCCCATCAACAGAAACTGTGCTGCTTCTCCTGTTGTGTTTCCTGCCAGGCTGGAGCCTCCAGGAGCTGTTGTGGCTGGCAGGTGTCTGCCAGGGAGCGGCATCGCTCTCATGTTGGGCCAACACCTGCCCTGTCATTAGTTAGATCCACTGGGAGATCCCCTCTGCCCCACATGCTGCCCCTGAGGGTCTTGGTGGCCATCCAGGATTGCTCCAAAAGCAGCTCCTCTGCCCCAGCAGCCCCTGCCCCTCCACAGGGCAGCAGGCAGAAAAAGAGAAACAATGAAAGAGCCTCGCTACAGGGTCTGGGAGAAGGGATGGGAGACAAAGGGCAGTATCCAGGGCAGGGCACGAGAGCTGCTGGGACAGGTGTGACAGGGGATTGCACAAGGAGCCCCATTAATAGGAAACAGAGGGAATGGGACAGGAGTAATCACAGGGAAGCAGATGGACTGAAAACAGGCATTAAGAGCAGTGAAAAACAACAGTTCCCACGACAGCGAGCCTTGGGAAATGTCACACACCTGCTGCAGAAGGGAAGGGCAAAGTGAAGCCACCTGCCCAAACCCCTCTGTGATGAGTGTGATGGTGCCAGACTCTTCTCAGTGGTGCCCGGTGACAGGACAAGGAGCAAGTGGCCATAAACTAAAACACAACAAGTTCCACCTCAACGTGAGGAGAAGCTTCTCTCCACTGAGGGTTGCAGAGCACTGGAGCAGCTGCCCAGGGAGGTCATGGAGTCTCCCTGTCTGGAGTCATTCCAAACCCACCTGGCCGTGTTGGTGTGTCGCCTGCTCCAGGTGTCCCTGCCTTGGCAGGGGGGTTGGACTGGATGATCTCCAGAGATCACTTCCAGCACAAACTATCCCGTGATTCTGTGGTTCTGAAATTCAGGAGTGTCGTGATGGAGGGCTCAGTAAATTGACTTCGGGATTATTTTAATGTTTCTACAGACATGAGATCCATACAAAAGTTTAAATAAAGCTCTTAAATAAAATGCTTCCTTCTATTTCAGATTCTTCGAGGGCAAATCTTCAGGAAGGTTGTGACCACACGAATGGGATAAATGCTGGCCATCATATGATGGGTCCTCTTGTATTAAGGTAAATTTCCAATAACTCTGGAAATTGCAGCCAGTTTCTAATCCAGCAGTATTTCTTCCCACAGAAGTGATAATTTCCTGGGAAGCTTTTCCTCTGGTCTTGAGACTCCTTATCTCAAGTAAGTCCACAGCCTACCACAACCTAAAAAATTCTTCATTGAGATGCTCCCTGCTTTGGTTTAAAACTTGCCACAGGCTTCATCTGGCTACAAAGAGCAACAAAGGGAGGGGGGGGGGTTTCATTATTATTATTAGAAAAGAAGATGGATGTGTGCATGCCAGACGTGTTGTCACGCCAGCAGCGGTGTCACAGTCACAGGGTGACAGAGAACAAAGGGGTTCCGCGCTCCAGCCCGTGCTGGAGGAGGGACCGACGCAAACCGCGTTTCTCTGCGGTTCACTGGGGATGTGGAACAACCGCAGGAGCTCCCGGCCAAGCTGCTGTTCCCACACCTCTGCACACGGGGGCAGAGCTGGATCTTCTATGAGAACAGAAATTCAATTTACAGCCGGCAAAGCCCCTGCTCTAAGCCGCACTCACCTATTATTTCTCCTTGTAATTCAGCTATCTGATTGCTGCCTGCATATCTCCAGTCTTTTAAGCACAGATGATATCACAGGCAAGGGTGTCTGGAATAATTTGGCTGTCTGGGAGCTGCATGCTAACAGCATAAGGCTGAGGATCCCAATCCCTCAGCGAATCTCAGCTCTGCCTCGCTGCAATAGCTCTGACACAGCCAGCCCCCAAAAACACCTGCAATTAATTCACTTTTCAAATATAATTTTATTTTTCTCCACATCAAGAAAGAATGCAGTAACAAACCATTTCCCCGGAATGAAGCCATAGAGAGAAACTGCATTAACAGAAAGGTCTAGACTGGCCTGAGGTATATTCTGGCCAGCAACAAGTAGAACAATGCACGAAAATAGAAGGAATGATATGAAATAAAGCAGAACAAAATAAGTACATGCAATGTGTTAATCAGGTTGTGGGGTAAGTGAATGGCATTTCCTAAATCCAAAACATCAGATAATGACATAAAGTGCCGAGGTACTGCTTAAAGAATTGTACCATAAAATACCTTGGCAGGCAGACAACGTTTCCTGCCTTGAATTTCCTGGAGGGAGAGTTAGATTAGTAATGGTGAGAGGATTTGTGCTGTTGTGGCAGGATTTTATTGAGAAGCAATAAAAAAAATTATTTCCAACTAGGTGCTCATAAAGGACAGCTCTCCTCCTCTCCATCCTAAGGAGCATCCAGGATGAGCTGCTGGGGTGAGAGGCCGGGGTTTCCGCCGGGGTCCTGCTCTGCCCTTGGCCACTCCTGAGCAATCCTGCATCACTCTGCATCACAGAGGATCTACCATTTCTACTCACAGTTTCCCCTTAATTGCCTGCTGGATTTTCCTGTTTAGCAGACAAGCCCCTGGAAGAGGCTCTCTGAGCATCACAGGGATCTCCAGCATGATCGGGAGCTCTGCTTGTCTCCAAGGCATCGTGGTTCCTGAGGGCCGTCCTCATCCTCTCTGCTGCTGCCCAGGAAAAAAAAATACCTGCTGGAGCTGGTATTCTCTTATCCCAGCTCCCACGCTCAGCAGAGGGGGAGAAGAAGGAGACTTGATGTGCCCCACACCCCCAGCACTACCTCCCAGAGCCCCAATTTATCCTGGTCCTCAGAAATCCCATCTGACGCTGAAAAGGCTTCCCGCACACAGACCTCCCTCTCACAGGAGGGACATTCCAGCCCCGGGAAGGGACTTGGCACTAAATGGTTGCAGAGAGTCATGTCTTTTGGAAATAAATTGTCTCCTTTTAGAGAGCTGCTCTCTCCAGTCTCTGGGAAGTGACACATTGTCACTTAAGATCATTAACTATTTGACTGTGAGACTGCTGCCTCTACAGCACGCGGCACTGGCAGCGCCTCGCTGTTAATGAATAATAAATTAACACTATGACTCTGAGCCCTTCCTTTCATCAGCCGAGATTTCCAGAGGCCAGAGAATCTCAAAGGGTCCCCTACAAGCGACAGTTGACGTAATTACCTTCAACCAGCAGCTAAGTGAGGGGTGAGGTGCCCAGACAGGCTGTGGCGGTGATTGCCAGCATCGCCTGGACACCAGGTGTGTTAGCACTGGCTGCCCACTGGCTTTCCGCAACGCCCCTCAGCAATGAACCACCGTGGGCAGACAGGGATCTGCCTGCCCAGAGAAAACACCCTGTGACATTGCTCTGGGGAGCAAAGCAGGTTGCAAAAGGCCTTCTCTCACCTAGAGGTGGGTTTTCAATGCTGCTTGCGAGGCGGGGGCAGCTTGGAATGTGACCTTCTTCACATATTCTCTTGTAGGTGTAAGAAATTTGGGATTTCTGGAAACTGAAACAGGGATGAGCAGCTCATGGTGCCAGCAAGACCCCTTCTGTGTGGCAGAAGAGTGCCAGAGCACCCCAATTGCAACAATCTTGGGACTGTCTCTAATCACGGGAATGCTGAGGCTCGCCCGGGGCCTCTTCGTGCTGCCAGGCTACCAAGAGTAACACTGGGTGAGGCTGCAGGTGTGTGACAGCAGCAGCCGGGGAGGGAGGCAGTTCCTCTCACCCAGGCAGGGAGTGTCTGTCTGAGACACCCTCAGAGCAGTGAGTAAATGGACAGGAGCACCAGGACGCATCTCCAGCCCTGGTTCTCTTTTGGAAAGCCGGATGAAGGCAGATGCCCACCAAAGCTGCCCGTTGCCCGTGTGGCTGGGGTTGATATTTTTGTAGATCAGAACACCATCCTCCCTCTCCCTGCAATTCGCCCATTGATTCCCACACCCCAGGATGGCTGCAGTGATGTAATCACGCAGCATATTAGCTAAAACCAGAATGAGACTAAGGCAACACATAAATGCTGGGGCTTTTTTTTTTTTTATTAAGCAGAGGTATCAGGATTGCTAAGTTTTTAAGGGTCAGGCCAAGGGTTTAGGAAGTTATCTGCCATGGGGAACATTGCCAGGGAGGGATCCTCTTTCTCGGCTGAATCCTGCCGAGAACTTAACATGCACTAAGGGACATCAAGCGAAGACCTCCACGGCTTCTCCTGCAGAGAAAGAAACCAGTATCTCAGAGACAGAACATCTGGGCTTTCACTGTTGGTCTGTCCCTCTCCAGCATAGAGGGACTTCTGAACTCTATTCCACACATTTCTTTTTATTACTGACATATAAAGACAAGAACAATTCCTAATTTAGAAGACCGAATAGCCTGTAGGAAACAGACTTTGTTTGCTGGGAGGAAGTTCTTCTGCAAATCACTTAAGAGGGAAATGGAGAACACTATGTTGTCTATATCTGAAAGAAGGGAGTTCCCAGAAAACTCCCCCAATAAAAAAAAGTTACCCTAGGTAGCGAGAGAACAAATAAACAAAATACAAGAACTTTACTCCTCCAACCAGTATCCAAGACGGATTAGCCAGTTTAAGCTAAGTTAATTCACCATTTAGTAGGTGAAGAGATTCACTCCATACGTACAGGTATGCATTGCAGAACATGCATTTGTTGGGGTACGTGACACCATCAGACCCGCAGTGTGGGATGTACTCCATGGTGCACATATTCCTGATCGTCTTCTGGTTCCCGCAGTACATGGATGCAGTCTGTGTTCAAAAAAA
>VXAZ01004433.1:1700712-1855164 GCA_013399875.1 Gymnorhina tibicen | reverse complement strand
TTTTGTTTAAAAAAAAAAAAAAAAAAAAAAAAGAGCTCTCAACCAAAGCTAGGTGAGAAAGGTGACATTAGGAAGCCCCACACACCCCTTGAGCTGCCCCCTTACTGCCCAGATGCTGAGGAAAAGCCCGGGGACAGGGCAGGATGCAGTGGGGGATTGCCTCCAGCCAAGCCGAGCCTGTGTAACCACTGCAAATGAGGCTGCAGGAACTTTGACAACAACTTGGACATGAACTGAATACTGCCCTACTTGTTGAAACTGTCACCAGATGAAAATGGCACTTTCACCCGATAATATCTGCGGCAAATATTGCTCAGGCAGCTGGGTGTCTCAGGATTTTGAAAGGCTCAATCACAGTGTGATTAGTAAAGATTTATACAGAAACTTTATAAAGCTTTAAGGGAACAAAGGATGGGTAATAGAAAAATCTGCCCCTTACCTGCAGCGCATCAGTAGCTGGAACTAAAAAAAAGAAGAAAAAAGGAAATATGTTACAAATGTAATTCATGGATTCTGTTAAAATCTGTGAATGCACGCCCTGAATACATAACTTCCAACTCCCTGTGTGTTAGCAAATTATTCTTAGACAAAAGGAATTTCAGGCAAAATGTTGTGCCGTACTGTGTGTTGATTCTGTAGCATTTTTTTAACCAGGGTTACAGTCAAAATGGAAGAAGGTGTGCAAAATGAAAAAGAAACGCATTTTCTGTGGTTCAAAAGATGGAGCAAGACACGAACTCAAAGCAAAGCGAGTTATTGAGGGAAAAAGGGACATAAAGCTGACAAGTACACAGAGGTAGCATCTTATATGCATTGCCACTATTATTCTTAAATAAGGATAGTATTTAGTGAGAGCTGAGTTTATAAAGCTTCCACAGCAGTTCAGGCTCTCAAACTGCACCTCGCTTCAGGATGACTACAAGAAGCGTTCGCTTTCATTCAGTAAAATTATTTGTGTTTCTGCAACATTTCGGAGGTTAAATACTGGTTGTCTGAGTCTCCGGGTTGCACCACGTACGTGTCACTTCTTTCATTATGCATAAACTAGCGCTGAGAGTAGAGCTGTTCCCACAGTTGTTCTTACCCACTCAGTTCTGTTGCTAAAATATTACCCCATAAGTGATAGTCTCTGATGTCAAGTCTTTTCAACACTATCTTTCTAGGAGTAAATAAGTCCTTGCAGAATGAAGCTCTTTCCAGTCTGAGGATGTTTTTTTGTGGTTCTGAAGACAGCCAGCGCTTACTCTGAGGCAGAGCAGGAGGCAGGGGAGCCACTCACCTGAGATGCAGAAAAGGGCCAGAGAGAGCAGCAGCAGCATCCCCATGGTCTTCATGGTGGCTGGAGCAGCTGTGAGCAGCAGAGCTTGGCTTTTGCTCAGGAAACACAACTTGGATTCTGTCCTCGGGTGGCAACCACGCTTATATGTGCGCCCGCACCTCTAGGGGGGTGTGTTTGTGCATGTTCATATTTGCCTTATCCACCCTTATCCTGCAGCAACATTTCCAGCCTTTTGTCTCAGTGGCAATCTCAACAGAGGCAAGCCGTGCTGTAAGCTAAGAAGGATGTTTCTTCATCAGCGGGAGTCACGAGAAGTTTAGATGTGTTAGATACACCCTCTGCGTCGTTATTTTAAGTGAAATATGTGACAGTCTCCTTCTGAAGGACCACAGAAAATTCCTGCAGGCAAAAGAGCGACTGTACAAACTGCTGTCAGGTTTTTGCCGTGTTCACCTATCAGTGCCTATTTTTGTGCAATGCTTTTTCACGAGGAAAGCGTTGAACAAAATGCTTCCACAGCAGAAAGGCTCTCCTTTTATTTTTGTGCTTCACCAGAGTGAAACATCGCTAAGTTATAGCGAAAGCAGGAAAGCAATGAACTGGGAAGGCCAGCAAGACGGCGTCCCAGACACTGAAAGGAGTCCTTGGAAATGACAAGGGATGGATAAACTTTTATGGGATTATGCAAAAAAAATTTACAATTGTTATTTCCCCTAAAAGCCATTAGCTTTGCAGTAATGGACTTTTAGTATGATGATGACAGAATGATTTGAGACCCTAGCATGGATCCTAGAAAAGTTGAACCCAATCTGGAAATCACTGCTTCATCCATCTGCCCATCTCTATATAAATTCTTTGTTTTACCACCAAAGCATTGCTTTTTGGGACAACCTCCATCAAGGAGAAAAAGCACCCCTCTCCCTTCGATTCCCAGAAGAAACGCATGTGGGAGATATTACATTTTAGAAGGGATAAGCCAAATTTATTTATGCTTCTCTTGTGTGGATCAAAAAAAACCCCAATTCAATACTCAAACAGAAGGCAAAAGCCAAATAAATTTCCTGCACAATACACCAATGACAGGTCACACTCTCAAGAAACAGAAGGATACTTTGTCCTTGGATTTTGAAACACTGCTGAAATACTCCTCGGGCTGGCAAAGAGCATTGTGTAATTGAAGACTGAGAGAAGACAAGTAGGCAGGAGTAGGCACCACACCTAGGAAGGCATTTATCTTAAAACACTTGAAGGGTGTTAAAGGACGAGTCCAGGATGAGAAAAATCTGGTAACGAGTCAGCTGGAGGACTTAGACAAATAGATAGGGACAATGCACGTGTCTGCAAAATCTGGGCTTTGCCAGCTGAGAGCGCAACACTTCAGGTGAGGACAGAGCCAGGGATCAGCTCTGGGCACCAACACCAAGGTGTGACCGGGTTTTGCTGACAAGGAAAATGCACCAGGAGTACCTTAGGAGAGACCTTCCTGTGTCACCATTTCTGCCCTTTATCATGGGAAACATCTGGAGGGTCTGAGTACTAGTGCAGGGCCACTGTCATTTATGTGTACAGACACACAGCTCTGGGGTTTGAGCATCTGTATTTAATTTTCTGCCTTTTATGAGAGGCAGGGAAGCAAGACGTTGTTCTTGTTCTGTCCTGGAGCTTTGAGCACGTAACCTATTCTGCCATCATTCAACAAATCAGAAGAAAATGTTTCACGAGACAACACATGAAAGAAGACTGGGAAATGTTGCTGATTTAGTTTATTGAGAAAGAAAATCAGGAATGAGCTGAGTTCCCCAGAGGATGGGATGAACTGAGGTGAGATCTTCAGCTGGGATTTGCCAGTGGGGATCCTGTGGTGAATTCTCTTGGCACTGATACTCAGCATTTTCCAAAATGGCCTAAAGTGATAGTCCCATTGCTGTCCCTGAAAGCAAGGAGAGGAAAGAATGAATTAAACACAGAGTCCTGCCTGCTATAATCTGTCTTTTTGATGGCTCCTAGAGATGCTGTCAGATGAGATCCTGCCCCAGAGCCAAGGAACTTGCAGACTCAAAATCCCATTTGCTATTTGATTATTAAGAGATGAGCGAAGCAATTTAACCCATTCTTAAGACTGACAGTATCTGTGGGGAAATTATAGCGGATTTTCAAAAGTCATTTCCTTTGCTACATGCAAGAAAAATTCCATTAAGGTTAAATGGTCTTTGAACCATTCACACTAACAAAGCAGCCATAGCTCTTTTTATGCTCTATTGAAAAAAATAAATGAATGCTTGACACGGTGGTTGGCATTCCCTCCTAAAATGCAAATCCCTAATCAACAGTGTCCACCAAATAAAAAAGCAGCAACTGTGCAAACTTGTGCCCACAGGAGGCAAATGATAACACAAATGTCACTCATATATGTACATACACGACTGCGTTGCAGAAGTCACACTTATTGCTGTATGTTTTGTTGTCAGAGCCACAGAGAGGCATGTAGTCAAGCGTGCAGACAGGTTTGGGGTGGTCACTGCAGTCAACCTGCAAAAAATAAATAAAAGAGTCTGATGTGAAGGAGTCAGTAGCACAAGGGCTTGAACCCTGAGCTAGAGCTGCAGTGCTAATGATACCAGTCTTTCTGAAAGTAATTAACTTCCTTGCACATCTGATATAAACTGAGGTGTTGGTTTCTCCTATGCCAGGAGAATTTAATAATACAAAAATAGATCATAATTTCCTGTTTGAAGAGATGTATATCATAACCTGGTCACAGCATTTCCTAGCAGCAGCAGTGCACTCGGTGAAGGTGCCGTGCTCTGTGTTCCCAAGCTGGCCAGGAAATTAAATGGAAAAACACTGGTGTCGGGAGAAATGTAGTGCTGATCCTCTCTAAGGGTCCAGTATCCCTCCTGGAGCCTTAAAACAGGAAGATCAGCATGTAGCTAGATACTGCAAGAGTGGGATTCTGTTTCCTGGAGCAATGGGTGCTGTGCCTGCTGAGGAGCATTGAGGGGCAAAAAATGTGTCTGGGTGCAGGAAGATGCTGAGCAGTTTCACGGAGGAGAAATCTATCCAGGCTTAGTGACTACACAGAAATCACACCTAGCTGAGGGCCTCCACCTGAAAACAGCTGGAGGCTGGACGAGTAGAAATCACTCTTCTCTACATTCTCTACTCTCGCTGCCTCCTACACAATCCTCACAGCCCCTGCCAACAGCAGGCTCTGCACCAAGCTGTCACGGGCTCGGTGGACCATTTGTCTGACCCCAAGAGCCATTCTCTGTTCTTATTCATAGTTCTGCCCTGGTGGATTATTTCTGCTACTCTTTCACTGAGCCTTTCCTGAGCAGTCACCTGTTCCTTTCCTGGCATTCACACAAATAACACTTATTATGTGTAGAGAAAGCAAAATCCCCCCCTGTGCTGCAGCACAGCAGCTGTTTCACTTCTGCAGGACCCTCCTGGTCTGGGGGCTGCTGCAGACACTGGCAGTGTTTCCCCCAGCAGCAGTGGGCCCAAACCCCAGCCCCTGATCACCCAATTCACTTACTGTAACAATTTCCTTCTTACATTCACCATCAGTCTTCTTGCCAACACTGGCTCCAGCCTCTCTGGGAAGGGAAGAGACCTGCATTAGGGAGCTCTACAAGCAACCTGTTCTGCTGAACCCCATCACCCGGGAATGCTGAGCATCCCTCAGCCTGTACGGGGTACAGGAGACATCCAGCTTAGATTGTGTCCACGTGGCTCCAGGGACCAGCTCAGGCAGTGTCACTGCCTGCCAGAGCGCTGGTCTGCAGCTCGATGTGAGGCACAGGGGTCAGGGTGGATGAGGAGACAGGTTGTGTGACAATGTCAATGTCCCTTAGGTTTGCTGTTGTCATCTGCAAGGCAGCATCTGCCACGCAGACCCTTTTAACTTAGTTAAGAGAAGCATCCTGCCCTGTGTGAGATCCCCAGCCAGCCCTCTCCTTCTCTGTCTAGATCAAAGGCACGGCTTTCCTTCCAGTCACAGAGGAAAACAAGGTTTAGTCAGGAGGAAAAGTGGAGCGTCCAAGCCCAAGCACCTCACAGAGACAAGGCGTCGGTAGAAGTCCTGCTATTCAGAAGAGCAGTTCCAGGAGCACTGACCCCCAGCCCCTGTGCTCGGTACTCACAGGTTCCGGGCGCAGAGCAGGCACTCGTTGTCGTAGGTGACCCAGTCGGTCCCGCAGACGGGGCTGAAGTCTTTGTTGCAGAGCAGCGCCACTTTGCCCTCCTCGCTGGTTGTGTTGGGGTACCTGCTGCAGTCCACCTGGTGAGGGAACAAACAAAGCCCTGGCGAAGGCCTTGCTTACAGCACGCAAGTAGATCTGGTGAGCGTGTCCTGGCCACGCAGGACACCACCACAGCAGGAAAAAATCTGTGAGTCACCATGATGACGGCTCACTTGGAGATGACCCGTGCAAGATTCTGACAGCTCATCTGTACTCTTGTTTAGGGTTTGAATCATTTCAATAAGCACCTTTGGCCACTCAGAAGCAGGACACACCCCTTGTTCTGCCCTTGGTTTAACTTACAGGGGCAGCTTCCTTGCATTCCCCATCATGGTCTTTGCTGACATTGGTTCCATATTCTCTGCGGAGGGAAAGACAAATGTTAGGAAGTTCAGCAAAGATACCTGGCTACATCCAATGGTGCTAGAATTAATACAAAGGAAAACTGACTCTTTCTCAGTCAGGCTTTTTTATACATATATTTGAGAAGGTACTGCCACCCTCCCCAACCAGCTGAGCAGCTGGCAGGGATGTAAAACCCTGGTAAGCTTTAGAACCATTTTGGGCAGCTCCGAGCAGAGCATCTCCATCCTTTTGCTGTGATGAGATGTGCTCTCAGAGCCATCACCTGGCTGATCCTTGAGCTGGAGAAAAAAAAACCTGAATAAATTACGCAAGCAAAAGAAAGACACGGTGACTAAAGCGGTGCCTGAGCACTGTGCTGTGACACCCAAGCTCGTTTTGAAGGAATTGACATAGGTGACGTGTGACAGATCACTGACTGTTGAGCAGTGGTGCTGCCAGGAGCTCTGAGCTGTGCTGGCTGAGGTCCCCACGCAGTCCCCACGCAGCCCCCACGCAGCACTCACACGTTGTAGGCACAGAGCAGGCACTCGTTGCCGTAGGTGACTCCATCGGAACCGCAGATGGGGCTGACGGCCTCGCTGCAGACCAGCACCTCCTTGCCCTCCTCGTTTGTGGTGTTGGGATATGTGCTGCAGTCCACCTGCCGGAGGAGCCACAGCAACAGGGTGAGAAGACCTGTTAGGTTCACAGCTCTCCTTTTGCGTGGGACACTGACCAGGTACAACCAGTTCTCAGTGTCACAGCACAAACTTCTGCTGTGGATCCATCTGGTAACAGGTGAACCCTTCCTGCACAGATGTCCCCACAGAGCAGAAGTGGAGGAGGAAGAGGGGAGAGCTTTAGCCTTGCAGCCCCTGGGATGGGGTAATTCACTGGGGCTCTCTCCTGTTCTCTCGGCATCATTTTATAAAGGCTTTCCATTTGTCCCTTGTTCTTCTATTCTTGTGGCCCCTCCACTGCACTTCTGTTTTTACTTTTTCATTTTTAATACACTGATCACCTTTTTTTCAGAGGACCAAGACTAACGACCTGGTGTGTGGAAGCTAGAGCAGCTCATAGTATTTTAGCCTTTCAGTAGGTTGCCCTGAGGTAGGCTCTGATACCACAGTCTATTGCTACAGTTTAGAACCAGTTCTATATTTCCAGCTTAAAGCTTAGACCAATTAAAGCTGCTACATCCAAAATCTTCGTATCATTACTACTAAAACACTATTAACATACAGCACAGATGTAGAGCCAAGAGCAGTACAACTTAGTGTTTTACACTGTAGAATCTGGTTACAGTGACATGAGTGTCACACTTAGGTGAAAAACAGCTGAGCATCTACAGGCTGGAGGTTTCTCCCATTCCTTCGGTTATGTCTTTACCAGGCCACATACTTGAGAAAAGTGACAGAAATCTTCCACTCACCTCAATCCCAAAGGCAGTATCTGGAAAAGAAAAGAGAGGCAGAAAGTATGAGCCAAAGCCAATATGACAAGACCTCAATTAAAGCTGGAAATACGGATGTAAAATTCCTGTGCGCAGGACCAAGCTGAATGATTTCCAGTGATTGTTTTTCGAACTAAATAAACTATGTAGGGTTTTTTTTCTCTGTGTTGATAAGTATAATAGCACTGCTTATTGCTGGCTGTAAAACCTTTTTGAATAGCTTTGTTCTTTTCTTTTTTCTGAGATAGGTAGACTTATTAATTCAAAACAGAAGAGCTTTTTCTTCCTTATCTTTTTACATATCCGTTTTGACCCTAAAGCACTGCTGTTATGTATCTGAAAATACACCTGAATCAACAAGACAAATGCAAATAGTCACCTACAGGATAAGCAAATACATACAGCATCTGTTGTCAGAAACATGCATTTTAAAGAAGCCGAGTGTGAAAAAAATGTCTTTGGCTTTGTAATTTCATCAGTTGTGAATATGCAGTGAGAATATCAGAGTCTGGCTTGTTTTCATCTCTTGTTGTTCCATTAGCAGAAAGAGCATTGCAGGAAATTTGCCAGGGTCTTGCAGAGAACTTGCTTGTGCCATTACAATATTTTCCTCACTAGTTACTGGAGGTCTGACCCCCTTCTTATGGCCTTATTTCAAGTATTCATCCATGTGCTGTAATTGTACAAGCCTAAGCAGTGTAAGGGTGTGAGAACATCAGTGTACAAAGTGTAACAGCACGAGTTGCCAGCAGAGAACTCCACTTGCTGTTACTTATATTTATGACAAACCATCAGCCACAGCAGCGAGCCATCGAGGACTGTCCTGAAACACACTCCTGCAACCTGCCCCGTGCCAGCCGAGGCAGCAGAGCTCTCTGAAGGAGACTCTCTCTCTTTGAAGCCTCTGTCTTATCCTTTTTAAAGACATCCAGGACTCAGGCACGGAGCCTCCGTGAGCACCTGGAGGGTCACTCACCTGGGATGCAGCAAAGGGCGAAGGAGAGGAGCACCAGAAGCCCTGCCGTGGTCATGGTGGAGGTGTCCGGAGTCTGCAGGCTGCCTGCTCCCACACTGCTCACGAGATGGTCCCTCCAGGGCTGGCTGCAAATATATACAAATGCAACGTCTAAACTGTTCAACTGTAACATAAAACACCCCGCAGAATCTGTCAGCAGCACAATGAGGCCGGTAATATTTATGGAGGTCTTGACTTTTCAGGTAATGGTCTGCGACTGCTAGGCAATTGATTTTGGCTGGACACCTGGTTAATAGATCAAGACAAGTGTCACAAGTTCTGAGTGGTCACAAGCAAACAAACAGCCTTTTGGACAAAAGAAACCTCTTTGGGATTTTAGTGGAAATGTAAGGAGCACAAAATATTGAGGGGTGTAAACAGATGATTCTTCATTTGTGTCTTGCAGAGCAACATCTCCCATCAGGGTGCGGCTTAGGCAGGATGCAGTACCACCCTGTCTGCACACCAGGCTGAGGTTCTGCTTTCCTTTCTGGTTTTGGGTGGGTTTTTCTCCCCAAATTCCCAGGTGTTCACCGCCAGGTACAAACACAGGTCAGGTGTGGCTTTGCCATCAGCAGCACCAGTTAAGCTTTGTCAGGCAAGTCTGGCAGGACTGTGTCTAACCTGTGAATCCAACGGTACTTAGCACCAGTCCAATTAAAGCCAAGGCTTCTTGATAGTTTCACTGCCTGGGTATAGAAGAACTCAGTAGAAGACTTGAAAGCGGGTTAAAAATCTGTCAAATGCCACTAAAAATGTCACTTGAACCTTAGCAACAGGGAGCACTTATTTACAGACCCAGTCCCAGTTAAACACACGGATTCAGAGTGTTCCGCCAAGCCATCTGAAGAACAAAAGACACTGAAGGTTTGGGAACCTATTTACATTGCACCAGCTACGCCTGAAAGTACAGTAGGTCCTTTTCTCTTGCAGATATTTTAGAAAATGATACTTAAAAAATAGAATCTGTCCCCATTTCCCTGTCTGCCTCACACCACCAGCCTTTATGCCATCCCCAAATTGCTCCTGCCTAGGAGCAGGTCTGCACCTCTGCTGTTTTGTAGCCGTAATTTTGCAGGAGTGGGTTTTGCCTGTAACCTGTTTCGCATCCCATCCGCAGGTTCAAAATGGCAAGAATACTTGGGGGTTTTTGGGAGGTCGTGGGAGCTAAGCATTGTGCTTAGGGTAGACTTCAGAACCGTGGGAGCTGCAGAGCAGAAGGTGCTTTACAGGTGCTGCCTTTAACAAACGAGGCACCACCCGTTAGACAAATGAAATTCATCTGAAATCACTGAAATCCACCCCAAGCCAGTGTGTTGTTGTCTGATCCCCCACGGAAGCCTAAAGGGTGTATTTTGATCCTTAAATGGATATATTGGACAGTGCATGGAATCACCACCTCCAGCACGCCCAGAAGGCCACAGCATGGCTGTGTGGATATGCAGGTCACATTTTTACCTACAAGAGATGAGATTCTTCACAGGGAGAAGCATTGAAATAATTATGCTGCTGTGATTGTTTCTATAAATTACAGGGAGCATGCATGAATATTTCAGACAGATTTGGCACATCTTCAGGATATATTGCCCTGATGTGTCTTGTGAACAGCATCTCTAGAAGACAAACATTTTTCCCTGAGCATGTGCAGGAGCTACTGAAGCTTCTCCCCACGTCACAGCTGCTGCTTTCGCCTGTGCAGGCTCTGCAGAGTTGGAGGGGGCCACATCTTTCTGGGTTAAATATGAACTTCGCCACTGCCTCCTCCAGCCAAGATGTCTCCAAACCATCCTCACCAGCCTTCCCAGCCCCAACCTCGCAGCTTCTGACAGGCTTCCTCCCGCCTGGTGCCCACATGCTGCTCCCTGCCCTGGACAGCGCTGTCCTTTGGGCAGGACCACCCTCTCTTGGTGAGTGGAAAGCACCTTCCTGCCAAAGTCTGGCACGTGTTACACCAGAGAAAAATTTTCCACTTCAACTGCTGGGTTCTGCACTGGGTCTGGCACTGGCCCCAGGCAACCCAGATTTTCTCTGACCACCACAATGCCTGTCTGATGTCCAGCAGATCCATTCCTTCTTTCTCTCACCTACAGACACTTCAGGGAGACTCAAGTCTGCAACAATTAAATGGTGACTGGGGAACACCTGAGCCACTCAGGTACCCCCAGGCAAGCCACAAAAGTGACACCCAGAAATCCCCAGGTTTCAGACACTTGCACAACCTCCAGCCACTCAGCATTCACAGCCTCCCCACCCGGGGTTAGAGCTCCAGATTATCCCGCCTCAGATGACAGCGTGGAAAAATCCCACATCTGGCTAAGCTCATGCTGTAGGACAGGTCACTCAGTCCTCAGCTACTCCTGGAACAACGGTTAGAAAGAGGATTTGGTCTGCAATCCTGCCACTGATCTGCTGTAATCCACTTCATTATGGTCTTCTAATCCTCAAAGTCAGATGCATATGGCTAATGACCATTTGGCTAAGGGAAAATCCTCCGTGTGCAGCAGCTGGCACAAGGGCAGAGATCCCGCAAGAGAGCTGGAGATGGACTTTGGACAAGAGCATGGAGCGATAGGACAAGGGGGAATAGAAAGGATTTAAGCAGAAGGAGGGCAGGTTTAGATTAAATATTAGGGAGAAATTTTTTACTGTGAGGCCCTGGCACAGGGTGCCCAGAGAAGCTGTGGCTGCCCCATCCCTCGAAGTGTCCAAGGCCAGGCTGGATGGGGCTTGGAGCAACCTGGGATAGTGGAAGATGTCCCTGCCCATGGCAGAAAGGTTGGACCAAAATGATTTTTAAGGTCTCTTCAAACCCAAAAAATTCCATGATTTTGTAACCTGCAGGTAAGCAAAGGCAGTGCCACACCTCAGGGTGCTGCCTGCGATGGTCCTGAGCACCATAAAGTCTGTATGCTGACATCAGGGCAGGATTTGGCCATCCTCTCTCACTTACTCATGTAATTTCTTGTTTTACATTTCCCATTACTGGTTTTTTTCAGTATCGATTTCATATTCTCTGGAAGGATCAAAACTGAGGCTGGAAAATTTTCTTAGCAGATATGCAACTTCTCAGCATAAATAACACATCGATAAATGAATGGTAAATCATTTAATACACTTTTCTAAACACTCCTGGGGTTTGTCACATCATTTAATTAACAAATAACTGCTGTTAAAGTGGGAAATAAAGATTAGTTTTAGCTCTTTCATGAAAATGCCTCTAATCACTCCAAAATGCCTGCTAGATGCAATTCAGGCTGCAGTTTTCATCTCTGGCTCTCTCTTGGCCACAGTGTGGCCAATAATCATTTTGCATGGAGCCACATGCCTGGAGAAACCAGTGCAGCACAAATGGAAGCTCTGCCTCTTACCCAGTGCCTGAAGGCCTCATTTGAACTGAGCAATAAAGCAAACAAAGCCACTGATATGATTAAAACATCTCGCTATCAAAACATATCCATGTGTTTATGAACTTATTAAATAGAGCTTGATCCAGGTAATGCCAGTGCTTTCCTGAACTAATAAGACCATGTGCAGAACTTTGTACCCTGCAGGTGAAGGCTAACACGGTTTCACGTTGCTTATGCAATGAATTAAATGTGTTTGGCCCCACTGCAAGGGCAGATGTTGACACACGGGAACGGGTCCAGCAGAGGCGGGCAGGCTGCCCAGGGACAGGGGCACAGGGCATTCCAGGAAACCTAAAGGACCTGGGCTTCACCCTGGAGAATAGATGGCTACTGGGATGGCATTGCTATCTGCAGCTCCCTGATGGGGTTGTAGGTAAGGCAGAGCCAGAGTCTTCTCTAAGCTGTATAGCAAAAGGATTAAATTCTGTATGAATGTGAGGAATTATTCCTTGCCATGAGGATGATCAAGCACAGAAAGCAGAGAGGCCATGCATGTCCCTCCTCAGTGCTACTGAGAACCCAACCAAACAAGAAAGGCCTTGGGCACCCTGACCTGCCTTTGACTTTGGCCTTGCTTGGAGCAGGGTTTGAGCCAGAGACCTCGGGAGAGCTCTTACAACTTGAATTATTTTATTTATGTTGTACTTACATAATTCTCTCTCCTATAAATAGTTGTTATTATTAAAAAAGCCATAATATTTCTCTATGACCCAGGAGACTCTTCTCAGAATTTTCCTACAGCTTCTACTGAAGGGTCACAGGTAAGTTCTACAAAGAGCTCCCAGAATGTTTTTACAGGGGGTGACCAGCAACGTGTACAACAGAAAGAGTGGATTGTAATCATCGTTAAAACAAAACCACACACTAAACCATCCAAATTTCAGGACATTAGTAGTTCTTAATGATTTCAAAGTCTCCTCATATCTGCAGGAGGCCAGCACTTTGCCACCACAGCCCTTCCCTGGAGGAGCATCTGCATTTGAATCTCCAGAAAAGTTATCTGCACCACAGATAACCGGCTGCCAGAACATCATCCACTTCCCTGCTGTGCTGCAGCCTGGACCAGACATGGGTCTCAGCAGCAGCAGCAGCTCTGAGGACACACCTCCATCCCTCGCCTCCCCAGCTCGTGCTGTGCCCCAGCTCGGGGAAGTTTTTGGACAATAAGGATGTCAGGTCAGGGCTCCATTGCAGAAGGCAGGAGTTACTCATGAGGAAGCAGGAAAATGCTACAATGAACATCAGAAAGAGGAGGCAGCAAACAACACAATTTGGCTGGACACTGACCCAGGTTATTGCTCTTTGAAGTGAATGTACTGCAGGGGAGGTGGGCAGGAGGTAACACAGAGGTATTAACCTGCAGCTGATCAGAGGAACGGGAAATCATTGGTTTAATCAGTTTCCCTAACACTTCAGTGATCTCAGCTCTGCATCACTGAGCACTCGTCTCATCTCTGCCACAGCCCAAGCAGGAACGACGAGGAGGTGGCTGCAGGGAAGTGGCAGCTGACCCAGGATTGACACCAGTCGTGGCTGTCTGGCAGGACAAAGTCAGACAACTTCACTGCTAGGGCTGGGAAAGTCTCCTTCAGGAGCTGGGGTCAGGAGAAAATCTTCCAACGGTAGAAAAAGAAAGATAAAATTCAATAGATTCTTATCTGCAATGAGACATTATTTATAGCTCAATGCACAGTTAAAATAGAACGAATAAGCATGTTCAGCTATGAAAGCAAATTGCTTTGAGGTTATATAAACCAGGGGAATAGCTGAACACATTTTCAAGCTACCAGTCGTGTAGCAGCACTCACATCACCAGAATAGCACACAGCAGGGGGACTGTGGCTGTGTCCCTCGGGTTGCAGGCAGCTCCGTGACCCACCAAGGAGCGTCACTGCCGAGAGAGGCTGAGAGGCAGAAGTAAGATATTTTGACTGACTGACAGGCAGGGCTGGGAAAAGTGATCTGGTGTGGTTGGGATGAGCACTTGCTGCATGTTGAGCAGCACAGAGGAAAGTGAAGGCCTCGAGGAAGATCGTTTGATCCCTGGACAGCTGCATTGCAGAGTTTGTTTACAGAGGGATAACCATCCCGGATGAGACTGCAGCACAAAATCTGTGGCCAGGCTGGCTGGGGAGCCAGGTTATTGTCTCACATGAAGCACAGGGATCATCTCTTCACAGTGAGCTGCCAAGTCTCATTAATTTATCATAGGGACATGCCTTCAGTGCTCACCCCCCTCAGTTCTGTTCTGTAAGATTGACAGATATGTCTATAGATCACAAAGTGTTCTTGACAAGAGGGTAATTAACCTTCAGGGTTTACATCTCCTTCCTCTTGCTAAGGAACACACAATTTGGGGATTTGGGCAGGTCTGGCTGTAAACTAGTTACAGTTTCCTTTCTGGAAACTCTTGATCAGAGCCCAGAGGAGCAGACTTTTCTAAGCTCTACATGGAGCAGTAGGTAACCATGGGAGAGTTTCCTTGGGTAAATGGCCAAAGCCTTGGACTCAGGGCTTTTGGACCAGCACCAGCTCTACAATCATCCATCGGTCTGTAACTCCACAGCCCTTTGGGTCCAGATCTGGGATTTGCTCCATGCAAGCTGAGGACAGGGTGAGCTGAGGCTCTGCCAACGTGGGGGAACCAGGGTTGAAGAAGTTTATACACAGACAGTGACATGTAGCAGAGGAATTGTTGTAAAGGGGGGTTTAGGTTAGATAAACACTTCAGGAGTGTGTCCCCCTGCACAAATCCCATACGGGAGGGAGCAACCAGGAGTGCCACTGTAACCTGCAGGCATCGCTCTGCCCCAAGAAAAATCGGGGTGTCACATCCCCATGCAAACCCTTTTTTCCACGTGATGCCACAGGATGAGGTGATGCAGAACAGAAGCAAGCAGAGCACCAAACAAAAACATGCTCCCAGCTCCCACCTTATCAACCTACAAAGCAGCAAAAATGCATATGAGGAACAGTGTTTGGAAAAGACAAGTGAAGGTGCTTGCTTTCATGTGTGGGAATAACACCAGGAACCCCTGGGATATGGGATGAATAAGGCTTGGGTTTTTAAGAATGATTTTGTAAATAAAGCAGCAACAAGGGAGAGGTGCAATAGCCTAAGAATGAAAATTCACTGCTCTTCCTGGTGGGAACAGCAGGGAGGAGAGGGTGAGAGGCAGGATGCATCATGGTGCTATAGCTTGGACAGTTGGCTGGGAGAGGCTGAACTGGATGGAAAGAATTTCTATTTTTCTAAGTCCTTTCTATGAAGGACTATTAGCGTCATAACCACTGAACACATCTTCATTATTAACATCAAAAGAAAGGGCAACAATTTCATTTATTCTGCGGAGCTGAGCTTTAATGAGAGCACTGGCTGATTCTTTGCATCTGGACATGGGTGAAGCACAGTTGGTGCTGACAGAAAGGAACAGGATGCCAAATTACGGGATTTTACCATTTTACAGTAAAACTGAGGTAGGCAGCAGGAATTCTACCATCTTTGAACCATTGCAGTAGCAAAGTCACCCAGTTATTTACTTAATATGTTATACATGCATGACGACTGCTATATTATACATGATCATAGGGCCCCTACATCCCCTGGTTTGGGCACTGCCCCATTTGCAATCTGACAAAACATTGTTATCTCAGGAGAACTGAATGCACTGATCTCTGCAAAGGCTTTGTGTGCCTCCTTTTCTGGTCTTAAAACGGGTTATTCTGCACTTTCCTGCTGCTGTCAGTGGAGGTTGTTTGTGAATTCTTCCATAGCAAAGAAATATTTCTGCTACTTGTCTCATATTTTGCATCATTTTGCCATCCTTCTCTTCCTACTTTGGAATGCAGCCTGTGGAGAACAGCAATATTAGAAAGCTTGTGTTAAATCACTGCCAAATAAAATGTCAACAGAAGGTAGATGCATCACTTACGTCCAATCGTGCACTGCCTGCTCAGCATCCAGCTGACACTGTTTGGGACGCTGCCACAGGGAGCAAGGGGAGTTCAGGCTGCTTCTTCATCTGCCTTCCCTCTTAGTCACCGGGATGGCTGCTGTTCCCGAGGCCCTGAGTGCCCCACGCTCTCTGAGGAAGGGAAGGGCTGCCATTAGACACTCAGTGTGACCGTTTTCCCAAAGGGACACAAGTGCTGGGAATGTACGTAAAGCTCCCAAATGGTGCAAGTGAAGGAGAGTTCATCTGAGTTAACCACCAACAATGAAGTGGTTTTACTGTCTCTGACTATTATAAACCTATCAGTCAACAAACCTCTGCCATCTGAATGTGCTGCATCATTCGAATTTCCACTCCGGATACTTTCTTCAGCTATTTTCTTTTCTCTGCTAAATCTTCGTGATTTACCCCCAAGCACAAACAGCAAGTGGAGAGGGAGAAAAGGAGGACAAATTGGAAAAGCACAGGGAGAGGCCAGGGGCTAGGGAACTGTCACTCAGAAAGCATGTTCTTTCCATCGGAATGACACTTTATAGGCACAGATCCCACATTCACTGGTGTAAGTGGAACCATCTGTGCCACAGATCTGCTCCAGCACTTGGCCAGGGGGCCCTGACTGGCCATCCTCAGCAATGGCCCTGGGGCACAGGCTGCAGCCCAGCTTTAAGGGGAACAGGGAGATAGGGCTCAAAGCAATACCTCCAAACATTCCTCATCGTTCAGGGGGCTTGAACAAAATCCATGTTTTACTTCTATGCATGAGAAGTAGGCAGGAAGCAGCACACTGTATGAACACTCATTCTTTGCAGTTTCACGTTATGTTTAAAACCGTGGGGCCTCACCTCAGCTGGTGAAAATCTGGAAACCCCTCCTGGGCTGTGTGGATGTCTGCCAGCTGGAGACCGGCTCCTTCCACTGCTGCTCTCTGCTTTTTGCCTCTCTACTCGTTGATCCGTGGAGAGCACGCAACCAGAGCCCAGGGCACGGCAAAGAATCAAATAAAACTGTATCAAACATTAAATTACAACAAGAGAATGAACATGTCTGAGTGTGAACATATTGATGGATGAAATGGGTGCATACCAGGGCTAAATATTTCTTTAAACACAGAGGTCCAAGGAAATTTTTTAACTTCCCAAACTATTTTCTTTGCCAACTGTCAGTTAAATAGGATGGTGCAACTGATACAATGAGTTTGAATAATTATTTCTGGATTCCTTTTTTTTTTTTTTTTTGAGGAACATATGGTTATAAAAATGCTTTAAAAATCATTTAAATATTCTTCTGAAATGAATATTTAAAAATCAGTGGGATGAGCCTTGTCACTCTCCAGCATCCCTCAAGAGAGTGACAGAGTGTCTGAGCCCATCCACATGCCTCACTAACAAATGCAGTATATGAAAAAATAGCTAAACCGAGGAAAATGATCAGCAGACATAATTTAGAAAGGCACAGATTTTTTTGATAAAGTGTTTGAATGAGGTTTAGGTACAGCCACGCTCAAGGAAAAGTTGTGGGGTTTGTTTTTTCAAGTTGCAGATGGGTGAGTGCTGATAAAAGGTGAAAAAAAGTTCCCAGCTCAATATGAAAAGAGTAAGTATTGTTTTCTACATTCCACTTATCAATCAAAATTTAAATGATTCGCCTCATTCTTCCCCCTCTTTGTGTTGTAAGAAAATGACTGTAGACTCAGAAAACATTGATAACACTATAAAGATAAGCCAGACAAACAAGGAAAGAGAGAGGACATTTATATTTTAAAAACACTGCCTCTGTGATATGTTCTGGTACGTTCACAGGTCACAGATCCTGAGGCTGGATCGTCATCAGTGTGAACCACGTCAAAGTTGGTCCAGCCTCGGCAGCTCCGGCCCCGCTCCCCGGAGACGAGGGCTGCGGCTGCGAGGCAGCGTCTGGAGAGGCACCAGCTGCAGTTCAGCACTGCATTTGAGGTGCCTCATGTTGCAGCCGTGGCAGGCACTGCAAAGTCATTTTTCCCTTCGCTGCATCCTTGACTGAGGACATAAGGCTGCTTCTGTTCACGGCAGGAGTGCAAAAATAGGAGTCCACCGAAGCAGGACTGAGTCCGTGCTTGCATCTGATCCTTTCAGTGCCTCTTTCCAGGTTAAGAACCAAGCTTTCATAGTGTGACTGTGGAATGGTTTTTGAGGCAAACCTGACAATTTTGAAGCTGCTCAGGCAGCTCAAGATGAGTAAGAAAGGCCCAGGGCTCTGCAGCATCATACACCTGAGCAGGGATGAGCAGCGGGCTGAGCAGCACCAAAGCATCTGTCACCTACACAAGAGATGGCTACTGAGGATATCTGCAGTTTGGCAAGCACTGAGCTCATAAGGGGATTGGGGACTCTTCTTGACTGGGGAGGTTGGACTAGATGACCTCCAGTGGTCCCTTCCAGCTTTAACAATTCTGTGATCTCTCACTGTTTCCCACCACAGAAACCTCTATCCATCCATCTCTCCAGCCATTTCTCTGTCTATGCCCAAGCAGGCACCCAGCTCAGTCCACTGTGCCTTGAAACCACCTTTCAAGTCTCTTAGTGGCACTTGAAACCTGGTATTTTTCTACCTCTCTCCTAAGCCACAAAAATTTGGTGTTCCCTCTTGAATGTGCTTGTCTTTGCCTGATCATTGCCTCCTCATTATAGAGTTATTTAGGTTGGAAAAGATCTTTGAGACCATCAAGTCTAAACATTACCACTGCCAAGGCCACCACTAAACCATGTCCTGAAGCACCACATCTTTTAAATCCCTCTAGGGTCAGTGACTCAACCACTTCCCCGAGCAGCCTCTTCCAGTGCTTGACAACCCTTTCCATTAATAAATTTTTCATAATATCTGATCTAAAGCTCCCCTGATGCAACTTGAGGCCATTTCCAACACAAAGCAGAAAGAAATCATCTAAGTAACACACACTCAGTGAGTAACCACAGAACAGCTGAAAAACAACCCCAAGGCACAGAAAACCATGCTGTCCCTGAGAAGGCTGCCCTATTTTTATAGTTATATTGCTTCATAAAACACCCCCTGAGCCTGGGGGATATTTAAACTCCAATGTCAGGCTTCTCCCATTTCCTGGCCCAGTTTTTAGTGATTTATTCCATTATGTACTTCTACATGAAACCTACTGGTGAGTACTGCACGGAAACCTCTGTGCTCTAACCCCTTCGGCTGCTTCCCTGGATGGCTCGGACTTAATCTCGACTTCGTGCCTCCTTGAATTCTTGTTTGCCTTTGGTGTCATCAGACAATGAGCTCCACAGAGGAGGCTTTGGCTGTGCCAAGATAATGCCATTGAGTTGGCTCTTGACAGCTTTACTGCAAAGGCTTGCAAAAGCCAGTGGTCAGAGCACAGTCCAAATGAAAGGCTGCCAAAGTCCACAAGAAAAAAAAATTATTCAGGTCTTATCCCTGAGGATAACCAAGTAACACTTAAACAAGAGTAAAACAGCATGTTCTGCAAAAACACCTGAGCAGAAAATGGCAAAAAGGTTATATAAACCCAAAGTACATTTACTTTAGGACACAGACCCAAGAAAAGTACAATAAGCCATTGTTAGTTACAAATCATCTTGAAAATGGACGCTAATGGCACAGAGGTACTATGGCCTCATTCCCTGGTACAATACCCCCAGTATCTCCAAGTCAGGAACATTTGCCTTCAGCCTATTCTTCTAGCCTGACAGTTCAAAGAGTGACTTTCCAAACTGATCCAAATAATTGTGTTATTCTCTGGTGAACTTCAATGGGACATTGAATCAGGGAGGCACCAACTGTAGTCCAGAAGAATCCCTGAAATATTAGGCTTGCAATAGCTTTGGTGACCTCGTGTGGAGGCAGCGGCACAGCCAACAGATGAAGGGCAGCCCTGAGGTCCCCCTGCCTCCCTGCTATCCATACAGACCACCAAAATGACAATAACTATATCACCAGGTCCTGAGTCTTTGGCCTCAAAAAAGCAGGCAAAATGACTATCAGGCAGAATTGTTTTCCTATGACTTGTTATATATTTGGTTAAGACTGGTCACAAGTGAACCTCTGCATCTTTTTCCTTCCTGATTGACTTTAGAAAGCAGCTCAGTGATGCACCAGGGCTGCCCCCACCTCAGGGGTGATCACTGCCCACCTGTCCTGGAGATTTTCTGTTGCATTAATAAATTCAGAAATTTCATGAGTGGACACTTCTGCTGTCTGTGACCCTGAATGGCTGAATGGATGTCAAGATTCCCCTCCTGCAGATTACATCCTAAAACAGCACTTGACATTGTGGACAAACTCAGTGAAGGCAGGCTGGGATCCCCTTTCCTGGCAGCAGCTGCTGTCTCTGCCGTGGGACAGGCTCCACACGCAGTGGGAATGAGGACAGGGCACCTCTTGCCCAGGCAGCCAATTTCAGCCCAAGCAAAAAAGTGCTCTCCTTGAGAGCAAATCACCACCTACATCCTTTACGTTTCCCTGTGGAGGAGGTGGGCCGTGCTCTGGAGGTAAAGGTCTCCTTGCACTGACTGTGAAGAGGGAGACCGTGATCAGGTCATACAGAGATATCACGGTTTGATAAGATTGACACTGACAAGAAGACTCTGAGGAGCAAGGAAAGGACTGAGAGCTCCAAGGGGAGCCCAGGCCCTCATCAGAGCAGGGATGGCACTGACACACGGCAGGATAATTTTATCCACATTATTTGGTAGTGGAGAACATCAGTAGAAAAACAGACATCCACCACTTGAAGTACCACGACAGGGAGGAGATGGGGCAAAAGGGAAGAGATGTGGCACTGAGACGGAGAAATGTTGCCAAGTCAGTTTATTGAACAAGAGTTTCAGTAGCTAAGGGAACGAGGCAGACCGAAGGGGTGTTACTAGGGAAGGCCAGCCCATGGGAAGTCACATGGAAGGGAGTTTGTCTTCCTGGGCTGAAGTCCAGCACAGACTTAGCATTCAGCCAAGCTCATGATGTTGAGAGTTGTCCTGCTTTCCCTGGTGAGAAAAGAAGAGAGGAGAATTAGGCGTGGCTGACGCCCCTTTTATGATTTCACTGACCCAAGCGCTGGCTTAGGGTTCACTGGAGATAAAGAACAGTCTCAAAAACCCAAATACCCCCTTCCATTATCCTCATTTAAGGGAAGATGAATGGTTTCATTCATTTGGTACAATCCAGTCGGTCCGGTGAAGTAATTTCCGCACGCCCTTGTGCGCTTGTGGAACAGATTAATTGCTGGTGAAGATCAATAAAATACTTCTAAAGTTAACAAACAGCAGGCCAAGTACAGATCACAGAAATGGGCCCTTCTCATTTTCCCTTACAATGCAAAAAAACTAGAAATGTCCAGTATATGCCACAAGCAGTTAGACAAAAAGGCATTGTGAGAGAGCCCTGCGTTCACAGCAGGCACAGGAACTGGTCGTGAAAGGAAAGGTTTCACTCCTATACGTACAGGTAGGCGTTGCAGAAAGCACATCTGTTGCTGTAGGTTTTGCCATCAGAGCCACAGTGGGGCATATATTCCATGGTGCACATAGGAGAGACTTCTTTGAAGTCCTTGCAAAGCGCCTGCACACAGAAAATAGATATGAATCTCTCAGGCAGAGAGCAAACTGTGACCCCCCCAGCACAAGGAATGACACACCACTGAGAAATGAAACTGGCTGTAACATCATCATAACCAGCTCCAAGTGTCCTCCTGATGGCAGATGTGATCTTGTACTCTTTCTGCTCACTGCCACATCTCTTCCTGCTTTATTACAGAGCAGCGGGATGGATGTTGGCTGTTCTGTGAGGAGTGTGAAATTCCCAATGGATCTCCTCAGGTGTGAACACCACCATTCCCCAATTTGGAGCCCAGAGCAGAAGACAGTCCCCCATGAGTGTAACAGACACTGAACTTCACTCTTTATTCCCATCCTTTCCCACTCACTCTTGTAATATCCTCTTCACAGCGTCCGTTCTTTCTCTTGCCAAGGTTGGTCCGGTGCTCCCTGGAGGAAGGAGAGATTGTTATTAACCACAACCTTCCCCGTTACAGCCAGAGATCAAGAACAAACCTCACTCCCCTGGAGCCACAGAGATTTCCAGAGCACCCAGCTCAGCACCACGTGCCCAGCACTAACACAAACATGCCCTTGCAGACCAGACACTGTCCCCAGCTGATGCAGCCCCTCTGTGGGGTTGAACGCCCGTGTCAAACACCAGCCAAGGCAAGCAGGAAAACGGGGGCAGACAGACAAAACCCCTTCAGCACAAGGTTTTGGAGAGAGCCCTTGCAGATCACTTGGCTCCCACAGAGCCAAACTGTGAATCCCCCGGGGAGGAAGACGAGCACTTACATGTTGTGGGCACACAGGGTGCACTCGCTGGCGTAGGTGACACCGTCGGTGCCGCACACGGGGTCGTAGATCATGGTGCAGGCCAACAGCTCCGTGCCGTCCTTCAGCGTGGACCTGGGGTACCGGCTGCAGTTCAGCTGGGGGAATCAAGGACAGCAAAAGCTCTGCCATGGGCTCTGCTCCGAGCAAGGGAGCCCCAACGCAACCCCACTGCTTATGCCTCTGCCTAAATCTGCCTACGCCAGACCCTAAAAGGATCTGCCAGGTGAAAAATCATGGTCATATATTAACTCATTCTTCATGGAAAACTAGCAATTTCCTTTCACAGCCTTCCCTGGAGAAGACTGAATCAAGGCTGGAAGGTAGACATTACTCATTGAGCTCTGTATTTATCACGCTGCCCCTATACCTTACTGAACCCACCAGGATATTACAAAAGGCAGCTCACAAATAATCTGTAAATCAAAATGGCACGATTTATGCACTTCCTGCAAGGGGGCTGACTGTGACCAAGGTGTTTTTCATGGCCCACAAGAATGGAGGGAAGATGTGCTGACAGGTCTTTTGTTGCAATGGGACGGTTCCAAGCGCTGAAACCTGCCAGCAGGACTGACAGCAGTGGAAGCTGATTTACGTCAGCTGAGGATCTGGCCTTGTGTTTTAGCACTCCCAGTTTCTCCAGTGTGAACTCTTCTTTCCTGATTTATGTATCTCACCCGGCCTGAGCACAGAGCGTACTTGGGAAACAAAGGAATGACATTTCATAGTTTGTTTGTATAGAAATGAAATATCTGACTCGGGATGTTGACTCTTTCAAACACATGCTAATGAGGTGGCTTTGTTCTTCTATTCCCCAGTGAGAGTAAATGGTTTAGAGCTGGCCAAATATAGTTAATCTGGTATTTTTACAAGATTCATGTTGGTATATATAAAAAAAACCCAAAACCAGAGGTGGGTTTGAATCCCCTGATACCTGAGGTATCAGCATTCAAAACACAGGCAATTTTCTAATCTTTGCAGAACATCCTTCTGTAAAACACAAGCATCGAGAAGGCACCGGGTTCCCTGGGCCCTCTGCATCCCCTGCCCATATTGCCAAAACATTCTGCTAAGTTCCTGCAGCAGCTATGACAGAGTGCTGTGGGAAAAGGATTCTCTGTGCAAAGCCTTAAATCATTTATTCTACCTGTCTCATAACTCAATCCTCAGCTGTCCTCTCCTCTGTCTTCTCCTGTGTGCAGGAAGTGCACAGTGTTCCGGCTGATGGGAGGGTGACATTCGCCCACAGAAGGAAGGGCAGCACAAGTGTGACCCCCGTGGAGGCTGCACCACCCAAACCACCCAGCATTTGCTCAGGCTGCGCAGCTGGCACCCGCTCAAACTCTCCTCTTCCTTCAGGCTTCGCTTACCTGGGGAGCTTCTTCTACGCACCTTCCGTCGTGCTTCTTGGCAACCTGGGTTCCGTACTCCCTGGGAGAGAAAGCAGCGTTAAAAGCGCTCAGCAGACAGCTCAGCGGGGCTCTCGGGGGCACAACCTGCAGGGCTCACATGTTGTGGGCACACAGGGCACAGTCGTTGCTGTAGGTGACGCCGTCTGTCCCGCAGACCTCGCGCAGGATGAAGGGACAGGCTGCGATGGCCTCGCCGGATTTGGAGCCGCTCAGGTACGTGCTGCAGTCAACCTGGGCAGATAAAACAGCGGCGCTGGGTCAGCGTCCCACCTGCGGTCTGCCCACTCTGATCCTCCAGATTTTAAAGGCCTTTGTCGGGGGAAAATCAGAGGGTTTTTTAAAGCTGCGTTAGAAATTAATTACGTAATTGTAGTTTGGTATTTTCAGCTAGCAGAGGGAAGAAAGGAACAGCTGGTAAAAAATATTATTTTCCTAGAGTAAAACATATACAAGTTTTAAATCAAGCATTCATAAAATCATAAAGATTGGAAAAGACCTCTGAAATCATTGAGTCCAGCCATTAACCCAGAACCACCGTGTTCACCACCAAACCATATCCCCAAGTGCCACATCTACATGCCTTTTGAACACTTCCAAGGAATACTGATTCCACCAATTCTCTGGTCAGCCTATTCCAATTACTGACAAGACTTTCACTGAAGATTTTTTTTTCCTAATGTCTAAACTAAATATCCCCTAACTCAGCCCGAGGAATCTGATTTAAAATGTTTGACATTATGTGCAGCTTGACATAGTTTTCTACATCCGAGATTTTGTTTGAACATTTCCATGAGCAGCAAAAACTGTTTCACCAGCTTCTGTTGCAAAAATATTTACAATATATAGAATCTAATAGTTTAAATATTTGAGGAGCAATAGACAAACACCTATTGGAAATCAGTCTACATTAGCTAAGCATCACTGACACTTCACTGTCATTTTGCACAGTCTCCCCAGTGCACTGTCTCTTATTATCCATATTTCCCACGTGGTCCAAGAACAAATTAAAGCAAAGACCACATTTTAACAATGTGCCTTTTCTACATAAAATACATTGCAGTCCCTCAGGATGCATGAAATTATTTTTGGTGCTTCAGAGCTGCTCTGCATAAGCAGAATAAATGTGTTGAGATATTATCAGAACATATTGTTACTGTGCAGGATAATAAAGCTATTTCTGTACACATACCTGAGAGCAGATTTGTCCTGGCTGACCAGAGTACAAGGATTTTTTTAACCTGCCTGTCTAGTGCAATGGAAATCCTAGCACTGAATAAATACACAGACATCTAACACAGCCTTCTGCCTCCTCTCCTACTGTGCTAAAATGGGCTGCATGGCTCTTGGGCTGCCTCTGATGATTTCTGCTCAGAGACTGGCAGTACTGGGACATTTTGTTTCTGAAGGCCTGGCCTCTCCCCATCCTCTCTTGCCCTCCTGCACAGCACATTGGCAGCTGTGAGCAGCTGAGGAGAAGCAAAGCATCAGCCTGAGCCCTGTGCATCACCCTCCACCCATGCCTGGGTGCACTGAGCCCAGACAGAGTCTTCCTGGAGACCACAGAGAGAGTAGATGGTGCTTATTTCACAGCTAAAAGAACACTTACAGGAGTACTTTCCTCCTTGCATCTTCCATCATGGCTTTTCTTAACATCAGTCCCGTGTTGTCTGAAAGGGAAAGGCTGGGGTTAGCACGCTCACCACCTGAGCCCTGGGACTCCCAGGGGCCACAGAAAGCAAACCAAACCCGTAACCAATATAGATGATAAAGGAGGCACCTGATTGCCTGATGAACCAGCTCCTCCCCATCATTAGAAAGTGTAATTCTAAGTGGTAACAGACCCGTCAGGTCTCCCCATTGTGTGCTATACAACAGCTCCACTCACTCTTTCTTCTGCACAAATACCACAGTCCCATCCATTCTTTCCCCTGCCCAAATATCACAGCCCTCACAGGGTGCTCATATTGAGAGCTGGCTCTCCCACAGCTCCCCCAAGGAGCAGAAAGAGCATCAGGGAACAAAATCCAGGTGACAAGGGCTTCAGGAGGTTGAAAGAGGAACACAGATTTGTTAGTACCAAAAGAAGAGCCGTGTGGAGCACTAACCCTGGCTTGCCACCACAAAAGAGAGTCCCGTGTACAATACTTACACGTTGTGGGCACAGATGCTGCAGTCGTTGTCATAAGTGAACCCATCTGTGCCACACACTGGGTGCAGGATCCTGGGGCAGCGGACCAGGTCTTTGCCACCCTTCACCTTTCTGGCCGGGAATTTACTGCAGTCAAGCTACAAAAAAGCAGCAGCGTCAAACCTGAGGAAGACCTTGTTCTCCAACAAAAAAAATTCCATCACAACCTCCTGCCACATCTCTAATGCTGGGATGCCGAGACAATACCAGTGCTACGACTCAGTTCTTGCAAAACCAGGCTGAGTCAGCTCTGCCTGAACCCTCTCACACACAGGGGGAACTGCACAGCACTGTGTAGTGTGTGAGGTGCCAAATCCCCAGCTTAAGCACCTTGGTCAGTCCCAACTACAAGATATGTCAGAAAAGAAAAAAAATTAAAACATAGTCCCTTTTTAATTGCACAGTGAAAAAACTTGGACTTCACATTTGAAAGGCATCATCAAAGGAAGATCAAAGCCCAAACTGACCAACTTCCACGTTTGTGTGTTAGCATGTCCTACACAGCATCTCTGGGACTTCTCAGATTATACACTCTGATCAAAACTTCAGGTGTGCTCCACATTTCAGAATATGTCCCCAGCCCAAAGGCTGCTGTGGGTGTGAATTCATCATGAGAACCCTCATAGCTCTCGTCCAGCCCATCTGCCAGGGCTGTCGGGCAAGGAGGGCCCAGAGCACACCTGCCTCAGGACAGGTGGGATCTGTAGGCATCCTCCACACAAGGAGCTGACAAGACTTAAAGACATGTGGAGAAAGCCAGGCTTCAGGCCAGCTCACTTTCAGAGCAGATGCCACCTCAGGGAACCCTTCAGCTGATGCAGCTAAGAGGAGTAAGCCTTATATTGAACACTCACCTCGGCACTCTTCTCTCTGCACTGACCACTGTGCTTCTTACCAACATGGGTCCTTTGTTCCCTGGAAGAGGGAAACAATAAAATAAATACTTAACCTCTTGGTCAAAGCCATGTGCAAAACGAAGCAAACCAAGGCTTCAGATGCTATAAAAAGTGTTCAGAATGGCTACTTTACTCATTAACAAGCTCAGCCCATCTTCCCATAACATGCAATTTAAAGCAATGTTCTGAATTGTTGCTTCCTCTGCCCAGCCCACAGACCCATCCGAGGAGGTGCCTCATGACCCTTCATGGGCACACAGAAGGCACCAGAAAGAAACTCAAGGCAAATCCAAACCCATCCCATCTCTAAGAGACTTGAAGAAGCAGGCGTGAGCAGAAATGCAGCAGGACGGTTCTCAGGACTGCCCAGCACTGCTGGGCACTCAGAAGGAGCACTCTGGGTATGGCACTCACAGGTTGTGGGCACAGATCATGCACTCGTTGTCGTACGTGGTGCCATCCGTGCCGCAAACTGGATTCAGGTCCCTTGGACAGGCTACCAACGTTTTGCCATCTTTAGTGGTTTGTGTTCGGTACCTGGTGCAGTCAACCTGGCAAAATAAGGACAAATGGCTCTGGTGGAGCCCTGGCTATGCAAGAAAAGTTGATTCAAAACCTTTCTGTTCTGTACCTCAGCCTCCAATGTTTCTGCAATGGGACAAAGCCCTGATACACTGAAGCTAAACTTCCAATCAGAAATGAAATTTCTGAATATTATCCTAGTTATCCAGGAGTCAAGGAGAAGAACTACTTAGGAGAAGGGAACCTTCAGGCAGAAGAACATGTACAAAATTTTGGGCATAGTCTCATTAAAAAAAAAAAAAGTCTTGAATTTGGTAAGAAACATTTTTCAACAGCTGTAAATCTGAATAACATTGTTTTGGTTTGTGCTGGTTTTCTCCACACTTTTCCAGCTCTGTGATTACTTCTTACTTCAGATTCCCTGCAGTTCATCACAGGATTTGAAAGACTAGGAAAGAATTGTTATCTATCAGGCGGAGAATGGACTTCCTGCATCCCAGAATTTTAGTGCTGAAATACAGAAGCTTCTCTTTCTGAGGCATCAGACTGTTGGCCTCAGACAAAGACACAATAAACTATGCTCTATAAATATTTATGGTTAGTGCTCTTATGAGTCTCACTACGCCTGTGAATACAACCAGCACGGGAGTTTTGAACCCCTGCTGCTGAGGGTGGAAACACTTGTGGTCTCCAGAGAGAAAACTGCCAACCTGCACAGCATGTTGGCAAGAGAAATCTTGTGTCCCTCCACCTTCTGCTGGGGACACAAGTCAGCTCCTCATCCCGTACCCACCTCCTTCCTCTTTCCTCAGTTTGGTGTGGTAAGCATGGGGTGACCTCTCTGGAGCAGGGAGGAGGCCAAATTCACCCCCACCATGCAGAAAGGCAAAGAATGGACTGGGACCCTCATACTCCTTGTCCTACGGACCTCTTGCAGCTTCCTAGGGAAATCTGTGGGGTCCTCAGGATTTTATTAGCAGCCCTAAGAGATGGATTTTTGACTTCTATTGCACTTACAGCGACAGATTCCTTGCAGGGCCCTTCATGTATTTTGGTAACATTGGTGTCATGTTCTCTGGAAGGAAGAAAAGCTTTGGTTAGGGAGCATTGAGAATAATTTTCCCCAAGACACTGCAGGCACTGGGACAACAAAGCAGGGCCCCACCAAAGCAGGGACATTAAAACTGCTTGAATTCTCTGAATGTGCCCCGCAGATGGCAGCTGCTAACACACAGCATTCACATCTCCCATAGGAATTAAGTGTTAGGAGTAATTAGGTGTTACAAGCAACACTTTGATCTGTTCATGGCTCTGCTCTGGTTCTTTTTGTGATTCCCTTCATGAGCACAGACAAAAAAAATGGGGAAGAAAACTCAAGCTGGCTGAAGAGTCACAAGCAGCCAGCAGCAAGGAGACCTACAGAGACACCTGCCTTATAACTGGTATTTTACAGAAGTGCTTCTGAGAGCCTCAGCTTGCTGATTATCCAGAAGGACATTCCACGCACAAGACTTACGCATTGTAGGCACAGATCCCACAGTCGTTGTCATAAGTGAAGCTATCTGAGCCACAGACTGGTTTCAATATCCTTGGGCATGCTACCACGACGTGATCATCTACTACAGCTTTTCGGTAATTACTGCAATCAATCTGTAAGAATAGCGGGAATAGAGGAAAAAAAACCCCACATTTTTGATATAAAGATATAACACTCTTATATAGACTTTTTACTCTCCCTCAGCCTTTGGGGACAAATCCAGCATCAAACTAATTTCACTATCGAAAGCAGAAACCACAAACTCCGTGGGAATTCTCTCCCAATGAAAAAAAATGGTATATTAGGAAGGACTGTGATTTGGATTTTGTGAGGTCCTTCACAGGATCCTGCTGGAGCTGTCCAGGTGGTGAAATCCAACGTTCAGCCAACGTATTATTTGTATTTTATTCCCAATTAGAGAGGCTAGAAGTCCGAGGTAGAAAACAACAGACATGGTACAAGATAACCCATTAAAATCCTCCTAACTTTGGTTAACACCAGATTTTATTTCCTTTTGGGCTGTGCAGACCAGCTGTGCACATTCTGTCCTCCTCCTGCATGGTGTTTGAACTGTTCCCCGTTACAGACTTTGTCTTACCACGACAGGTTTTGGGTCGCATTCTCCATCGTGCTCCTTCCCCACGCTGGTGCCGTGTTCCCTGGAAGAAAGCAGACCTGTGTCAGGGACAGTGGAACAACATCACCTCAAGGCTGGTGGTGTCGGCACCCAGCTGCCAAAGGCACGTGCTCCTCTTCCCAGACCATCCTTGGGGAACAAAGCTGCCACCCCTGCCTGGCACCCCCTGCTCTGAGGCCTCTGCGGGGTTCCCAGCAACACTCACGCGTTGTAGAGGCAGATCCCGCAGTCGTTGCTGTACGTGCTGCCGTCGGTGCCACAGACTGGTTTCAAGTCCCTTGGGCAAGCTACCCAGGACTTCCCATCCTTGGTAATGCCACCGGAGTACTGGCTGCAATCAAGCTGTGAAAGCAGCCCAAAATCAGCCCCGATTTTGGCTCCCGCACGGAATAAAACCCCCCCAGCATCCTCCCACCACCGCCGTGCCTGCAGCTCCTGCTGGGAGGCAAATTAGAGGCATTATTGGGAATCTGCTCAGGCAGTCAGGAGGAGGGAGTCTTCCCTACAGAAGTTTCTGATTATGCACTCCTGCCGGGGTCCAGGGAGGCAGGATGGCTGTGGGTGGGACAGTGCCTAATGAAGGCGGTGGTAATTGGGAGCCCCTCGGCTCCGCAGCGGATCCTTGCAGATCGTGCTGCACTCTGGTGAGTTACGGGAGGCTCGGAGCTGCGTGGGAGGAACCTGCAGACGAATCCGTGGCTCAGGCCCCGCTGGTTTTTTCTCTGTGATATAGGTATAGGAATTTATGCAAGGAACACAAGTTCTCTGGGTCTTGCTGTATGGAAGCAATTTCCAGAGTCACAGTGTTTGATGCTTTCAAGCGTGTCATCCCTAAGACAGTTTTCCTCACGAGGAGGCAAACTACTGCCTTTGGCTGGGAGTAACTAAATTATGTCTAAGAGTTAATATAATAAGAGTGTACAATTACATCTTGCTTTTTCATTTTATTTAATGAACCGAAAATATTGCAAAAAATGGGCATCTTTTACTTTCTCGTGAAATTAGCAACATCATTCAACCATGCACTGGCAAATATTATTTTAACAGCAAAGATTTCATTGGATTTAACCCATGTGCTACATACTGTTTCTACTTTACCAGAAGCCTGAATAGAACATCATAAATAGATCTGTAGCTCACCTGAACTCCAAAGGCAGTACCTGACAGAAAAAAATGGAGACAGGAAAAAAAAAAAACAAAAAACCAAATTACTGATATGCAGAGAATATATATGTAAATATTTTCATGAAATGAGTTAAATTTGGTGATTAGCCAACACTGGCTTATTTTGTTTAGGAAAATAGGGAGTTATACATTATTCCAGTACATGGCCAGAAGATATATTCGAAGTTACTAAAGTTTCATTGCATTTCTGAGGGGAGATACAACATGTGAGAACACATACATTAATCTATCCCTAAGACACTACAGGGAAGCGACACAAGTACTCTCAATTCCATACCCTTGGATTTCAACCTCTTCTAAGAAACTTTTATGTTTGACTTTCAAAAGCTTGGACAGGCCTGTTTAAGGTGATTATCACCACCAGCACTGTTTATCTCCAAGTACATCATTCTCAGTTACCAGGAGCAGCACAGTGAATTCCCAGTGCAATCCTGGAGGTTAAAGTTTGCATTTATATTGCTCACATAGGTAATGATGCCAATTCTTACCGTTTTATTTTGCCTTTACACACAGGATTACCACGTGCCAGCCCCTACCCTGCACTAGAGCTGCTCCTACAAACCAAGAAGGTAACAGTTCTATGATGTTTGTTGAAACCTCAACCTTGAAACCTAATTTCTTTGCTGTACTCCCTCAGGAATGCTATTTCTTCATGGAACAAGGTTCTCCTCCATGTTGCAAGACCCAAAGGCTTTTACTGAAATGAAAACTCAGCTCTGATTCAGCCGGATCGATCTTTGCAGTACCCCAGGAAATACTCACCCAAGCAGCAGAAAAGGGCAAGAGCTGCCCTCACAAAACCTCCTGTCACCTTCATGGCAGCCAGGGACACCCCACCAGTGCAGCCTGCCTGCTCTTTGTGCGGGAGAGGAAGATTGCAGGGAGGAGCAGGAATATATAGCACACCACGCTATCAAGTGGTCCCACCTCATTAGGTAACGCTCCCAGCCTGTCATCACCAGTCAAAGCCAAAAACGTGTTTACCCAGCTCTGGATGTCTGGCTAATGATTGATACAAGCGTGCGTGCCAGGAAGGGGACTTCGTGTGGCTCGAGGTGAGTGGGGACCGTGCCAGGACCCCTCTCCTCCCGCACACTCTGCCCAGCCCTGGGCTGCCCCTCGCACGGCTGCAGCACGCTGTGGGCTCACATCTCCCCTGTGCCTACTGAAATGCAATCAGGACTTTCTCCTCGTCTATAATTTTCAACTGAACTGTCAACTGATAGCCAAACCCCCCGTTATTTAACCTCAGAGCGTGATTTTGTACTCTTCACTGCTGTATTTCAGCCCAGTTTGAGCCCAGGCAATTTCAGCCCAGAAGGTCACCCCGCGCTCTGCGGGAGGAATCCTGCTCTTCTCCTGTTTAAAAAACTCAGCAGTGCTCTGCTCCGCATGCCAACTTTTCCTGTAACGCAGCAAGGAGCAAAAATACTAGAGTTTGGTCCTAAAAATCCATCTTTTTGGCTGTTCACTGGTAACTCCCATGGCACCTCCTGCTCATCTGCTACCACCTCCCCCACGGCCAAACCCTGACCCACCTCACTAAGCCCAAGTGACACCAACCCCCAGGGCAGCAGGCCAAACGCCTTTGATGTCTGCACAGACTAGATGTACTGTACTCCCTTTACCTAGGAAGTCAGCCAGCTTTGCAAAGATTGGTATTAGCCCACGCACGGTTTGCTTCTTGAAAATTCACTGTGTATGTTATCTAGTTACGCTTTGTATCTTTAGTTTTCTTCAAATATCTCCTTAGGGTTTGCCCACTATTCAGGTAACGGAACTTAGATTGGCCCTGGCCACTTTTTTTGTCCTTTATGTAAGGAGATTTTTGGCAATTCTTGGGATTAATCTCAATTGTAGACTTCTCGGTTGGGATCCTAAATTCTCCAAATCACTCACTAACTTTTAATCTTTCAAATTCTGTATTTGGTAATCAAAATCCTTGCTTGCACATCTATTTTTGACATAATTTAAACAGAGCGAGCTTGCGTTGAATCATCACAGTTTTATTTTCTAAGAGAAAGACATTTCAAACATCTTTCTCACTTGAAAAGCAAATCCACAATAACACAATTTTAGGGATTACCTAGTAGAAAAATATTTGCTTTCATATCCAGGAGCTCTGCTAATATTAGTGGTTTGCAGTGTGCAAAACTAAAGCCTCTCCAAATGCCAGCGTTTCCTGCCACATTAGGAACATGAGGGATCTCCCTAACCATGTTCCTCGTTTTCATTCCTTCCCCCTGATGTTCCGCCCTGTGTTTCCTGACCTTTCCCTTATCTCAGTTCCACCAAGTGTCAAGGACTCCAGACCTTCGGATCGATGCAGACCTCGGCTACAAGGACCCCTTCTCGTCCCGATTACAATATCCATCTCCCAGGGCTTATTCCGGCCAAGGCCAGGATCCATTAATGCTTCCTGGCAGTGGAAAATGATTCCTGACAACTTAATTGCCAGGCTCTGTAAAAGCTGTCATGGTCAAGCAAATTCCTGCCAATGTCCACAGCGATGACACCTGAACCCTGCCGGAAAGGAGATATTATTTGCAAACCAAATCTGCAGTTAAAGTGGATTGACACACCATGTCCTGTCAAGAGCAAAGCAATTCTCTTTCAACCAAGCTATTAAATTTGGGAAGTAGTTTGCAATAGGAGACAGAGTAAAGGGACAGGAGAGCAAACACCTGTCAAGGATCTAGAGAAGGAACTAGGATTTAGAAAACACTGCAGCTGCAGCACATGCCTGCTGTCTCCTGTGTCAGCCGAGACATGCAGAGCTCAGCTTTGGGCTCCTTCCCTGTGCATGAGGAAGATCCATGCTGTGACCCTCCTGCTTCACAGAGAGTGATTCAGCAAAGCTTCTTCCACCAGGAACTTGTCCCTCAGGACAGACCCTTTCAGGAGCAGAGAAGCAGGTGCAGCACATTCCACCCACGCTGGACAGGGAGACCTTTGGTTGTGTTTACACCTTTCTGCTTATGCAACTCCCCCTTGCAGTGATGCTGTGTTGACATCCACCTGTTTGTTTTCCTTTGCTGCAAATCCCACCTGGACATGAGCACTCCACCCCTTTCTTCTGCTGCCTCTCCAGGTTACCTCTGGCCCCAGCTGTGAATCACCTGTCTCCATCTCTGCAGAATTTCACTGGCACGGGCCAAGAAAGGAAGCCACCCCTTGGAGGCAGGAAGGCAACAAAGCCATCTCATCTGTTTTTCAGAAATATATGCAGAAATTGTCCATGCTTCCCACCCTCAAACCACAGGGATGGTTGTTACTACACCCAGCACTAAGATATTTGTTTTGGGACCTTCTCCATCAAGGGTCTGGATTTCTAATTTGCAAGCAGTTGCATCTTGCTTTTAGTGAATGATTGAGTGGAGTTGCTCATACCTTCACGCATAGGAAAACATTGGAAGTTTTTGTGTTGCAGTTCCAGAGGAAGAGCTGGGCAGCAGGAGAGATCTTGCAGCAGAATAGAGCAGGGAGATCCCAAGGAAATTGCCTGGACAAGAGCTCCCTGTAGTAGGGAGCTCCCTGCAGTAGGGAGAGCCTTGCAGGGAAAGACAGATGTTCTAACAGATGCCAAACAGAAGCCCTAAAGAGAGGAAAGAGAGAGGCCCATTCATGAGTCCCCAAGGTGAAAGCAGATGAGCCATGGAGCAGAAACTGTGATAATCAAGACAAATAACACTGAAATCCCCAGGTACCCATAGGCAGAAGTTGTGTGGTGGGACTGAGCATCACAGGGATGTAGGGAGAGCCAGAAAAGAGAGCTCTGCAACAGAGCCACAGGGGCTTCCCTGCACAAACAGCATCAAGCTCTCCACACCACAATTCACCGAGTTCTTAAAGGAACAAATACCCCTAAACTGAAAGATTTCCAGCACTGGCTGCTGTGGCAGCCTGCAAAAGGTGCTCTGGGGCAGAGCACACCATGGGGCCAGGCCAGGCCTCTCCCTCGGCATGGCTGGAGAGCAGCAGGGAGCTGCTAGGCAGAGCTCCCAGGCTCCAAATGGACAGAGGACAGAGAACACCACGGGGAGTTCAAGGTCTGCCAAGGCAACTGCCAGAGTCAACAGTCCTCAGTCTCTACCAAGAGCAGCACTTGTACTCCCTAAAGAGTTGCATACTTTCCTGACACCTTCTATGAAAAAAAAAAAAAGAAAAGAAAAGAAAAGAATGCTAAAGACACTTAAGGTCCCCGCAGAGGGCATTTTACCTCAAAACCCAACCACGTTGAGAGGCTGGAGACCAAAGTGTCGGCTCATAATGCCAGTTCTGCAAAACCTCAGGAACTGCTGTGAACCACACGGGGTCTGTGGTTATTGGCAAGCGAGACCCTTAATAAAGTGTAATTTACAGCCAACCAAAGCATCCCCAGAGCGCTGGTACCTTTCCAATTTCGTAGAGGACTGGCTTGGCCTCATTACCATTTTAAAGGGCAACACAAAGGGCAACCAAGAGCAAACATAAAAGAAAAAGTGGTAAATCTCCAGCACTTCATCAGCCTTTGCCTCCTTCTCCCCAGGAGTAACAACGTGTGGCATCCCTCCGGAGCTCTGCCGTGCCACCAGGGACATTCCTCACTGGCCAGCCCTCGGAACAACCTGCAAAAAGGGGTTGAAAGCAAGAGCAGAGGGAGCAGGCAGGCTGCTGCGAGCAGGATGGAGCCAGCACTGCTGCTAACAGCAGCACAGGCAGCTTTAGCAAGTCCCTGTCCCGTGCCTCCTCAGCAGATGGGCTTGGAATCTGATTAACGATCCCTTATCACCAGCTGCGATTTTTGTGGATGATAATTTCTGCTGGCAGCAGGAGAAATTTAGAAGGTGCTCAAATACTGACAGAAGAGGCTACTGGGGCAGTCTTCATCAGTTTATTGCTTTTCAAGCACAGTTAATGAAGGTTTTAGGGGTCATTATTTGAAAACTTAAATACTTGAAATCACTACAAATCATAGTAGTTTTCAAGTGCACTGATTTTCATTTGCAAGAATTTATTTTAAGGCACAAATTGTGTACTGCTTTTATGAAATCATGTAGATGTCCCTGCACTTGATGTTAGCTGGAATCAGTGAGCAGACATCATCAGAGAACATTTTTACTGTCTGACATTCATCACTCTCAGGCTGCATAAATAACATTCGAGAATGTACTTGTTTCATCTCAGCTCAAAGACAAACTCTGCATCCCCCAAAACAGCTAACCAGCCCCAAACTGGTGACTCTCACCCTACATGACTCTTACTTGGTGAGGGCATTTTCCATGTAGAAAGAGGCAGTCATAATTTATTTCTAAATCATAGCTTTTGCTCACGTTAGAAGCAAGCATACAAACTATTAACAACCACTTATGGCAGAGTTTGCTGATAATAAAATCAGGTTTTGTTATTATCAGCTGCAATAAAACGTGATGCATGCGTAAGCATTTTGAGAGTTTAAAAATCAATTCTCATTAACTGCAGTAGAAAAAGGGGATTTGATAACTTAATTGAAGGAATGCTACGTCTTTGGTGGGAGTGAAATTAATTGGTATTAGGTAAAATCCTGTCAAAATCTGAAAGTCACTTCAGCCTTATCTGCAAGAGAAGAGTGTTTACAGATCAGGTCACAGCTACAATGGACTCAAACACTGCAAATGTTCATTCAAGGTCTTCTGGAAATGTCCTGCAATAAAGTTTATACAAATAAAGAACCTATTTGCTTTAAGTAACAGCTATAAAAGAAAGTACAGGAAGTACGTGCAAACCGCCAGCAGATTTCTATTAACTCACCATCAGTGTCTCCTGTTCTGCAAACCCCACCCCATTCCCAGATCCACTGACCCCAAAAAAAAGAGGGAAACCCTTGGCTCAGAGGCCTGGCTTCATCTGAGCACAGTTTCAGAATATAAATGAATTAGAATCAGCTGTAGGTCAGTTACAGCTGTAGGTCTCAAAGCAGCACCACTGTTCCTTAGAAAGCTGAAACCATTCCATACCATGGAACTTCTCCCTCTGCCCCAGCACCAGAATGCTGAAGGAAGGACTCTTCTCTCCTTGCAGGAGATGGTTCCTGAGACAGGCACTGACTTGAGCCTACAGGGAAGTTCAGGCCAAGGCAGAGGGTGGCCCAGCAGCAGATGGTCCATGGGCTACCACAATGGCTGAGCTTCCTGAGCTGCCTTGAGGCTGCCATCCGTGCTTCTGCCCTCTCACAGCAAGAAATACTGGCCAAATTCACACCTCCAGATCCCAGAGACTTTTCTGAGCTTGGCACATCTCCTAACACGACCACTCAACATGTATCTACTTCCCAGCATTGCTCCAAACTGTGGCCTGGATTTCCCAGTCCCTTGCATGAGAAGCCTGGAAGAGGACACTTAGTGCATCATCTAAACCGCCAGCCCAAGACACTGGGTGCTTTCAAAGCAATTTTTCTCTGTAGATTTCCAAATGTAAACCAAACAAATCTCAAACAACCCTCTGAGGTAGGTATCATTTAATGTTTGTTTTACAGGCAGGAGAAAAGGGCTGATAGGGCAGTGAAGTGATTGACCCAAGACCCTGTAATGAGCCAGAGAGAACCTGACCCCTGACCCCTCCTCACAAAACCCCAGACCACACTCTTCCTCCTTGGGTCCAGCATCTTCGCCAGGCATTTACAGCAGCTGGCGCACCTCAGGGTGCTCATCGCCTGAGGAGCACGTGGTGCAAAGCCAGAGCGGGGACTCGTGTGTCCCTCCCCTGGGGCTGAGTGAAGAAAAGCGACATGAAGCTGAGGAGTTATCTTTATTGGAGAAGCACGTTAAGACACAGCGAGGCAGCAGGGACTGCAGCAGCACGCACGGGGCAGAGCTGGGAAGACACCACCGAGTCCCCACAGCCTTTCGCCCTCCACCTGAGCGAGGACGGGCCCCGTTTGCTGCAGAAGGGGATGAAGGCAGCTCTGGCAGTCCTGGGGACTTGGCAGCTCCCCTGATGCTCGACATCGACTCTTCCTTTACTTGCTCTGCAGAGACAGAGGGCAGACAGTTTATTACTGTAGTCCCAGAAGGCAAAGGGACCTGAAAGGACCATGGGGAAACCTTAAAGCTGTGATGTTCCCGTGCTCTGCAGGGGCTCTGGGACACTCCTGCCTCCCTGGGATGGGGGACAGCTCTGCCAGCATCCTCCCTGCTCTGCAGGGACAGCTTGGCTGAAAAAACAGAGGCGGGGGGAAGGAGTGGGCAGAGCCCACTACTGCAAGTCCCCACAGGCTCAGCCCCACCGTCCCAGGGCTGCAATGAGAGGAAAAAGGCTGCAGAACCCTCTGTCCCAGCCCTGCAGGCTTGTCTGAGCAAGGTGGGACACTCCAACCCTTGTGAAACACAACCCCAAAAGACAGGGTGGCCGAGCAGGGCCAAGTCACTGTTCTCCTTCTCTCCATACCTTTGGTCACAGCTGATCCCTGGTGTTTGCTGGCAGTCTGAACTCCATTACTCCTGGAAAGGAAGAGCAAAAAGAATAAGCCCATCCCCAGTGCTGTGTGACACTGGTATCGGTGTGACAGCCCCTCGGGCCAGCTCACTGCCACATAAGACAACTGCAGCAGAGCCTGGCACAAGGGCAGGCAGGTTGGGCCACTGCCAGCTGAGGAAAACAAAATTAATTTCAACCTCAAGCTAGGTGCTTTCCACACCTATTTTCTAATCTGGGAAAGGTCCTGCTTTTCTTCTTTCCCTCCTTTCGCTCTGTTTAAAAGTAGTGTGGCAAAACAGAGAGCATTGTAAGGAAACTGGGACTTGCCCATTGCAAACCTGGGAGTTATCTGTTTATTGAGAAACAGGTATTAAAAAAAAAAAAGAGAAACCAGATAAATCCTTTTATTCCCCTGATCTATTGACCAGCGTGGGCAGACTACTGCCCAGGTGATTAGTGTGAAAAACCTTTGAACAAGTAAAGGAACTGCAAGATACGCAGCATGAAAAGTCAAATGTGCTATAAAGACCCACAATCAATTCAGCCACGTGACATAGCCCTGCAGGACCTACCAGCCAGTTAACTTACCAAAAAAAGACATCTAAACCCAGGATGCCGACCTATATTTGTCATCAGTAAAGCAGAACAGGATCAAAGGAATTCAGTTATGGCAGGGACCTCCCAGGGAAGGTGGCGAGACCCAAAGCCAGCCAGCGGGGACAGGCTGTCTCTGCAGCAAGGTTTTCCACCCCAGCCATGCCCAGATACACCCTTTAGTGTCAGAGCTGTCTGAAACCACACTGCTCCCAGCCCCTTCCCACAAGCATCCTTCCCTGATGGCCATCAGGTCACCAGAGCTGCCAGAAGCACCTGGAAATCCAGCTGGAGCTTTGCAGGCAGGAGTGGATGCAGGCACTGGGCTGCAAAGGGATGAGGCAGCTTTAACACACATTTTTCTCAGGCAACCCAGCACTCTCCATGGGTAATTTAAAAATACAACTCAAGGAAATACTACAATTTTTGGGTAACAATTCCTTATCTTCATCCAAAGCATTTCACATTCTGCACATTGCAACTCTCTAAACCCATTTCTGACGCCAAAAGCACTGCTGGAGCTGCTTTCCTTCAGGTTTTAGTAGCATATATTCAGTGCCTGAATCTTCAGCAGAAAGAAAAATTCGTTATACTGCAAGTGAGTAGGAATTTCAGTGCCGAAAATAACATTGCTCTGTACAGTGTTTATAAGCTCCCATAAATTTCCAGCCTGATCCTTCAGGTGACTTAATAAACATAAAGAATAAATCATTGGTGGGGTGGGGGGGGTTTCGTTTGGCTTTTCTTGCCTCAAGAAGAAAAGCTTATCACTTTGACTTTTAATTGCATCCATCTCTCCTTGGAATACTTAACACAGCCACAAGCTCTCTGACTTTCAGTAAATGGCATCCCCCTCTTATTGCAAGGGCTCGAGAGCTGTAACAGCTCGGTGGAACACGGAACGGTGAGGAATTCCAGACCAGGCACACTTTTGTGGGAATCCTCTCTATTTTTCAGTGTGTCCAGCCTCATTGTGTCTCGGACACAGTCACTGACAGACTCATGCAGTGCCTCATCTCCCTGTACCCACAGGCCGAGAGCAGCTCCATCTCCCTAAAGACTGAGACACAAAGGCCCCCAGTAACCATCACAGGCAAAATTATTTCTCTCTGCAATGCAATTTCTTTGACTTCAAGCAACATTTAGAGCACTCTGCTGCTTTGGAGAAGAGGGGGAAGGAGCCAGGGTGTTTAGTGTGTTTTGGGGATCTGCTGGTGTCCGGGCACTGAGCAGAGGAAGGCAGGGGGTGACACTGTGGCATGATGGCTGTCTCATACCCCACAGCTCTCTGTGCCTACAAACACCTAGATACCACATCCATACTCAGAAGCCAGTGTTCCCACTCAAAACTTTCCAGGAATCTCTTTGGTAGGATCAACATTTGGATTCTCTACGGGCTTAGAGTGGGAACCAATCTATTTCCCTGAGGATGAAGATTCAGTTTCTCAAGAGTTCATGCCAGTGAGGACAGTCATCCCCAGGTGCTACAGGACATCCCGTGCACAGAGTCACAAACTGGGAGACACTGGCTGCAAATCCAAGAGCTGGAGGCTGTCCAGCTTCCACCGGTAGAAAGACAAAGCACAGCTGAGAAATGTTTAACTCATCTGCTATGTGGGATTGCACAAGATGTCAAGGCTCAAGACCTTTCCCAAAGGTATGCCACCTAGTGAATAACCTTCATTTCCCAACCATCTGCCTGGATATTATTTAGGGAACAAGGCCTTTATGGTTTATACAGTTCTGGTCTTTCCAGCTCCATCAAAGTCCCAGGAAGAAAGTCAGCTGTTTTCCCAGACACATCCCACTCCTACCACACAGCCTAGGCAAAGCATGGAGACCATGCCCAGATTATGTATTAAATCCGAGTCTCAACCTGTATTTAAACATCTTGACCATGAGCATCCATTCCTGGGGCTCTAATGATCCTGTCACAGGTGCAGAGACCAGGCTGGCTCTCCAGCAGGCACTTGGAGTGAAGTGGGATGCTACACACAGCCAAGAGACACTTTCTTTTCTCCACCTCTTGGCAACGTCCCACTCAGGAAAAAAATAAAATAGAAATAGGGGCTTCAATACCTCTCTTACCTCCCAACCAACATGGGTGAAGAGCAGCTGCAGAGCATGCCTTTAATTAGCCCACTGTTAACTGAAGGAACAAGCTAACTCTGTTAACCTGCCAGCGGGGTCAAAGTGTGGACGCCCAGCTCCTGCCGAAGGGCACAGCGGGCAGCTGGCAACTGCCAGCCACTCCTCATTCCTCACTCCCTATTGTGGCTGCCTGGCTCAGGTCACCACAGGCTGAGACGGTGCCAACGGGGAATTTCCACATGGGAAAGGGAGAGATTGATGTTTGGCAGCCCAGCTGTGGTTTGCCGCTTACCACTTCAGGGCCGGGCTCTCGGCACTCGCCTCGATAGTTTACCGTGATGAAGTTTGAAGCTCTCCTGCAAAGGGAGGACAAGACATTGCTTATTATTCACTCGCAATGCCACAGCTCTCAGCCGCCAGCATGACAGTCCTCTGCGGGCTCCTTAATGCTTTGATGCTACTTCCAATGTGATGGCATTTATTACTCCCCAAACAATCTCATGATTGGGCAGAGAGGGAACAGGGGACCCTGGCAACTTGTGTATCTTAATTAGCTGTCATCAGATTAATCTCAGGCATTTTGATCTATGTTTGCTTAACAGCAAAGCACCAAGGACACACTTGATAGTGAGTCACGATGTATCAAAACAAACACTGTTCTGCAAAAGACACTCGGGAATGGTGGATGGCCCTGTATTACTGAAATCTCTCCGCCTACTCACATGGCAGCTGAACACAAGTCACATTCATTTTTGTATGTTTTCCCATCAGTGCCACAGACTGGTTGTGAGGATTCGCTGCAGAAAATCCTTCCACCCTTTACCCCATGCAGAATTCGATCACAGTCCAGCTGAAGAGAGAAAGAAATCACATTTGGTGCCAGTTCACTCGCAAGACTTTCCTTTGTGCGACTTGAAAGTGCTCACAAACCAAGCCTTGCATGGGGCCCTCTGCCCTTTGTCACATCCACCACACCTCCAGCCAGGCCAGGCTTGGAGAGAGATCGTGTCTCTTGTTGGACGAGTCAAAGCCAAGCTTTGGGGGACAGAGCCCTCATGCCCCTCTAATCCGATCCACCCCAACGCTACGGCCCAGAGCAAGGTTTTTTTCTCTCAAAGCGCATCCACACGACAAAACTCTTCTTCCACCTGCACCTAGCCTTCCTTATGAGTACGCTGACAGCATTTTGTCTCCGAGGACTGAGATGACACCCATCGGCCGGAACCGCCGGGAGCAGCCCGGCGCTGCCCGCGGGCGGTGCGGCACGCAGCGCTCCTGACGCCCACCGCGCCGAGAGACGCGAGCAGCTATGACTAATGAGGGGTGCCCTCCCGCTTCCCCTCGAGCACGGCAGCGGGAACAGCCTGGCACGGTTTTCCCTACGAACCACAGCGTGGCACAGCCAGGATGCGCTGACAGAGCAAGGAGCGGCCCTTAGGGATCCCAAAAAAAGCCTCTCGCGCCCCGCGAGCAGAGCGGGTGTTTGCACAGTCATAGCAGATTTCCGACAGCAGAGGTCAGGGATAGCACAGCCTGTTCCCTGGCACGCACAGCCCCTTCCTCAGCCCACCCCCCCGCAGCTCCAGGAACCGAAAAAAGACCGAGACGAAGAAGTGGCCAATGGGCTCCCAACCCCTTCTTCCAGGTGCCCCAAAAGGTGTTGCAACGGCCACAAATGGTGCAGTGGGGCTGAGAGAACATCCCACTTCCCCTTTCACCCAGGGATGCAGCATTTAGCACAAAAATGATGGTTTATCAGCAGCCCTACGGGGCAGGAAGCACCCCAGGGACGGAGGATTTCATGCCGGGCAGCACAGGGGGAGGTTTTGGTGATGTTGGGGTGCTGTGATAGCACCTGCTGGTTAAACGTCACTTGCTAATTTCCATAATGTGCTGCTTCCTCCCTCATCTGGGTAATCATCAGTGACGTGAGAGCAGACAATGCTGACCTTTGCAATCCTCTGCTGGATGCCTTCCTACGCACCAGACATTGCTGCCTGCACCACAGCCCAGGGCAGGAGGCCACCCCACCAGCAGCCCCACACATCACAGGTGCCAGCAGCCAGTGCCCACCACTCCTTTGGCTCTGGGAACTGTCTGTGACAAAACCCACAGGTGGCCCTGGAAAGAGGAGAGGAGCAGATCTGCTCCCCAAATCACCTCTGCTCTGTCAGGCTCATCGGCATCCACTGCCCCTCTGGTGCTACCAGGCAACACCAGCTGAAGCAGACTGGCCTTATTACACCTAATGCTTCCTCTGAAATGCATCAAAATTGCTGTACCTGAACTACCTATTGGATTTTTAACTCAAATAGCCCTTTTCTAAAAGTGGTCAGCAGCAGAGGCTTCAGAGAGAGAGTTAAGGCAGTTGGTAGTAAAGATCCTTCCAAACCCATAGAAACACATTTCCTGTCTCTTCCAAAATGCTATTTAAATTACTGGATGGAAATGCTGGAGGAATTAAAACATCAGGTATTTCTTTTTAACCATCCTACCTCTAGACAACACCCTGTGATAGTGAGATCCACAGTTTAGTCACCCTTTTTACGGTAACTTATTTTCTCTTATTAGTTCACATTTTCCACTTTTAGCTTTGTTGGAACTACTCCATTTTCCTCTCATGAGAAGGGAGAGCAGGCACCCCCACCTTCCTCCTACATTATTCCTTACATGGTTGTCATCCACCACTCAGTGTTTCCCCCTTTAGCACTCCTTCCTTCTGCGAGCTTGTCCTCATCCCCTGGTCAGCTCCACCACCCCACTCTGACCACGGCTTTTACTCTCAGCACCTTCTCACACGGGGAGGTAACCCTCCTCACCCCACTTTGGCTGCATGTGGGGCACGATTCCAACCCGAGCTCGAGACCCACACCCCCATAGCTGGGGGGGCTTCCACAAGGAGCCAAGCCCTTTCCCCTGCTTCAGTGCCAGGCAATACAGGGGTTGGCAGCAAGCTACAGGTACCTTCACTCATTCAAACCCTTCCGGGGACATGGGGCTAAGTGAAAAGCCTCAGGGTTAAAGCAAGAGCAGGAACAGCTGCTGGGAAAGGAGCAGGGGTGGCTCAGCACCAGCAGAGGAGCACCCCATGGGAGAGGTCCCCATTTCTGCCCCCACAGCTGCCACCTGAGGGGCAGGAGCTCCATTTCTGCCCACAGCTGCCAGCCGAGGGGCAGGGGGTGGATTTACCATCGGGTCCTCATCGGTGTCTCTGCTCTGCGACTTGCGGCCAGGTGACCGGTTGCAGTTTCTGCCACGCTGACCTTGTGGGCTGGCAGAGAGAGCAGAGATACAGTTCATCACCAACTCCTTCCAAACAGCGGGAGCAGAGTGCAAACCCACCCTCCCTGCGGACCCCCGCAGCTCTTGGAGGGCTGTTCGCACCGTGGTACCCACCCACCCCTAGGACAGGAGAGGGCGAGAAGCCCCCCAGCCACATGCTAAAAGGGAGGAAGCCAAGAGCAGGACAGAGCCTTGCCCTGTGCTCAGTCCGAGTGCACCACCACCCCAGGGCTCTGCACCCCTGTGTCTGCTGGCAGCACTCGATGGAAGGGGCACATGAAAGAATTGTACCAGCCAAAAGCAAGAAGTCTCAGTGTGCCCCAGAAAAAGCAGCAGCTGAGTCCTGCTCGGGGGCCAACAGCTACAAAACAAACAGCTCCTGCCTGACCAGTGCCCAGAAAGCACGTGGTGCACCAGGCACTGCCTTTGAGCCAGGGCCAGGCACACACGTGTGCACTGCCAGGAGACAGGTTTTGCTGGACAAAGTGTCCTGAGAGGAATTCTGAGCACAGCAATCGCTGGTGCTTCGTACACAGAGCATCGAGGCCAAAAAGGAGCAAGGGCTTCATGAGAAACATGCCCCACTATGTGTCTCTTCCCCACCACCAGCTCAGCCAGTGGGAAGTGCTGTAGTAAGCACCAAGCATTCACTGCTCCATCCCAGTGCGTGCTGCTCCTGTGCTGTCGAACCATTCTCGCTCCAGTTAAATCTCCTAACCACCCCTAAAAAATACGTGTGCATGGAAGGGGGCAGAAACCAGTGCCAGGGCTGGTGGTGCGTGTGGGGACAGGCTGCCACCCCAGGTGCTGCTGAACTCACCCTCTGCCCGAGAAGGGACGCCTCTCGTTTACACCCTGCCGCGAACCACCACAGTTCTTCTGCAAAAGGGGCAGAACACACTCAACAACCACAGAAACAACTTTCATGCAACCAGAGAAGCAGCAAAGCTACAGCAGCTCCTTCCCTCCGCCCTCATCCTCCCAGACCCAAAGAATGACAGGGCTGTTCTTAAGGTAGCGGGTTCCATGCACTCCATACCCACCAAATGTTATCATCCAAGGGCTTCCAGGATTGTGGGGAGTCTGAAACTGCCCTTTACCTCTCATATAGCATCACATCACTGGGAAAGTGAGAGGGGCTGTTCTGTCAGGCCCAAAAGTGTCCAGTTTGTATGCTCACACCCAGGTCCATCCCACAAATGAGTGAGGCTTTGCAATACAACCAGCTTCTCCCCCATCATTAGCTGGCTACAGAATCCTAAGCACCTTCATCGCCCCAGGCTGACCACAGTCCCTGGCCATCCAGACCCCACAGACCCTCACCAGACCCTGTCTGAGTTCAGCATAGGCTCCAAGCTCCATCTCACCTGGTTTGTCCTCTCTGAAGCAGGCAATTTGTTGCGCTGGAGAGTTCCACCCCCTCTTTGAGCTTCTTTTTTGCTGGAAGAAGGGAAGAGGAGAAAAAATGGAGTGCTGTGGTAGTGTGAGTGCCACCAGCACCCAGGGCTGCCCTGTAAGCCAGTGTCCTGCCACTAGGTACCACCTCCCCATCCACAGTCCCTGTTCCTGGTGGCCCTGTTCCTAATTCCCACCCCTAAGCCTTCTCCCTTTCTCCTCACCATTCCCACTGTATGCTACATCCTGGATCCAGGTGGCTGCTTTCATATCAGGGCTGCTTCTGCATATGCTCTATGGGAGTAGAGAGAGAGAGAGCATCTGGAAGGCAAAGTAGACGTGTGGGAAACTCCTCAGGAGCTGCCCGTGCCCGACAGTCCCCTGGGAAAGGGGCTGCTCTCTGTCAACCTTGCTTCTCCTCCTCTACTCCACACTGCTTCTCACCTGCCCCTGGGCCCTTAGTGCTGACAGGGAAGTGGGAAGAGGAGCCCTACTGCCAGAGCATCTCTTAGAGGGCCACTGGGAGTCAGGACTCTCCCAGGCATTGCCCAGATGCAGCTTCACAGGCAGAAGCTGCATTTTTGCAGCCGGAGGTTTCCCTCTTTGCTGTCTCTGCTCAGAGGAAGGGGTACTCACAACTTCTCAGCACACATGAGACATTTGTTGGTGTGCTGCTTGCCAGAGGCATCCCGGACAGGGGCGTTCTCCCTCGTGCAGGACAGGCGTCCACCAGCTTCAAACTGGGAGCGAAACTCGCTGCAGTCATCCTGCAGAAGGAGGGCAGGGTTAGGGCACTCTGTCCTCCTCGCCTTACTGATCAGATCCTTAGAAACCTGGGGTTTCCTGCCAGGAAAGCATGGAACCATCACAAACGCATCACAGGAGAGTCTGGGTGGGGGTGAGAGAGGAGGGTGTGCAGTACCAGCCACTTAGCATATAAACAGAGGGGTGAGTCAGAACAATTCCGGGTCCTTCTGCCTGCACAGCACGTGTTGGGAGTTTTCTAGTATGGTCCCACTAATTATTATTCTCCTGGCTGGGCTATCCAAAGCACGCCAGTGATGTGACCGATACGGTAATGAAGTCACTCCCTTTTCTCCCAACATCCTTAATACACAGCTACAGCCTTTTCCCAGATTGTAGCTCAAGATAATTTTCTTTACAAAGCGCGTAGGATCCTCCAAACCAGCCACACTTTGGGACGTGTCAATCAAGAAGCAGCAGTTAAAACATAAAAGCACAATGCAAACAGACTTAATAGCCCACGAGCACAGGAAGGTTGTTTGGAGAGTGGGTGATTAATTTGTTCCTTGTTCAAAACTGCTGTACAGAAACTGTGTTAACCTGCCCCTGTTATGTAACATGGATGGAAACATTCAGTCCCCCTAATTTCAACTATTTCACACACTGCAATAGGCAGTTCCAAACAGCAAGTACAAAGGATAAAGAAGTGACTTCCACTTACCCTTTTCTTTTTAAAAACAGGTTTTAACACCAGCAATTTTCTGCCCATTTCGTGCGCGGTTTTGCTAGCTTGCATGAAGGCCCTTGGCAGGTCACTGCCCTCACCCTTGGCTTTGCTCAGAAGTTTACACCACCTCATCCTCTCTGCCAGGGGAAGGTTTCCCCAGTGCTGTCCTGCATCCCATCCAGGGCACCTCAGCCTCCAGCTCCTCAGCTTTCCCATGAGGGTAACGCTGGCAAACCACTCTGAGTACAAAGCCCCACATTTCCCTAGAGCCACGCCAGACAGGTATTACAGAGATGATCTGGCCCTGGGTGAGCCTCTGCTGCTGTGCCAACACCCATAAAGCATTGTCCCACCAGAAAGAAGTGTTGCACCCACTCCAGAGGGGCTCCCCACGAGCCTCACTGCTCCTCCCCACCACCAGTGTGTGCTCACTCCCCTGCACAGTTCAGGCAATGCTTTCCCTTCCCAGTAAGCCCAGGAAAGCTCTCCCAGCCCCTCTGTGCCTTATTCCCTGGACCAGCCTAGCTCAGCAGCCCAATTCTCTGCAGATAGATCTGCCTTCCCCTAAGAGCCTCTCTCAAACATTTTCTCTTTGACCCAGCGTTTCTGGAGCCCTATTCGGGTCTGACCTCTGCTGCAAAAATCTCACCGAGTACATCCGAGTCGTGCATTTGCCTTTTTCAAGGCCTGTCACATCCCTGACCCACTAATAAATGCAGGGTTTTCTTATCCTTTGTCACTTCTAGCCAGTGAGTAGGAATTCTTGTTAATCACCGACTGTGTGATCTTGCACTGCCATTACATTTTATCTTGTTTCTATTACTCCAGGCCTCAGCACTATCCAATTAGTCTTGAGTGATCTGCTGATCCTCCTCTGCTGATACTGCCTCCCAGCTTTGCCATCAGCAAATTTCACTTACACTTCTATTTTTTGGTGCCAAAGTAATTAGAAAAAGCACTAAAACAGGATTATCCCCAAGACTGAGGCTTAAGGGGGCCGCACCAGTCCCTACCATAGCAGGAATCGAGAGGGAAGTGGTGGAAAGCAACTATTTTCCCCTTTACAGGGCTGCTTTTGCCAGCAAAGCATCAGTGCACAGAGACATGGTGGCTGCAGCATGCCAGGGAGAAGGTGGCAAATCACAGCTCCATGAGAACAAAGTTTCCAACAAAAAAAAGCTAAAACTGAGCCAAAGGCCTGGAGATAGTGCAGGGCTGACATGTCCCAGAACACGATCTCTTAAGCTGTGCAGAGTTCAGATTTAGGGCTTTTCACACATTTTCCTTTTCCACCTAATTAGCAGCCTCAGCAGAACTGACCTCTCCACCCGTGAGCCAAAATTCGGGACAGCACAGCACACCTGGCTTCCTGCTCTGCCAGGATTTGCCTGTCCCTAGATCCACAGGTCAGCAGGGCAGACCATAATATTCAGGCACAAGCTGTTCACTTGAGGGATTCAAGAGCATGAATAAGAAATAAGGAGGGTAAGGAAAGTGGATCTCAAAATTAAGTCAGAGGAGAGAGAGCAGCTGAGCAGAATAACATCGCCTTTTCTCTGTCTTGGGTGAAAATCCAATAAAGTCCTATATTGACCTGCCTAATACTTTAATCTCACCTTATCTTTTCCTTGTCTGTTTTTAGATAACTTCCGCTCATTCTCCCTTTTGCTGGAAGAGAAGAAGATGAGAAAGTGAATACCGGGGTGCTCCAGGGAGGAGAGGTTTCCCCGCCGCCGGTGCGAGCGCTCCCACGCTCCTTTCCTTTACTCACAACTTCTCTGCACACATGATGCACTTATTGCTGTGCTGCTTCCCAGAGGCATCCCGGACAGGGTCGTTCTCCCTGGTGCAGGAAAGTTTCCCTCTCTTGAACAGATCCCGAAACTCCCGGCACTCATCCTGCGCAAACGCCAAAAGCACGGGTTGACACGGATGTGCTGACAGAGAGACGCGTCTCCCACAAATCCACAAAGGATTATCCACCCAACGAGTTACATTTCAAATGTTATTTTGCTTCCTTGAGGCGTAACTCGGTGGAAAACCATAACACGCAGCACAAAACAAATAAATCCGTATGTTTAGATGAGCAGATCTGTCTTTTGCATCCAGGGTAGCCTGGCTGCTATTTCTAATAGATAACACATGCAAGAGCCTGCCCGAAGGAGCTACGCTCTGCTCTAAGTATAAAATCCACAGTTTCAGTGAATTTTGAATGAGAAAGTCAGTTTTCCCCATCTCTCGTGAGAGAACGCACTACTAAGAATTTTAAAACCCATGCACAGTAAAAATTGAAGCTGCAGGCATAAAAAAAAAATAATCCTTGAACACCTCCTATCCCCAGGTACATGAGAGTAAGAGGTGGGTGTTTTTACCTTCCACTTAACAGGATGGTATGTGTTAATTGAACCAAAGCACTCTATTTCACAAAAGGCTTTTGTAGCAAAGCCTGCTTAAGCATTTCAGCCTGGCCTTTACTTTCCTCTGAGCAGCTTTCCTATAACTTTCAGGGCAAGTCTGCAGCATAAGAAACACATGGAACATGTGAAGTCTTTAGGTTCATTTATGCAGCACTTACAACCTTATCTGCCATGTGATCTGCAATACATTTTTCCTCTCACACCATGCAGAGGAGATGGCTTGATAGCTTATCCCAGCTCTGCAGATGGGGAAGTCAAGCCTAGAAAATTACTTGCCAAAAGCCAGACAGAAAATCTATGGCTTAACAAAGAAATTCAGTGTAGGTCTCTTCCTGACGCTGTAAAACTGTCCTTCTGCCTTCAGGACCACACTTCGGCAAGTCAGATGTCTAAAAAAAAGATGTCCCTTAGGACAGCTGTGCCTTTACAAAGCCTTTAATTCATCCACACACACAAGAGCTAGAAAGCTACCCTGCTTAACCAGATGTAAAAAATAAATAAATCAATCACCACAACCAACACTATCTGATGGAAACCAATTCACTCCCATCTAGAATAAAAACCCAAGGCTAAAAGGACAGATCCCTCCACATAAAGACCTGCTATCTAGAAAAACAGCTATGGGTAAAAGAAACCAGCCAAGTGCATCAACAAGATAAACAAGGGACAATTAGAGCCGGCCTGTTCCCACACCCTGCCCTAGTCAGAGCTCACATGCGCCAACCTTGCTATTAAATATTTGCCAGATGCCAATGGTGTGCCTTATAAACAGGCAGGCATCCTCCTCAGCCGGGGCTCGGGGTCAGGCATGCACCAGAGGTGCCGTGATTGCCTGGGAGGAGCCGCCGGGAGTTTTGGTTTCTTTTATGCTGGTGGATGGCACAAAGCCTCACTCTCTTCCCAAGGCTGGGCATGTTTGCCCTGCTCCCGTCGCAGGGCCCTTTCCCACGCTGCAGACGAGGAAGCGCCCTGGGCAGCGGGTCAGAGGCAGCAGACGTGGTGCCACCGCCAATAAAACTGGCTTCGGCAGCAATGTTTCACCTCACCTTTCCCGAGGAGTTCACATTCCTGTTCGCCTCTCCACCTTTGTTTCTTGAGTCTCTTTCCCTGCAAGAAAGGGAGGCGTGAGTGGCGGGGCAGCGTGCAGTGCTCGGACGCAAAGCCACAACAGGGGGTGATTAAAGGCCAGTCCTGCCGACCCCACCTCCCCATTGCACAAGGCCAGACCAGCACCAGGGCTCAGCTCCCTGACACATGCCCGGGGAGTTTAACATCTCTGCACTGGGGCCATCGTGCTGTCCTTTCTCCCCGATTATATCCAGCTCTCTCCATCCTAAGAAACACCATCTAGGGAAACAAGAAATTGATCTGTGTAAGTTTTCACTCTGCGTTTGCTCCTCACGCTCTGTGGTGAATCCCCATCGTGTGATGAGCTGGGGAGAGCTACCGGGTTCACGAACTGGTCTGGCTGGCCAGGGACAACAACTTTATAGCACGGAGCCTCCTGAGAGCTGGCTCCCTGCTGTGGGAGGAGAGGACATGCTGCGGGTGGGCAGGGCTGCCACTGGCGCCAGCGGGCAGCTGATACTCACAGCAGCCTTTGGCACATCATGCACTTGTTGAGGTCTCCTTTGTTATTTGGGCTGCTGAAGGGCTCCTTGGTGGTGGGACAGGAAAACTTCCCGCTGCGCAGGAGCGACCAAATTTTCCTGCATTCGTTCTGAAAAGCACAGAGGAGGGCAATCAGTGGAGGCTCCCAGCAAGATCCTGAGAACTGTTTGTTCACACGGAATCTTTTTTGGGTGTGCTGCAGGCTCTCAACAGCACCAGTTTGCTCACACAAACCACACTCCTCCCGCCCATCCCTGGCCACACACCGCACGTGGCACAGGCTGCACCCAGAGCCCTGCTCGTGGCTCCTGAGGCAGAAGAGACAACGAGAAAGTTCAAAACCCATTGCAAGAACCATTAATCATGGGGAAAGGAATATATATTTAAGGAATACATTTAATTTACATACAGCTGCAAATTGCTACCCGCTACAGCAGAGGACTGCACGTTACAAAGTCAGCCAAGAGCAGAAAATAGAGCCCTGGAAGTGCCAGAGGGATGCAGGAGGAATGAACGGGCCAGAGCGACTGAAGAGCGATTGACGTGCAAGACAAGCACAGAAGAGCAGAGCCCTCTCGGGAAGCAGAGCAGCGATATTGTGCAATGTTGCAGCAGCCCATTGCATCTTCTGCTGGGTAACTGCGATGCAGACCAGGGAGAAGCAATGAACCATTTAGTTATTTTTGGCTACTGTGTTTCCCGAAAGGATCTTTACCAAGGAGACAAGCTTGCTTGATTAAAACATGAATGGAACTGACTTCTAAGTCATTGAATCAAATTATTTTCTGAGACTCAAAGGACTTGCCTTAATTCTTTTAATTATGAAACTCAGGAATTATCGGAAGCAGGGGTTTCTGCGGGATCAGAAGCTGTATTCTAAAATATCATTAAAAATGTAATTCATGCCATTTCTAACACCACTTCATGATATTTCCAGCCCAGAGCTGTTTGGATATGTTCTCATCACCATGCACCAAACACACACTGTCAGCTGGAGCCATTGCTGTATTACCTAAGTGTTGTCTCTAAATATGGAGAGATTCACTGCTTTTTCCACCACTGAAAAAGCATTATAATATCTAAGTATAGTGCATCTAAATGGACTTCGCTCAGAGCATGCATTAAGCAGTGTAAGTTAGCAAAACAAAGAGAGAATCAGAAGAGAAAAGGTTGGACTCGCCTTAATCGAAGCTTGACTGGCAACATCTGCGACAGAAAAACCAACAATGAAACCATACAAAAAAATCTTTGAAGGGAAATTTTAAAGCAAAAGCATTTAATTAAAATACTTGATGCAGTTTCCTAATCCACCCAAATACCTCTTGATAAAAGCTAATCCAATGCATTATTTCACACTGATAGAAAGTCTCTAATGCCCAGTCCTTTCTGGAACATTGCACTTTTTGTCATTCAAATGCAAAACCACATCCATTTTTTTGTGTGTCTTTGTGCCCTCCTTTACTGCATTTCTTTTCTCAGGCTTAAAATCCAAGTTCCAAGGATGGTTCAGTGACTGTTTCTCCATCCTTCTCCACCCCTGCCTTGGTCGTTGCATCAAACTCACACAGACACTTTTGGCATTCTTCACTGCCACTTAAAATTGGGATACCAGAGCTAGGCCATTGTTGTTTGTCCAAAATTACAAATGCCTTTTCAAGGCCCATTCCATTTGCAGTACTTCACACAAATTATCAAGTTAATAATGAGTCAGCAGGTGAGTAGCTGATACATATTCTTTTTTACTAAGCCACTTAAAGCTGGTATAATATGTTTCATCCTCTTTTGCATCATCAGTGGCGTTGCAAGGAGCTGTCAAGAAATCTCCCATTAGCACTTTTTCAATAGAAACAGGCAGGAAATTGAAAGACCATTGCTTCAAACCTAACTCCTGCTGAAGTCTATCTATTGTAGCCAAATTACTGCAGCCATGTGAAAACGCCTTCCTTAGCAAGTGTTGACAAGACATTACCATTTTTCTGAATTTACAAAAAATTGTATTACATTTTTGTTCAAAGTTGGGCTTTCTATGGAAGAATTCAGTCTGGTTGGAAATTGGTATTCTCCACTTAGACCAATGGGCGTTAGGCTTTTCCGTTTGTTCTTAAACTCTTAATTCTATTACAAATAGATGCTTTCATCTACCAATAAAACTTTACTATTTCCACATGAAAGAGAAAGAGTAGTTAGCAAGACACGTCATATCAAACCAATACATGTAGTACAGCAAAAAAAAATGGTGGTCTTCTGCTACAGCACTATGCTTCTTAAAAAACAAGGGCTCTCTAATCCTCTCTCTCTCTATGGGATCTCCCAGGCTGCGTCCTCTGCCAGTCCCAGATTCCAGCACCGAGAACATCCCAAGTTACTAACCTGAGAAGAAGCAGAAAAATGCCAGAGCAAGGACCACCGAGGCACCTTCTATTTTCATGGTGAGGGTGGTGGCAGCTGTTTGCCTACGTTGGCTCTACTAGAGCATTGCTCAATGAAAGCCAAAGAAAGGGCTCAGGGCTGATCACGTATATATAGATGACCAGGGTCTCCGCCTTCCTTGTGACGTAACTGTCCCAAGAACCATCATTACCTGCAAAAACCAGTTTGTTGACACCACTCTAAATTCTAATGAACCCATTAGCACAATTAATTTCCATAAGGATGGGACATATTTGAGTCACTCCCTGCGTTTTATCAAGGTAAGAAAATTATAAATAGATCGCTTCAGATCCCACACGCAGCCAGAGGGATTCCTGCCATCTTCAGGGTGGTTCATAAGACAGCGGGACTCCAGCCACCACACCACAAATAGCCTTTCATATCTCAGTGAAATAGCTGAGAAGGTTTTTATTTTAGTAACTTGGCTGCAGAAGAGACAACAGGAAGGCCGGATCACTCAAACCTCTGGAAGTCAGTCTGCTTTTATTAAAGCACCTCAGTATGAACCTAAAGAGTAAACATTCAGGAAAGGTTGAAAAACATCAAGTTTGAGGCTTTGCTGAAATTCTTTGGGTTTGATGCTACGGTTCTCATAGCAGCTGCGTTACTGATAAAACCACGCTGCCAAATCCTCATCCTTTCCCAGTTTCTCCCTGTTGTCTTCAGAAAAAAAAAATTGCAGTGTTCTTAGTGAAAACCTTTTCTCACCCAGCCCCGGTGGGACCTGGCAGAGCATTACAGATGCTGCTCTTTGAGGTCTGTTGCTATTGATGCTAAAGGGTCCAGCAAAGCAACCCTGCTCTGGTCTTTCCCAATGAAGAGATAAGATGAAAGTAATCATCCTGTGCAGGGTTTCTCAGGAATCTCGAGAGAGGAAAATAAAGATGACATCAAAGTTTTGGAATGTGATTTACGTGGGAAGAAGCTGTGTGCCTTGTCTCCAGCGAAAAGAGAAGAACTTGGAGAGAAAAGTCATTTGCAAGGTTTGAAAGGGGTGAATAAATGAGTCAGTCAAGCAAACCAGAGCAATGAGGGGCTCAAGCACAGGCTGTGGCTGTGCAGGGAGGCAGATCAGCACCATCTGAGGAAGAAAACATACTTCTGCATGACATATGTGCCTGGCCAGACAGGCCAGCAGAGCTCAGTATAAATCCTTGCAATGAATTGCTGCCGCACGTTTCTCAGATCAGAACAGTTGCTCGTGTCCACAGCTGGAGCCAAAGCCAAGCCAGCACAGCCCTAATTTTGAGTGTGGTCACCCCTACCATTTCTTTTCAACTCAAAACAAAATAATGTGCAGGTTCACAGCGGTGAGTTTGCGATACAGTAGCAAACTGCCCAAGGTCATGCAGATGGTTCATGGCAGATCTGAAGAGCCGTGTATTGTCCTGAATCATGAGATAATTTCTGTATGCATATTTGGGCGTGGAGTTGGAGGGGAGGCCAACAGGAAGAGAGGAGAACGAAGCTGACAGAGCATGTGTCAGTAAATCCTTGGGAAAATTGGAAGAGAAAAAGCAACAAAAAAGTGTGTGGTAGTTTAAAAGTGGTTAGAGCTTGGAAATCTATCTGAAGGACAAAACCAAAAGATGTTATTTGTTACTGAAGTGTCTGCCCATGAGTCAGCCATGAGGTGGGAGGGTTTGGGAAGGGGAAGTGCATTTTTAAAAAGGGTTTTGTTCTTAAAATTTTCTTTTGCTCCAGAAGTTCTATTCCGACAGAGGAATGAAAGAATTCCCTGATTTAAGACAGCTGGCTGACTGCCCTGTTCCTGAAGGGAGTGGGTGCCAGATCAGGTCAGACTGGCCAGGTGAGAGCAGCTCCCAGCCTGGCAGTGCAGGGCGACAAGGAAAAGGAGAAGGAGAGACAGGTCCTGACCCCACACTGGTCCTGTGACCATCCCATCTCTCCCATATTCCCACCACTGCAGCCCCCTGCCCACCAATTATACTCACACCAACACGTGGGAGAAGCTCAGAATGTCCCAAACACACCTTGATACCAAAACCAGATCCATGTTCAGTAACAAAACCCTAGAGGGGGAAAAAAAAATAAAAAGGATTCCCAGCCTAATTACTACTGCACAACTACAATCTCCTAAAAAAACCCAGCAATGGTATTAAAATGTGAAGGGATGGAGAGGACCCAGCAGAGCCATATGGTTTGGAGGATTTGCTTGTGCGAGCTCGAGTTACACAAACCTGGGCACAATGAGGGATGACAGCAGGAGTGTATTAAGCATAAACCTTGCCTGACTCACTTGATTGCCCGTATTGATCGATTTGCACCGTATTGATCCATCTACACCATGAAGTCTCAATCCTGCACCGGAATCCAGACAGCCCATTAATTTCCATAGGAATCCATATCCCGTGGGATTGGATCTGGAAGAGAGATGATCCCGATGCTTTTTCAATATATTTTTAGCACAGCACCTAGCTAATCTTAATTTTAAAATATATGCCAAACAGCTGGAGAGGAAAATGCCACTGAGAAAAGCAGCTGAGGGCGAGAAGAGATATTGCAAAGATATCTTTTGTTCATGTCTCAGTTAAAAAATTTGGAAAAGTAAACAGCATATAATGATGCTGTGCCTGGTAGGACAGCTCTCACTGGGTCTATTTTTCACCACATTCTGCTACGAAAACAGGAATCAGGATAAAAATAATCATGAAGGAGAAACCAGGAAAATGCAGGAGAAAATAGAAGCGTAACATGAAATTTAGGGAACCCCTAGGCAGCTGAATACACAAGAGGTTGGGACAAAATCCTACAGCCAGAAAGTTGGTCCAGCACTGTGGCGGGCAGGACACAGCCACAGGGGTCATTGACCTCTTCCCTCTCCAGGGCCCCAAGGAGAATGGGAAGGGAGTCCAATAAGCAGCCAAATGATTCATACCCCAATTAGTGATGAACATCACACTCCTTTTCCTATGGCCATTCTCCCCTTTTCTGAGGTTTCCATAATTCATTCCTTCTCAGTCTGTGCCTGCCTGCACAGAAATACATCTATAGACAGAGAAAAATAATTGAGATGCCTTGTCCACTCAGGAAGCTGTTTTTCTTCCCATTAGTGAAATGGCAGGCAGGATCACCTCCTTCCTAATGAGTTTAGCATCACTCAGGGATATTTTTACCCAGGAAAACCTCCTGGCAGCATAATTGGTTGGGATGGTGATGGTGGGGGTGTTGTTTGGTTGAGGGTTTTTTTAGGGTGTTCTGTTTTGGTTTGGGATTATTTTTTTGAAGGCGGTGGAGGGAGAGTTTGCTTGGGGATTTTTTTGTTTGGTTGGGTTTGTGGGTTTTGTTAAACCATCTGTGCTTTGGTTTCTCTTCACTGCTTGAATGCCAGTCTCCAGCCCAAGCAGCTCTGAAGGTGCCCTAAACGCTTGAGGACATGAGCTGTGTTGTCCCATTCTCACCCCAGAGCAAGGTATTGTTTTGGGTCAGGCCTCCAAAGCCACCACACAGTGGGACAAAAAGCCCTGGTAAGGATCTGTAGCCCATGTTTCACCCACTTCGTCCCTGGCAGCAGTGCCAAGTCTCTTTCGCAGACCTGTTTGCCCTCATAAAAATACAGACATGCCAATATTCCCACCACAGATGTACATTTCTGTCATGATTGATGCAATTTTTACCTCCCACCATCTCTCTGCTTCTGAGGAACCCCATCAGCACTGCTGCTCAACACCTAATTTCTAGAAAATATTGAAACTGCTTTTTTTTCCAGCCAACCACTACATCCATCTCCAACTCAGAGATCCTCAGGGAGAAAAGGGAAGAGACAGAGTTGTTTGGCACATTTAACAAAGGAAGCACAGAGTAGATGATGTTTTGCTTCACAGCCAAAGCTGAATCCAGAGCTCTCAACTTCAGCAGTTCCATGAGTTCATAGAATCACAGAATGGCTTGGGTTGGAAGGGACCTCAAAGCCCATCTCATTCCAATCCCCTGCCATGGGCAGGGGCACCTTCCACTATCCCAGGCTGCTCCAAGCCCCATCCAACCTGGCCTTGGACACCTCCAGGGATGGGGCAGCCATAGCTTCTCTGGCACTCTGTGCCAGGGCCTCACCACCCTTTACAGAGAAGACTTTCTTCCTAATATCCAACCCAAACCTCCCCTCTTATAACTCCAGAGTGAGGCATTCCAAAAGGAGGGACTTCAGAGACACAGGAGGATTTCCTGTCCAAGATACTCACTTGTGCACCCATCCTGGGCTAGACTCTGCTGCAAGAGGAGCTGTGAGTCTCACCCATCCCAGCAGAGCTTAGGAGGTGCCTCATCCACCCAGCCCATGCAAGAACAAGGTTTATGATGCTGGACAAAGCTCTGCCTGCCCTCCAAAGATCAAAATCCAGATTGCCAAGAACCCAGTGACCCCCAAGCTGATGGGAGTGGGTTTGAGTTTCTGGGCTGCAATAGCCACGTGTCCCAGAGCTCCCATTTGTACCCTCTGCTGCCGCAGCTCTCAGGTGGAGCTGCCCAGACCTCCAGGGAAACGAGTCTTGGTCATCCTGAAATCCCACTGTCACTGCAGGTACCCAAGGCCAGCACAGTCCCTCCCCCTCAGCCAGGACAAGCTTCCTGAGCCCAAAGCAGAGCTCCAGCAGTCTGACACAGTGCAAAACCCTTCCCCAGAGGCTGCTGAGCTCCCAGAATGGTGCTGGGTGTGCAGCCCAGCTGCTGGCTGGTCACAGCTCCTGGCTGCATCCCTGAAAATGCTGCAGGTGTTAACGCCCTTCACCCTGGAGCACTGCTCCCTCTCTGGCAGCTCACCAGGGAGGAGGAATTGCTCAAGGCCAGGACAGGAATGATGGGAATTTCCCAATTTCATCCACCTCTAAGAGTCAGGTGCACAGTGAGTGCTATGCATCCATGAAGCCTCAGTAAAAAGCATTTCAGAAGCACGTCCAGAGCACAGCAAGTCCTTACTGAAGGATAAAACACATTCAAAAAGGAAAAAAAAAGAAAAATCTGTGTCAAGTGAACTTACTCTACCAAAAGGAGACAAAGTGGATAAACTTAATTTTGGAATAATTGCTTTGCAAATCTCTGTGCACTGAGAGCATTTCAGAATTTCCCCTAAATCCAGCAACCTCCCCTAAATCTGCTGCAGCCTCCTCTGGACCCACTGTCTCTTGAGTCACACCCTTCCCTGTCACCGGGCTTCCTTTCCCACTCAAATCCACCTTTTTAGCTCTGATCCAAAAGTCACAAAAAGCCTCTTCGGGTTATGGACTGACCACATGCCTCTTGTACATCCTCCAGCACTGAAAGCTCCTGGATCTCCTTGTCACACCTGCAGTGCCACGGCAGCAACTTCCAGGCCCCTGTGCTTGGACCAGAGCATGAGCAACCCTTGCCAGGCCATGAGCCACCATGACATGTGGCTGACTGGCCTGCATAGGCCTTTGCCACTGCTGATTTGGCTTGACAGTGCCAGGGAGGAGGGGGAAATGAATCAGGAAGTGAGCAACAGTGAGAGGTGTAAGTCCAAAAGGCAGGGATGAGCCCAACTTCGGAAGATCACAATAATAGCATGTAACACATGCCATCTTCAAAGGACTAATGAATCCCTACAGGGTTCCCCTATTATTATTTGCATTTCACAGATGGATACATTAAGATGCAGAAGGCTGCATTATCCTCTGGGTCACACCTAATTCAGTCTATTCATCCCTGGTCTTGTATTGGAGCTCATCCCTGCGGTGCGAGAGATCCTCCCACGAGGCAAAACAACTCTGCTATCTCCCAGGCAGGCCTGGTTCAGGAATCACTGCTGTGTCTGGGGTCTGATTTGCACAGCACACCAGACTGACTGGTCCTACTGATCTCTCCTGACCTTGAAAACTGATTAACTTATCAATTCTCCTTCCCTCCAATCAGGAATACAAGCAGCTCTGGCTTAAAGCTAGATTGAATTTTTTTAAATGTACTTTTCTTCTAGATGTGAAATATAAGACAGAGGAGCCCCGAGGAGAGATGCATCTGAGCGTTCAACACACAATCCAGTCTCATTCCACCCCTCAGTCTCAGTCTGGCTGTGGAAAGGACCCACCTTCCAGCCAGGAGCTTCCCTGCAGCTCAACAGCTTTTGTTCACAGAAGAATAAAGCTGCCCTGGGAAACTGCGCTCGCTGGGAGAGCAGAGCTGCTCCCCCAAGCTGTAACTGATGCCATGTGGGGCTGGGGATGCTGGAACTGGTCTCTGCATTCACAGGGAGATCCAGCATCGAAGCAACAGGCTCTCCCTGCCGACTCTGAGGAAGCAGCTGCCATTCCCACTGTCAACACTCTCCTGGGCGGTTTGTGCTCATTGAGAATTGCGAGGCTGGAGATGGCAGGAGTTGGGTTTTGATCTACAAGGCCTCAGCAAAGAACATCTGCACACTGAAAGGACTTCCCACGGCAAAGCACCACGACATCCCCTGGAGCTGCCAAGCACTTGGAGCGTCCGAAGGCCACCAAGATCTGTGCTGTGATAGTCCTTCCCAGAGCCAGCTGATTTCACCTCCCTTGACAGTATTTGTAGCTTAGATAAGGGTAATCAAAATCTCATCATTCAGGGTGTAAACTGATCGCCTGCAGGGGTTAGAAAGGAGTTTTACTTTGTGTGTAGCAGTTGCACAACTGCCAGGATTCACTGCGGGGATTCTCCAGGCTCTGCTGAGCACCAGGCGGGCACCACAGCAAAAAGCAAAGCCCAGCACACCGGCCGAAAAGCCGGAGCCGTCATGCAAAACAACACGGCCCCATTGTTTGGGAACAAAGTAGAAATGTTTCTGACTCTGGATTCAACTCACACATGGAAATGAAAGACAATGACTGTCACTGGGCTACTGAAACAGCAGAATTTCAACAGAGGAAGAAAAATCTGTCCTGAGATAATTTTGCTGTGGACAGTGAGGGGAGTGCCTGGAGAGCACAGAGCACTGCACTTGTGTAACTCTTGCCCACCCTGTTCAGCCACTGGACCCTCTAAGTGCTGCTCCAGTGAGTGGTACCAACATCCTGCCCCCTCCTCAGCGAGGGCTGAGCCCTTCCATGCCCCCCAACAACCCTCATGCCCACCCACCCCCACCTGAACAGCAGCCACGAGAACACCGTGTTTTTCCCTTTGCGAAATTATTATTTATGTTTTATCGGCGGCAAAGGCTCCCATAGGGCCGGAATTGGCCGAGGGGTGTGGTGGCCTAAGTGCCAGCACCCATGGCTGCAGTGACAGCAGGAGGCCAAAAACATGCCCGGCGTGGGCGGTGGTTGCTCTCAGATTGAAGTATCACCACGCCCCGCTCTCCTAATTGCGCTGCGAAACTCTGATCTCTGCCCCATCCCACAGCCAGCCCCGTGGCAGGTGCCTTGAGCCGCCCATGGCATCCCCCCAAAGCTCCAGCCACTCCTCCAGGAGAGCCCACAGCAAGATGAGATCCCAAATTTCCTTGCCCTGTAGAAGGTAACTGAGAATGATTTAGATACCTGTATGTGATGGAGCACCACAGCGCCATTTCTCGAGGCATCTGCTGCCATGGACTGTGACTGGAACCATCAAGCCAAGAGAGAGAGTTTCCAGAGAAAACTATCAGCTTTTCACACAGGAAAGCGACACCTGAAAGTTGAGTATGTTCGCATGAGAACTATGGATTTTCCATAAATTAGATTTTCCTAAAGCGGGGCTACGAGAAGGCTGGAGAGGGACTTTTTACAAGGCATGCGGTGATAGGACAAAAGAGGAATGGCTTTAAACTGGAAGAGGGTAGGTTTAGGTTAGATATTGGGAAGGAATTTCACTATAAGCATGGCAAGACGCTGGCACAAGTTGCCCAGAGAAGCTGTGGCTGCCCCTGGATCCCTGGAAGTCTCCAAGGTCAGGTTGGAAGGGGCTTGGAGCAACCTGGTCTGGTGGGTGGTGTCCCAGCCCATGGCAGGGGGTGACTCTGGATTATATTTAAAGTCCCTTTCAACCCAAACCATTCTATTAACTTCTGTTTCTCTTTCCATATCTCCCAAATTTAGGAGAGAGCATAGAACTAATAAATATTTGCATTCAGTCCAAACACCCAATTTTTAATTTGAAAGCTGCAGAAGCTGTTCAAGGCACCCAAAACTATCACTTTTCAGTCACTGTACAACCTTTCCCCAGGATGCTGGTGATGCAGCAGTACCTGGGGAAGAGGAGAGCTGTTCCTTTACACAAGATGTAAAAAGCTTTAAACACATTTTTTGTGAAAGGGAGGCATTTTGCCAAACAGCATCAGCACATTCAATAGCATCACTCCGGCTGCTGAAGGAACAGCTCAGCCTTATCAAAGATAATGGCACAGCCCTTGATGCTGCAGAGAGAAATCACCAGAAACGCACCAGCATTTTGGGAATCACTTGAGGTCTAATGCACTTAAAGAAAGCATCTCCATTCAGTCCTCACTCACGCACCGAAACCCGGGTCTCACGCAAACACAAACCTGGGCTCTGCTCCTCTGCGCCGCGGTCAAACGCTCCAGAGGGTGTGTCTGCAGTCACCCAATTCCTGCAGGTTTGTACCTGATTTTCGGCGGGTACACTCACTGCCGAGCCAGCAGCCCCTGTGCTCAGGGGGGAGTGTTTGCCAGGCCCTTCTGGCAGCAGCACAATGACACCATCACAGATCCCAGCCAGGACAGCTTCCCCTGCACACGAACATGGCACTGGTGACACAGAGCTGTTGTCCCTGCAGCAGGAACCCGCTTACCCTGGGAAGTCCCAAGGTCTGCCTTGTTGCATTTAACTACCTGTGGCTTTTTGCTTGCATTTAAACACAATTTCCCACAGCACAGTAGCCTGTGCACCCATATCCAACCCAGTAAACATCCCATTTCCCACTGCAGCTGGATCACCAGGATAGTGGTGGAGATCAACTAAAAAATGGCTGATGACCACAGTGGGAATCAACGTGTCCACCAGCAGTGACTGATTTGGAAATTGGCTACCAGGAGTGATATGTGGCAGGCAGCAGCATCCCAGATCTGAAACAAGGACAGGAAAGACCTGAATCAGTGATATTTCAAATGTTTTAAGGAATATCTAGATCATAGTCCAGCCCTTTTCATCACCAGTTAGTGCCTGGCAGATGGGTCAAACCAATAAAATTTCAAATAGGCAGGAGGGGTGCCCAGCTCCTTTTGATGTTCACCTTGTCCCAAAACATCTCATGTTTTGGCTGAACATATTCCAGGTGTTTGTCCATAATGCTACAAGAACCACAAAAGAGTCTTTCCGGGTGGACCACTGGGATCTGCCAGTCTGTGGTCCCTTCCAGGGGTGGGATTGCATTCACCCTTTGTTTCCCAACCGAAAATAAAGCCAAAATGCAACATTTCAGCTGCAGGAACAGAGCCTTCTGAATAGAATTCAGGAAATTTGCATAAAGCTTGTATTTGCAGCTTTTTAGGGAGCTGAGGATGACACACATCAGCTGTTGCACGTGAGCACATCTGTACAAATGTGAGCACACTCCTCATACAGCGTGAGCCAAAAAAGAGAGACCGCCCCTTTGCAGCACTGAGCTGTGACAGACAGAGCCCTGGGGCTGGGGAGCAGAGACCGAGCTGCTGCCTCAGGAATTCCCCCTTCATTTCCTTCAGCCCTTGCTTGTAGCAAGGTAGGTCTCCTGCATTTGCAGAGTCCATATTTTCTTTTCCTAACCTGTTGCACGTTCTCTTGATCCCTGCTGCTGCCTGTCCAGCCACCCAGCTGCCTTCACTGCAGAGGTTCATCCTTGCTGAGTTACTGCCTGTCCCGCTCTGTCCTCCTGCCACGCTCAGGATTAGACACAGCGAACAACACTCGGTGCCCAAATGCTGGTTTTGTCCTGTATTCACCGTGCACACGTTTGGTCCGTGTGCTGCTGGCTGGGGTGCTGACTTTAGGGGGACACACTTGGCCTGGCCGAGCACAGCTGGAGCAGAGCCTGGTTCCAAAGGCGTAGGGCAGAAACACCCGTGATTCACCCTGGCATTGGCACTGCGCTGCCTCCACGGAGCGCAGAAGTGGAAAGGACCTCCTGGGTCATCAAGTTCATCTGCTTGTCATCACCAGTAACCACATCACTAGATCAATTAGGAGCTGTTTGATTGGCCTATCACAGCTAATGGGCTCCTCCGTCTGGCAGAGGAATAACAGGATCCAGAGGTGATGCCAGGCTGGAAACAAGGGGTGACCACTTAACGGTGCCTGGGTCTGCCCTGGGCACCCCACGTCACCCACAGATTTTCAGTCTATCTCCAGCCTAGCCTGAATGTTGTGCCAAGACCATTTTACCCAGCGGCTTCCTGCTCCAGAGCTGGGTCTGGGAATCTCTGGACAGCAGTTCCATGGTTTGTGAGCAGCGACAAAGAAAAGCAGTTTCCATCAGATGTGTAATAATACACTTCCTGAAGTTTAGTTGGGTTTTGGTTTGGTTATCTTGTAAGGAATTGCACCTTGCCTGGGCAGCATCATAGAAATCAACAAGCTTCCCGAGGAGGCTCAAAAAAAAAGAAAAATTTAAAAATCACTGCTCTCAGCAAAACAAGAACTAATTCTAAAGAATCCTCTGGCTGCAGCTTTAAAACCCACCCTAAGTGCTATGCTCATCACCAGGTTTACAAAAGCAAGGAGTTAAATGGAATTTATTCTTTGTTTCCAAGGTATGGCATCAAATAATGAATCAAAAAATACCATATTCATGTGCCCTAGGCTTTTTCCCACATGCTTTTGAAGATGCCCTCTTGGAGATTAGACTGACATATAAGATAATTAGCATATCTTCAGGCTGGAGATTTAATGAATAGCAAACAAATAATAAGTCTCTCATACTTACTAAAAAGCCTGGGCAACCTCTGTTCTAATATTTTCTCCTAAGTGAACATGCATACACTGCACCATGGTTATAGTGGTGCTAAGACTCACTTTCTGGTCATTATCAGTTCCAGAAAAAAAAAATTACCAGAAAACCCAAAGACTTGAGCAGAGTTAAATTTTTTTTCAGGCAAAATAAGATGTTTTGCTTCATCCTTGAGCTTTTCTATATTCCACATTTCACATAAACCCAAAATACCTCACTTAAACGATGCAAATCACTGCAACAACGACTGCAAATCACTGCAACATCCCAGACACACACAAAAATAAACACTTTCATTCCATGGGGCTGTGTTTCAGCCTTGTGTGGGATGCTCAGACGATGTGATTTAATGGAATTACCCAGAACTGACAGCACATTCTACACAAGGGATCCTGAATTTGTGTCAAGAATGTAATGGAGAGGATTTTGAATCCCTAAGTAACAGGACATGAATTCACCTTCCACTGAGCAATAGGACAAACAGTTAAGTCCTGCTCAGGGGTGGAAGAGAACCCTGCAGCTTCTTGTTGGAAATTTGTGGGACCCCTCAAAAATGCAACACCCTTGAAAAGGTACAATAATCATATAAAAAGAAGCAAGTCTAAGTATTTACACATGATTCTGGCACTCTCCAAGGGAATAATTTACTCAGTCTTTCCCTGTTTAGTGGGCATCCAAAGGCCTTTTCCAGATGATCATCCCATTCCATGCAATGGGAACAGACAACTGAGGACCAAAACATCAATCGTGTGCTGAATGCTGATGAGGTGATCTCTCGCCTCTCACTTCCCCGAGCTGGGAACAACTCATGGTGAGGGCTACAGGGTCACCACCGATGCAGGATGGAAAGAACAATCTTGAAGGTAAGATTCAGCTAAAGGCCAGGACCAACTCAATAAAACGCTCAGAAATGCTTCCCCAAGTGCCCCATAGTGAAATCCAAGGTCACCCCAAGGTGCAGAGTGTAGTACCCTGAGGACAGGCTCGAATAGGTAGGACCTCTACAGTAAAGATAAAAATATGAAATCCAAATGAAAACAGACCAAGGCTACTGGCACATAAAGAAGGTCTCTTAAACTAAACATTGTGGGAAAGCCAACAGTTTGACAAGACATGTGGCTTGGGAAAATGCAGTCTCCAGTGGAGAAGTCATGAAAATTTAGTATCCTTGAAGAAAAGGATAGGAGAGAAGCCAAAAACAGTCAGGGAGGAAACAGCAGGCTGCGGGCCCAGCTGACAGCCCTGTCAGGGCTGCAGAGAGGGAACAGGGCAGGACACCATGTGTGCATTTCTATCCAGGCAAGAAAAAAGGGCCAGGTGTGTGAGCAGCAGTGCCCTGGTTTCAGACGGGGCTGTTAACACAACCAGCACCTCGGAAACCTGGTGGGGGGGAAGATCAGCAGCAGAACGTGGTCATGAATGGGTACAAATCAAACAGGAATGAGAGCAGGCTGTGCAGCTGGAGGAGCTGGGCATTCAGGCACACATTAAGGAGAGCTTATCAAAGAGCTCAGCCAAGATAACTGTATGAACAAATGCCCTAGGATTGCAGGCCCATGCTCAGTGTCCCACTGTAGTGTCAGAGCTATTCCATCCTCCACCCACCCAGAACAGGGCAACAACAGCAAAACCTTCAGGGAGGCGAGTGAGGCTGCGGTGGATATAAGCAGAGACAAACACAAGCAGGAGATGCCCATCCCCCTGTACAGACGGGATCACTGACAGGAGGGAACATGCCTACATTTAAAATGGAAAGTTACTTCTCCCTCCAGCACTAATTTATGACCTCTGACACAAGAGCCTCTTCAGCACATCCTGAACAGCACCCAGGAATCGGCAGATTTGATTTCAAGCGTGTGGCCAGGGGCTTTTTGCACCTTAAAACTGACAAATCTTGAGGGCAGCCTTGCAAACCTGCTACTGTAGGTTTAGCTTGAGGAGGGAACTGCCTAAACACACAGGCACTTGTTCAAATAAAATTAAAAAGGAAAAGCCCTTAAGGAAAAACACACCCAGGAGGGGGAAGACCATTTGAAGAAGTCATTAGAGTAAACGTGTATTGCTTAAAGGGGAAAAAAAAAAAAAAATCAGAATAAAAGCTAGTGTGCTTAAAGTGAGACAATCAACAGTAAAATGAGACTAAGGAAAAGCACCGTCCAAATAGCGAAAATGTAAAAACCAAGACTAAAATCTAAAGTCTGCAACTGTGCCAAAATACTCCAAAGACCGAGAAGAATTTTCCAAGCCACAGCACTAATAACGAAACACATTGAAGAGTCCTTGATCACAGGGCCAAGGGAGCCTCCAAGGAAGATAACAGCAGAGCAGAAAAACTAAATTAACTTATTCACAATAAGCTGATAAATCCTGATAACACAGAGCCACAGTCAGGGATTAAACCTGCCCCCCCTCAGCAGCACTGAAGGTGCTCAGATGTGCGATCACCCAGCTCGAGCTCCACAGTGCACTTTGGGAGAAAGGGAGGAGAGCTCAAATAACCAGGGTAACAAAGCACACAGAGAAGTGACAGCCTGGGGAAGACTCATCTCAGGTTTTTGGGAGACAAGTCCTGCCTCATCAGTCCATCTGAGTCCCCCAAAGTGTGGGCAAGCGATGGCACTGCTTGACACGATGAACTTCTCTTTCTAATGAGCCAGTTTCAAGAATGTAAGGTGCCACCAAGTAAAGGAACAGTTTCTTTGAGTTAAAAATGGAAACATTAATAAGAGGTCTGCTCTCCCGGTGGAGGTGAGACCCGACAGGCATCTCTGCAGCTCAGCTTTTTATAAATGACTATGAAGAGGCAATTAGCAAAGGGACAGATTGAATGTTTCAAGAGAGTTCAAAGCTTCAAGTCAACTGAGAGAAAACCACAAGTCACTCCGGACACAGTGGCTGGACAACAAAGTGGCAGACCTATTTCAGTGTTGAAAAATGGAGAGAGAAGAGAAAAGCTTGCTATGTTCTACCTGCACATTGCAGCTCCACAGTAACCATCCCTGTAAGGGGTGTATTAAGGAGTTCTGTGGCTAAGGTCACAAATAAATGTCACATCATTGCTGAGCAGCAATCAGGAAGGTTTAGCACCTGATAGGAACTGTTAGGAAACACGGAGAGGATAAAACGAATTATTTCTACCATGCTGCCTTGTGATTGCTGGGTCTGCCCAGCTGCGCAGTTGTGGCACTGTGGCCTTCCTCATCATCATCATCGGGATTTAGAGAGGTGGACGGGGCACAGGGAACACCTCTCCTGGCCACAGAGAGGAGCAGAAATGGGAAGGGCTTTTGTCTAAACTCAGCAACTCCCACAGTGGAAAACAGGCTATAGAGGGAATATGGTCATGACAGTCCACAAAATCAGGAGGAACCCACAGAAAATAAAGAGTAGCTGCTGTTCAGGATTACTCACAGCACTAGAATTAAGGGATACTAAATAAATTATCATATAGTAGGTTTAAACAAACAAAGGGAAGGTTTTTTTTCCCCTCCCCATAAGATGTAATTGCATTGTGGAACTCATCGCCCCAGGATGTTGTGGATGCCAAACACACCAAGAGAGTCAAAAGTCAATTAAACAAATTCATGGACAGGTCCATCAGTGGCTATTAAACATGATGATGGAGATGCAGCCTCTGGCTGACAAGTCTCTAAACCACATGAAACTTTATCACAGGAAGATTTACTTCGTGCTTGCCTTGTTTGTTCCCCTCAACATCCACAGCCAACCACAAACCCAGGTACTGAGTTATTCCAAGTTATTCCAAGCTGGTGCCGGCTCTCAGAGTTGAAGTGAGCACTCTCAGGTCTCAGCACATGCCAGCTCTGGTCTAGAGTTCTAGACTTCCTCTTTGTCCCTGTCCTGAAGTGACATTAATCTTTTGAACACAGGGTGGACTGCCAACATCTTAGGCTAAAATTTTGGGCTTTAAACCTCAGGAGATTCCAAGGACATGAAATCCAAAATCACACCCAGATGTCAGCCCTTTGTTTGGATGTCATGATTTATACCATGAGTGACACTTCCTCTTGTGTCTCCCTAACAATGACAAAACAAAGAGCTATAAACAAAACCTGACTCCAGATGTTCTTTTGCCCTCATTAGCGACCAGCTTGGCTAATACTGTTTCATCAGCCCTTTGTTTCAGGGTGGCAAGCCAACATCAGCAACTCGAGGACACTTTGATGGGCTCCCCCCACTCGGGATGCGACAAATTCCCAGGACACTCCTGCCCAACACTCACTACAATAACAAGCACAGGGCTGAATTACTGCCCTCGACAATGTTTGGTACGTGGAAAAACTTGTGCTTGCTAATTACCATGATTGCTCCATAAAAATCCCCCTCGGGCAGCCACGTGCAATCCTGGTGAGCCGCAGCCCTGCCCCTCGGCAGCAGCCCAGGTGGAGACAGCCTTTGCTCTTTGAAGAGCCTCCCCAGCATCCGAGGTGTCCCACCCACTCGCCAAATCTATTCCTAGACATATCAGCTCTATTTATTTTCCACACTGACTCTTACACCGGTGCAAAGGGTGAGAATCCGTCAGGCCGGACACAGAAGTAGGCTACAAAACAAAGACTTTTCCTCTTCCTTTGAAGCCTACTATCCATTATTTTTGATAAGAGGTGCAGCAGATTTATTTCTCTGGTTTGAGCACTCCTAAGCCTCTTTACTAAGCCTGGCAGGGAGAACCTCAAAGCAGATGCCAAACTCCGCAATCTTTTTATGTGTGGTAGAAATAATCCCTTTGCCTGGTGCCTGGGAGAGCTGAACCCTGACATCCACAGGAGCTGCTGATGGACCAGCACTCAGGAGCCAAAGCAGAGCCAGCAATGCTCTCTCCTCCCCACAAAGCCCCTTCTCTCTGCAGCCAGCCAACAACCACACACTTTGCTTTCTTCTGAGCTCCAGCCTCGCTCTTGTACCAAGGCTGGGAAGAAATATTCAGATCTGACCCCCAAAGCCCATCACATCTCCCTGTGCCAGTTCTTCTAACAAAGGATCCTTTACTCCTCCTCCTCCTCCTGCTGCTGCAGTTTCACTTCTACCTTTAGATGCTTTGTGAGTTGAAGAAGCTCAAAGAAGCTCATGTAACAGGGCAGCCCAAAACCACCCCTGCTCCCAGATTAACACAGGCCAGGCTAACAAGGTCCGCTGGCTGGCTGGCTGCCTTGGGCCGGGGAACTACATGAGTCACCAAATCCCAGTGCCAAATCCCCAGCACCAGGGTAATTGCAGACATTTTGAACCTGCAAGATCAAGCTGCAAGGGCAGAGGGAAGCTAATCACAAAAGGAATAAATCAAGGGGAAATACTTGGCGCTTCACTTTTGGCAGGGAGTGGCTGATAACTTTTACTCTGGAGGAACGGGGAGTGAGAGGGGGAAGATTCACTTTCACCTGGCTCCCAGGATGTTCAGGGACTTTCACATCCCTGCACAGAGAACAGCTGCTGTATGTCTTTACATCTCACAACGATAGATTCCTCATTTAAAAATAAATCAGTGCAGCCTGGGATAGATGCCAGCACATTTCCCCCAGTTTTCCCACATCCCACATTTTAAAGGCAGCTGATGAGCTCCATCCTTGCTGATCCCTCATCCTTCCTTTAATAACTCCCCATGTTCCCATTAAAACCAGTACATTGCCCTCCTCACCTTTAAATTTCCCCAGAGCTGTAGTTCCCTACTTTGGCTGCTCTTGCTCAGTTTTGCATCACATGGTGTTACTGCTTCAACAGCACCAGCACTCTCTCAAGTTCTTTTCTTTTTGTAACTTTTCTCCACAGGCAGCACCACTGAACCCTTTGTGTAAAAAAACCACCACCTCTACTGGGTCAATCCATCTCCAGAACTACTACCTCATCAATCACTTGTGAGAATGTTTTAAAAGTTAAAATCAATAGCTCAGGCGCAGCTGCAACCAACACTTACTCTCCACATATCGATCTCGACCTTCAGGTTGATGTTGTTCCCCAAAACTTATAAAAGGGACCCAAGGTTTGCAAACAAGGTGCCCAAGCACATCATGTTGTGCAACACAGAGGCTATCAAACCTGGGATCTCATTACACCCTCTGCCTCCCACTCCGGGTTGTGTTCCCTTGTTACATCTTGTTTCAAATTAGACCGAGAGCTGGTCACGCCAGCGGCAGTGGCTCCCCGTGGCACCACTGCAGCAAACAGGATTAATAAGCTAAGGCTAAAGACAGCTCTCAAAAGCACAAAAAACTCACAAGAAACAAAGGGATGTGGGAAAGTCTTGCCCCTGCCCTGAATAAAGAACTCTCAAGACACTTGAATAACTTCAGGACATCTGTGAACTTGGCTTGTCTATCATGAGATTCATTTTTCACTCTTAACCCCAGCACTCCACAAATTAAGTGAACCTAAACGAAGAGATGCTTTATATGGTCTAAAAAAATTTTTTTTAATGTTCTGTTTCATCTGCATAGCTCAAAGATTTAACTAGTCCATTCAAACTGGGTCAGTTGTGTTGTAAACAACAGGGCACACTCAGCAAGCAGGGGATAAGGATTTTAGTGGCAAGAAACAAGCAGCTTGTCCTTCATCAGCAGGCTGCTCTGTCCTAGCCCAGGATCCCCCCAAAGCATGGCTTTGTCACTGTCTTCCTTCTGGTTTAGGACTCACCTCGGGAATTAAGCCACCCCTGCCACAGCAACATCTGGCTGGGGAGGCGCTGCCTGCTCAGCTTCCCACCAGACTGCACCCAGAGCCCCCAGTGCCGCCCTTCCATTAGGGCACACAAAGATGTGGCATTTGGGTACGTGGCCATCAATTCCCAGGGGCTTTACACCAGCTGAACCACTTTTCCCACAGCCTGAAGAGGCTGACCTGGAGCAGAGTCTGGCTTTTGTCAGCTGGGATACAGAGAAAGGAGAGATTTGCCACTTGCCACCAAACAAGCCCGTGGTTAAGGTAAGGTGCTCTTTGCTTTCCCTGGAGCTGAGGCTGGGATTCAGGTCACTGTCCCCATCATCTTTTCACACTCACCTGCTGAGCTCCATGATAACAGCTCAAGGTTTGGGAGAGCTCACAATCACTGCCATTTCACCCGGCTGCAGCTGAGACTTTCATCCCTCTTCATCAGTCGTGATTTCTGCAACAGGACACTTTCGGTGTGATAGGAATTCCCAGGGCAAAAAGCATAACTCTAATAATTCATCTTCACAGCAGCAGATCAGGTGTCACTGCTTCCCTGGAGGCCTCAACTCCTTTCTCCCCCTGCCTGCCCACCCTCCCTAAGAGCATCATCTCCAAAGGTCCACCTCTCCCAGGTCTAGCACATCGTCACTGGATTTTGCTTCCACAGGACCTTCCAACACCAAAAATAAAGCCCAGGTAGTGGTTCCGGTGATTTTCTCTAAGTAGGCATAATTGGCCTGCCTCAATGGCAGCGTCTCCTTGGCCAGCACTGCTGTCCCTGGCACCATGGGCCTCCAGAGAAGGTGGGTCTGGGGGCTGCAGAGGAAACTCAGTGCCCGCACAAAGGAGCACACTTACTCACAGAAGAGAGCAGCACTAGAAAGCAGAGCTCTCATTCCATGGGAAATCCTCATTTTCAAACAAGTTTAGTTTTGCTTTTAATCATCCTCCACCCAACCAATGCTCAGGACAAGAGGACTTGCAGGCAAAATTCAACCTCCCCATCTTACCCTTTGCTTGCAGCTGTTGTTACAGAAACCCACAAGTGAGACCATCATGTTTGCATGCCATTTAACTCGGCATGACAGTTTTCCTGCTGGAAGGAAAGCTTCCTCAGGCTGGGTGGGGTAGGGCTGTCCAGGAACAAACCCCTTTTCTAGAGAAAAGGAGGAAGATGTCAGTTATCTCCTGCCTTGTCCCAGAGCTTTGGAGTGAAGGCACTTATGGCAACAGCAAACAAGTGCTCAGCAGCACTTCAGTGATGTGGTTTAAGCAGAAAAAAAAACCCCTTCCTTGAGCATGGAGCTAAGCAGGCCCCAGGCAGTAATGGGTACATGATGAATAATAAACCCAGCTGAAGCAAGATGCATGAGTCAACCCAGATGAAGAGTTCCTCTTGGTTCCTCCCTCCCCCCTGCCTTTGGCTGCTCCTTGGAAAACCCATATGCGTTATGAGGGTGTCCACAAAACAAACATTTGGCTGCTTTCTTCAAGAAACCTCGGAGAGCCCAAAACTGGCTGTGTGGGCTGAGTACTCAGCGGGGTACAGTAACCAAAGCAAAGAGAAACCTCCTCAGGGGCTGTTAGAGCATTTGGGATGGGGGAAATGGAGCAGAAATCTTTGTAGAAAAGCTATTTACATCTGTTTGGCCCTTGTAAAACAGGTCCCCAGGCTCTTCCCCACTCGGAGGCATTTGGATGATAAGGCTGCAGCAGCAGTTTGATCCTTTCCAGGGGAAAGGAGTGGGGCAGAGCCGCCACGGGTAACCACCAAGCACACACATGGCACAGGCAGAGCGGTCCCACCTGCTCTGCCAGGCAGAAAGGGACAACAGGAGGCTCCCTGGAAGGACCAGGTGCTGCCTGCAGCGCTGCCTCTTGCCTCACAGTCCCAGGAGGAGCCAATGAAAGTGAAAGATAACCTGCACCCTCCTCCAGACTCCACCTTGCCCCCCCCAGCCTTCCCTGACAAGGCAGCTCCTCCCTTGGAAGCTGTTCATCCCCTCCCACTCAAATCCCTTGGTCTGCCTGCCAAAGCCGAGGCTGCTCCGGGAGGGTCTGGCTGCCCACAGGATTCTGCAGGGCTGCAGCTCAGCCCTGGGTGCCACAGGGGCCTCTGGGGCTGCTCTTCCCTTGCTTTGTTCCAAATGCCCACTGGAGATTTACAGCTTCACCCATCCCAGCAGCACGTGCTGGCCCCAAACCTTGGGAAAGCCAATCCCGTGAGGCCTGGAGAAGGGGGATCCCTTGTACTAAGAGTCTTTGCTGAAACTCATGTGGATGCACACAAGTGACCAAGCCATGCCAGGCACGGCTCCTGCTGCTGGTCCGGAGCCAGGCTCACCCACAGCTCACTGCTCACTCTGCCTCCACATTTGCCACCACCACAACCTTCCTCACCCTGAGGCCAGCACCGCCTCCAATTCTCCCTGAATCATGAGTGGCACCAAGCCAGGAGGAGTGTGGAGGTGGTCTGCTTGCTAGGGACCATGAACAGCAGAGAAATGGGATGACAGAGGCCTGACTTGCACAGTTCTACACCCAGCAGCCCCCCCAGCAACTTTGTGCCATGGAGGGTAGACCACAGGGTCCACAAGAGGCAGCAGGTGAATGCCGACCCATCTGCACGTGATCTGTCCTTCCAGAAGGAAAGTTTCAAGTCTGGTCTCATTCAGGACAGCACTGGGTGTGACAGCCAGCTCTGCTGCTGGGTTCTATCACTGCAAAGAAAAAAGTGGGGTTTGACTCCTTCGTCCATTGTGGATGCCCTACAGTACATGGACAATGCAGAGAGCTTGTTTCAAGGGCTGACACACGGACCCCCAGAGTGCTCTGCCCCAAACCCAGAGCACTGGCCATCCCATGGAGGCTCCCTGTTCCCTGGGCCATCCCACTGCAGCTGGGAATCCTCACCAGGCTCATGCCCATCAGGCACCACGAGCAGCCAAGTGAGCACGGCCTCCTCCTCCTTCAGCCTGTTGAGCAACCACCAGTGGGTGGACACACACCCAGGCTAAACACAGCTCCAGCACGGCCACCCCCACCTGCCGTGGCTCAGACCCAGGTCACCAAACACATTCTTGCTTTGGGTGCGCTGGTTCTCATGCTCCTCCCCGGGAGAAGCCCATCTTGCTCAACCCCACTCAACTCTGGTTTCCCCAGTGCTGAACCCGGAACCAGATTTCACTCATCACAAAACGTGCCAGCCCTTCTTGCCACACAGCTCTGTCCCAGGGCCTGGCAGGATGCGATGCTGCCAGCAAGAGCTGGTCCATACCCCACCACTCCATCCCTGTGAGTAGAGCTGCAGGCTGGCCCAGGACTAATGGGGAGGGGGGAAAGGCCTCTGTTGCAATTGCCATTGTCCCTAATCCCTGTTTTTGACCAGATCAGCCTGTGAGATGCTTGACACCTGAAGGACAGTGAGTTTAAGGCTTCCAATGCCTCCTCAGCACAGCCTTTACCTCCACATGACACATCAGAGCTTTTGCAATCCAGGTTAGCATCAATCTGCCCCATTTCAACTTCAAAGCACTTCACAAGCATTAACCAATTAATCCTCTCACTGCCCTCCAAAGGAGGAGAACATCTTGATTTTTATCTGTTTCCCCATCAATGAGAAGGAGAGAGTTAAGTGCCTCTCCCAAGGCTGTCTGCACTTGACTCCCAGCCCCAGGCTGGGGCCATCAGAAGAAGGGACAGGTGCACCTGAAGACACAGGAAACACTGCAGGAATCACAGCACCTAAACCAAGTAACTTTGTTTTTCTCCATGCCCCATATGACTTGGCTTTTTGAGCATTTTCTGTTCATCATCAGTCAACAACCTGGAAGGAAAATGATCTGAGACAAGCGAGACAGAGGAGGCCACTGACGCAGCAACCAGGACCAGCTGGAGAGCCAGGGGCACACACACAGTGAGTGTTTTTAATAAGCCAGGAAAAGTCCTACATCTTGCAATAAAAAAACCAGAGCTCAGCATGGATGGTTCCAGAGTAAAGGGACAAACTTTGATGTGACCACAGGTAGACAGACAGCCACAAAAACACGGCGTGAGCTACCGGCAGCGCTTAGCTTCTGCTAAAAACTGGGGCAGAACATCCCAGCTCACCCTGCACTTTAAATCATAGTTATTTCCTCCAGCTCAGGCAAAGCTTGGTTTAGGGAACCCTACAAACCTCTGAGGCACTGGTACGGACAGGGAGCTGGAAAGGGAGCTGGCCTTCAACTGGGAAGCTGCAGGAAGTCAGCAGGTGTCACACCAGCATGGTGGCAGCTCTCTCAGGGTGGGACATGTCACTGGGAGTGATGCTCCCCCTCAGCCATCCTCTACATCAATCAGGATTCGCCCAAACCCTGCCAGCAAAGAGCACAGCACCCACATTCACCAGGTCCTTCACCAGGTCCATCGTGTACCTGTGAGGTGTAAACACCAAAAAAAAAAGTGTTTTATCACCTGAAATGACTACTTACTTGTTGAAGACATGAGCCCACGAGCACTCCTCCCTCTCCCAGCATCCAGGAGCGCTCAGGAGAGGGAAAGGAAACACCCTGATCCCAACAGCCCTGAAACAGGAGGAGGCTGTGCAGAGGGAGAACGGGGTGCACACCAGAGCCCACCACCAGTGATGGCTGCATTTATGATAACCTTTTCAGGAGCATCACTGCTGGCTGGGGAGAAGGGGCCGCCTGAGCCGCAGGAGTGATGCTGTGGGACGGGCCAGGCAGGGCTGGGGTGCTGCTCCCAGCTCCCTTTCACTTCAGCAGCAATTTCTGTCCCCAGGGTTCCTCAGAGCACGTGAGTGAAAGTCTCTCCGCTTTTGCGACACCGCTGACCCGGGGTGGGACTCCTGCTCCTCCGCTGCCCCGGTGGCAGGGAAATCCCACAATTGCAGGGTTTGCAGGCAAGCACTGGTTCGTTTTTCTCATCATTTCCAGTGGCTGTGGCTCAGCACTAGCTACTGGCAATTGCTCATTACCACTCACCCCAAGGTTCCAAATTGCTCACTGAACCCTGTGAAGATGTAGGAACCCCAAAGCCTTTTGGATGGAGAGGGGCAACCTTTAAACAAAGCTCTGCAATGCCAGATCAATACTGGAAAGAGCTGAAATCAGTCCAGCGTCTCGCTTAAGTGGCAGGAGAATTTCAGGCAGATGAAATGCAATTCTCTAACTGCAGTTATTAGAGGCAGCGGGGGTAGAAGCCTTGCTGGATCTGGAATAGAAGTACCATCCCGAGGGAAGGCTTTTCTTAGCATCAAGAATCACTATATGTACTGTTTTAAACAGGTATTCAGAACGTGCCTTGAATTTATTGCCAAGCACAGACCTCAAGTCACAGTAGCACCTCAAAAAGGGAGGTTTGCCCACCTCCTCAGGGGCTGTCACCTCTGCACCTCCATCACGGGCTGCAAACGGGCCCCAGGGAGGGGAAGCAGAGCTGTGGCTGCCCCAGGTCCCGCTCCCACAGGAGCGCCCCAAGGAGCGGGGACAGCGCGGGGCTGGCTCACAGCAGACAGTGCCACCTGCTGTCACCTGGTCCCCGTCCCATCCCTCACACCAGGGTCCCCAGGCCAACTCCCAGCTCATCAGTTACAGCCCCCGTGCAAGCCAGAGCCCAACGAGCAGCCGCTTTTCCGTGTAAGATTTTTGTCCGCTCATCAGGCCATTCCCCCTCTCCGTGAGGTTGTGTGGGACAGACACAGAGCTGCTGGATGACCCACTGTTTGTCCGTGATCTTCAGCCCATCACGGGATTTGACACCACACGCCAACATTGTTCACCGAGGAAAGAAGAAAAAAGGCAGATACCAGCACTGGGATATGACAAGAAACAATTTCTGAGTGTCCTTTGCCTTCCTCCTCAACTGAAAACCCTGGTTTTGTGTATCTTTCTTAAGCATTGACATCATTTCTTCCGCTCCTGAACCTCTCACCACCTTTTTTGGGTCATGGAGAGGTGCCCAAGCTGCTTAGAAACACCCTGGAACGGAGCAGGGAGACCACCCCACCCTATTCAAACACCACGATTAGACGTGCATTTGGATACTGCAATTGCATGATGTGCCCACAAACCCAAAATGCCTTAAATAACAGTTATGGGGTTCACCTTGACCCCACAGTGATGCAACAACCTCACAGAACTCCTACGAACTCCTCCAGGCAACCTCTGCAGCTTGGCTCAGACCAGAATCAAAATATGAAGCAAAACCACCAAACTCAGCAGGACTTGGGGCCCTCAGGGACTCAGCAGACCCTTAACATTCACCACAAGAAGCTTCTTAGCAGATGGGTGGATTCTTTGTCATGTTCTCAAGCTTGTAAGCCTTTAACTTGCTCTTCTTTTTGTTAAAAGTCATTGGAAGATGGAATCCCCCTCCCCAAGAAATCTACTTGCCAAGCCCTTTTCAAGCCCAAATTTGCTTTTCCATTAACTGGCCACCAAGATCTTGACCCACACTACATTAACCTTTGTCATGGAAAGAGAAGTGAAAGCCCCAAGGAGTCGCTAGGACAGATACTTAAACCAGTCTACAAAACAAAGTGCAAGTTAGAGAGAAAATCCACGCAAATAAGAGGGAGCAGAACTCATTGCCCAAAAAGTTCCTTCTCAAAAGTCTTTCCTTAACCAGAATACGACAAACCCAAATAAGAATGAAGTGACCTGTTCCTCAAGAGCCCCCTCTGGCTCTCCTGCTGTTGGTAAGGACAGAAACCCCTGCGAGTGCCAGCACAGCAGGGCTGCCCAAAAACCTGGCACACAACAAACTCCTGCCTGCCCAGGAGCAGGTGCAGAGACAGTTCTGACGTGAAAGCTTGTGCCTCTGAGCCATCTGAGAAGGGTCCACCCTGGACAGGAAGCATCTAGGGAAAAAAAGAAAAAAAAAAATCAACGTTGTTGACACACAGTCCCCCCGCCCCAACCACACGCTTTTGAAACCAAATAAACTAGCCTAGATCACACACCAGTGAAATTATTTTATTTCAAATAAAGCCCTACAAAAGCAGGGCAGTCCCTGAGAGTATACTTAGTCCCCTACTACCCCAAGTCTTATTATTACCTGAAAATCAGCTTAACTTAAGAGCTCACAGTCAGCCTACAGACCCCTCACAACCAATTACATCAGGATCCACTTCTTCCTGGTGCAGCACCCAAGGTACTTCCCAGAACAATCCCACTGCTGTCTGTCCAAACCATCCAGCCTCCCCCTAACTGTGGAGGGGGCACATACTTACGATGTCAGGAGGAGTCACATGCCTTAGGTCAGCTGAGCTCAGTTCCCTGTCTCCTTGTTTTCAATTTCCCTCCTTCAGTCAGAGTGCTAAAGTGGCACAGGAGGACCAAATTCAATTAACAGGATTAATAGCAATTAAGCTTCTATTGGAGTCAGGGTTGTGCTCTTTAGTCCTGGAAAGAAACTACATGTCACTGCAACAAGATAAGCAGCAGGTGATGCCAGAAGCTTTTTATTTCCAAGGAGAAAAATTGGTTGTCTTCCTAAAAGTTCCTTCCTGCTCCTCCCCTCCTCCTCTGACCAGAATATGGCCCAGATGGAGCCGATTCCCTTCCATCCTGCTCCTGCTCAGCCCCACTCTTTGCACCTGGAAGAGCTCAGCTTCCCCTGAACACCAGTTACAGGGTCTGAACGAACCGCCCTGAAGTCACTCTCTTTTTCCATGCCTGTATAAAAAAAACCAACCCAGTTTCACGGCGTGTGTGGGAAAGAGTAGAGCACTTGGATGTGATGCTGAAGTTCCCTTCAGTTTGCCTTCTCTGTAGGATTTGCTCCTGACAGCCTGACCCCGCTGTGCAAGGAGGTTCTGCCAAGAGGATCAGTCCCAGTTACGGGCACACTGGGATATTCCCACTCCCTGGCAGGGTCCTGACCCTTCCCACAGCAGGGACCATCCTTGAAAGCAGGAAGGCACTGTCACTCCGGCAATTTATCCTCCGGTCTCACTCTGTTATCACAGCACCTCACAGAAGTTATTTTAGCTACAGAGCAGCTTTCTGGCTTCCTGTGTAGATCCTTAGTGTTCTTCCTAATTGAGGGCTTTTAACATTAACAGCCTTTAGCAGATGTTCTCCTTCCGGAGGTGGGGGGGGCACCATATCTTTTATTCAAATTTCTTCTCTAAGAAGTGGAAACGTGACCCACATCCTAAGCAGACGTCCCTCAAGTGACGAGCCTTCCCTACTCTGCCAGGGGCTCCTTTCAGCCACTGGTCCCATGACTTGCTGAATTCACCAGTCCATACATAATCCCCAAGCAGGAACCAGGGATCTCTGGCTGAATATTTCCTACAGAACCAGGCAAGGGGCTCTACGTGGCTCGGCGGGAGCTGGAGCCTCCCAGTTCCAGTGCTGGCCCATCAGTGCCCTCTCCCTGCCGTGCCACCTGTGAGTGAAGTACTGGACAAACTGGGATGGGTTCACCAGGGGCTCTTGTCCGTGGAGGGGCAGAGCAGCAGCAGCAGCTGGGGGCTGTGGGCTCTTCCCAAGAGGAGGATGCTGGGTGCAGCAGCCACCAAGCAAAATGGAAAATGGGATAGGAAAGGATCGTGGGACACACTGAGGTTGGTGCCTGCAATTCCTCTCCGGCCAGGGTGGGATCTGTGTGGCAAAAAGCTGTCGGAGCCCTCAGAAGAGAGCTAGGATTTACTTTTGTCAGAGCCTTGAGTGGTTTGAAGTCCGGAGAGTGGCAAGAAGCAACAAGCTCCACCAGTGCCCCCGGGAAATTGCAACAGAGTCACCAGTCAAAAGCATTCAAAGATCACAAACCAGACCCAGATGATCATGAATCACAGCTTAGAAACCGCAAATGGTTCTTAAGCCTCTTCAAAATAATGTCATTTACCAACAGGCTCTCTCGGAGCGGCTCGCATTTTCCAGCCGCCTTCTGAACCCGAGAGACCGAACGGGCTGAAGCAGGAGCAGAGCTCCTCGTGCAGCCCCAGCTCCTGGGAGCTGCGGTGACAACAGGGAGATGTTGTGACACCTGGCACGAGGTTGCCCACGCTGGTGGTGCTGGGGCTGTGGCAAGGGCTGCGTGGGGCCCTGGTGTCGGTGAGGGTGGGCAAGGGGTGAGCCCTTGGCAGGCTGAGCCTGGGTGTGAAGGAGAGCAGGGGGTCTCTCACCTGGTTCCCGGCTCCCTCCAAGGCTCTGGCCTCACCTGCCCCACACTCACCTTTGGAAGCCTGAGGGATGGCAAACAACAATCTTGTTTGGAAATGCTTCGCATGCTTTTCATCAGGGAGCACACAGAGGTGATGTTAAGTGCGCTAACGTGGTAAAACACCACGGGCTCCTTGGGTCCACGTGTGTGAGCAGTCCTGAAGCTCCAGACGGAGCAAGACCTGCATCCCAATAATGCACAGGCAGTAAAGCTCTTAGGTGTCATCAATGTTTTAACGCCCCATTTAAATATTAATATAATGGAACAGCATAAAAGCAATATCCCTGAAAGCACAGGGTCATTTAGTCCATTGCCCTGTTCTCAGGAAGAACCCAGAGACCTCCTCCAAGTGTTTTACTTCCCCAGTCCAGTGCTGACTTTCTCAGTCTCATAACATTAGTTCTAGTAATAATAATACATCATCATAATGCAAAGCTGGCCATCGTGATAATTATTTATGACTTATGCTTCTGGCCGTAACTGAATGTTTCTGTAGAGGTTTTAATTATCATTTATGCATCTTTGTTCCACGTCCATAAAAATCCCAGGGCTCTCTATGGCTGAAAGCTGAATTTATAGGATCCTGGGAATGGCAGAGCCTGGATCCAGAGAGAAAGGCTGCTCCTAATCACCAAAATGCCAGATCCAGTGAAAGGACATCAATGTCAGCAGGGCACAAAGGGCAAAAATGAGTCCCAGGAGGTGGAACTGCAGTTCCTGGAGCAAAAGGGACTTGTGTCAGCTGCATTTGTGCCTGATCAATGTCGGCACCTTGACGGAGGTGACCGGGGAGAGGTCCCTGGGTTTGAGGCCCCAGCTGGTCAAGAGGCTGACACAGCAAAGGTGACAGCACACAGAGAGGTATTTGGGCTCAGGGACAAGGGCAGTTGTGCCCTCTCCCCACCATGCTCCACAGGGAGCTGCACTCAGGGCTGTCCAGCCCCTTGCCAGGAGTGTCTGATCGCCCTCCATGTAATCCTGGAGGATCCTTAGGGAGAGCAGGACCTGGCCACCGGCAGCCCTGCGGTTCATCCTGAGCAGAGCAACAGCAAAGCACAAAGCTCAGGGATGTCTCAGCTAAACAGGCAGATGCAGCATCATCAGCTGCCTCCAGCACACCCCTCACCATCTGCTCCTGGCAAACACCTCAGCACTGGAAGAGAGATGCCCCGAGTGCCGGCACTGCGAGGCCGCCTTGAGCTTGGAAGCAGGCTGGATTCCTTCTTCCAAAATACACGGAGGGAAAAATAGGAGATGAAACATCCCCAAGTATTTCCTACAGAAACCACAGCATAACATCAGAACCTCAGCTATTTTTTTAACTGGAAAACCGAGTTTCTTGGTAAGTGGGGCTTGAAACTGTGAGCCAGGGGCTTCCAGAAGCTCAGAAAAGGTGGAGGAATGAAGAAAAGAGGATCTTGGCAGGGATGAATAAGGATAAGAAGGAAAAGCATACTGCAGGCAGCAGCCATGGGCTTTGGCAGCCACTTCTTCATGTAGAGGGAAAAAACCCAATTTAAAAGCTGCTTGGGGAAAAGGAGGTTCAGCAGTGGATTTTTTCATCTCTGTTGCCAGAGCAAAAGGACTGCTCCTCATATCCCTGATGGGCTGAAGACAGTGCCTTCACCGCAAAGCACCTCGCTTTCACAACCAGGGAATGCACAAGGCATCAAAAATAATGTCACATTTATTAGGGAAGCAATTCAAGTGCAAAACTCACTGAGGGATGTAGGGAGCTGACTACATGCAGAAATCAAAGGGAACCCTTGATGGAAAAGAAATGTTTAGCCACTATGTTCAAAGGCTCCCTAAATCAAAGACAAACTCCTTCTTTAATCAAGGCCATTGACCGAGGCTGAAAGCACAGAGAACTGCCAACAATTCCCGCAGCGTCGCTTTTCATGGCAGGGCTGCAGGTGCTGATGCTCTTATACCCAGCATCCTCCCCCCAGCATCCTGTATCTGTGTCCTGGGAGCAGCTCTTGGCACTCGAAACACAGCAGTTTTGTGGGGACAATAAACCTCAGCCTTCAGCCATCCAAACATCCCAGTGCCCCTGTTTTAGCCGCGGGAAACTTTCAGCCTCTGCCTCGGAGCTTGAGGAGTCATTAGGAGAAGGAGCAAGTGTTAATTGGGCTGTATCTAATCTCAGCCCGACCCAGGGGTCAATAGCTGTTAGCTAAAGTTTATCAGCGGTGTTTGGCCATCATTTATCAGCTTTGGGGAGGTTGTACTCAGACAGGTGTGCAACATGCTGACGCACAGACGGGGTCAGGGAGCATTGATTTTCCCAACCGGAGAGCGGATACCGGCGATTAACAAGCACACGTTTGCTGCGGCTAAAGCACCCAGCAGCAGCATGAGATGCTGGAAGGGAAAGAGCTGGCCAAGAATGAAGTGCACATTTATGAATGGACTTGTGAAATACCGTGGATCTCACAGCGCCTTGTGGTAGCACAGCTCTGAGGAAAAACCGTCTCTGGAAACAGGCTCAGTGTTTCCCCATCTCTGCTGAGCTTTATGTTCAGAATCAAAGTCCAGCAACGTTATCCCCGGCTCTAGCTCATGTCTGCTATTTGTTTTCTCTTTCCTCCCAAAATCTCTTTTCTATCCATCTGTGAAAAAGCCCACTGCTCATTTTAAAATCTCTCTGTAGATCACAGGAAGAAGAAATGTTGTCAGAAATTAAAACCTTATTTCCTAATTTGCAGTAGTTTTCTCTTCCTATCCTCACCTTTCTAATTTTTTTAATAGGCTATTTTTTTTTTTCCTATGGAGCTAAGCATGCTGAGAGCTCTCCACTGGCAAAACCTCATCTCCCCTTTTTGTCCAAAATGGCACAGTGAGATGAACCAAAGAGTTTCAGCATCCTCAAGCCATGTATTTCATTGAAATCAGAAATATAATACTGTTTTCTCCTATTTGTGGGCCAGTTCTGGGAGCAAATCATGTATCAATAGCCATTAGTGCTGCCAGTGGAACTCACAGGAGTAGCTAGGAATGCCACATATTTCTGGGGTTGTGATGAAAGTAATTTGCAGTATATTTGGTTTTGTTGATTAACTGGCTTACAAAGTGATGGGAAATATTACAAAAGCTTGACAAAAACTTTGACAAATTGTTTTCAAGAAATTAAGAAAAAATGTGAAAATATCCTGTATTTCAGACCTCCACTAAAAAAATCTCCTGGTCCTGGAGACATTGGGTTAGCCAAGGACCATGGAGGGGCTGTTGCTTCTCTGCTGGTTTCTGACAGCTTTTGTGGAAAATATCAGTTCATTCAGCTGTGTTATGAACCTCTGCAAGGATAAAGACTCCACAGCCCTTTTGGTCCCTCAGCAGTGTTTGCACACCCTCGTGGTGAATGTTTCTTTCCTACTATCCTGTTGGGATAACCCTTCCTGCAGCTTGTCTCTGCCATCTCCCACCCTTTTGCTGTTCAGGTCTGGGAGGGCTCTGGCTCTGTCTTCTCCCCATGCCCTGCCAATCCTTCACCTCCTCACACCAGCTCTGCAGCCAGGACAATGCACCCAGAGCTCACCTGGACTTCAGCCAACTTTCTAAAGAGCCACTTCTCAGATACCATCACTTGAAACCCACCTGAGGGAAAGGGCAACGGCCAGAGAATCCCAGAATGGTTTGGGTTGGAAGGGGCCCTAAAGATCATCCAGTCCCCCCCCACCGCCATGGGCAGGGACACCTTCCACTATCCCAGGCTGCTCCAAACCCTGTCCAACCTGTCCATGAACACTTCCATGGATGGGGCAGCCACAGCTGCTCTGGGCAATGGACAACAGCTGCAGGCAGACAGGATCTTTTATCCAAACAGGACCAGGCGCTAGAGATCCAGGATCCATATCAAGCGTGGCTCATACCAGAGCTCTTAAGTGACCTCACACACACTTCAGAGCAAGATCCAGCCCTGGACAAGGGACATGTGGTCCTTGGGAGCAGGGACAAGAGCTGCCTGAGCCGAGCAGAAGGACAGATTAGACAGGATCATACCCCCAGAGTCTGTCACCCCGAAAGGACGGGGACCATATGCTTCCCATCTTGTTAAGCTCCGTGAAAGAGGGAGTGGGCACAGGGTGCTGCTTCAAGTTGGAGAAAGGGGGAGTGATTTGCTGGAGGAGATTGAAATCTGTGTTTGCCCAATTATCAGCCGCAGTGCTTAATCACTCTGCCCTGGATCTCTCCAGCAGCCGCAGGGGCAGTCGGATGTGGAGGCGGGAGGCAGATAGGATTTAATAAAGAAGCAATTTTATGAAGGAATACTTCGCTTTTGGCATTTTCTGTAGGAGTGGGAAAAATGATCTTTTTTTCTTCGGTAACGCCAGGGAAAGCAAGAAAAGCAGAGCTCCGTGTCTCAGCTCCTGGGGGATCCACCCCGTGTGCTCTTACTGCCTCTACATCCCATGGAGATCCTGCAAGAGACCCAAGGAGAGGGGCACAAGAGATATGGGGAGAAAGGGGAAAAGCCTGTCCAGGAGCTGGCACCCCGTGCACTGACCCAGTGTCCCAGCAGCAAGGGGAAGAGCCCCAAGGTCACCAGAGCTGACCACAGTCCCGAGGTGCTCCCAGCAGGCCCGTGCCATCACCCAGTCAGACACAGCAGAGGAGGGAAAGGTTTCCATGGACTGAGCCCGTGGGGTTTGGTGTCACTGCAGCAGAGGGAGAGCAGAGGCAAACAGGCCAGGAGCTGGGCTGGGAACTTCCACACCAGGCTGGGAATTCCACCCCAGCCAATGTCAGCCAGCAATCCTCACAAACACAGAGCCCGTCCCCAGCACATTCATCCTCCTCAGGAAGCATTTGATTGGCATCCAGGCACAGTCTCTTCTGAAAATCCCAACAAGCTATGATTTATGTGATGTCTTTGTCTTTAGACACTGCTGTCAGCGATACCCATTCTCAGGCAAAGCTGCCGATGCCTGCAGATTTCCAAAGGTCTCTGTCATGGACAGGCTGCCCTTGCTGAAGGATAACAAGCAGAAGCTTTAGTAAAAGTAGAAATGATGCTTTGCTAATGTTATCCTGTAGCTATTCCCAGCCCCCTCCTCAAAAACCAGAGGCCCCAAGTCCAAGATTTCCAGAACAGAGGAGAAAACAAATTGATATGCTGTCCTGGGCTCCAGAGATTCTCTTGCAGCTGGAGAAAATATGTGATGCTTTCTCAGCAGCTACTCACAGGATCCCTTTTCCTAAACTGTCAGAATGTTCAATATCTTCCATGCACCCAGAGCAACAGAATAGCTTTCTCAGCGTTAATGGGAAAGAATCCAAGACAAAAATCACTACCAACCAAATTATGGTTTGGGGTTTTTTTTTTCTGCAGGAAAAATCAGTGTTTGAGCAGTATTCCCTGGGCAGAGGAGCAGCTGATGACTGCACACCACTCTCACCTTGCTGGTGCAAAAAGGCTTGGTCTGTCTCATGTACCTTTCAAAACCACCTTGGATACCATAGGCAAGGTCTTGGCTACACCCGCAACATCCAGGCCTGGCAGGTAACAGAGCTTCAGGCATTTTTAGCTTTTAAATCCAACACAAGCAGCATTTTGGACCCAAGAGAGCTTTGAGCATCTTGAGAACTGTTTCTTGTGACACCTCTAGGTTTCACATTTCCATCAGCCTTTCTCCAAATTTCACTCATCCCACCCATTGCAGGGCAGGAGCAAAGTTCCCACCCGCCTTGCTGAGATCCTGAGGAGCCTCTGGTGCCTGCCCTTCATGAATCCCAAGGAAGGTCCCCACAACCTCCACCAAGGGACCAAGGCTCAGGGATGCCACCAGCACAGGGTCATGGTGCAGGTCTTGGCCACACAGTCATTCCTTGGTGAAAGGGGTTGGGACTGCACGAGGAGCTCTGCTCCTGCTCTAGCCCATTCTCTCTCTGGTTCAGGAGAAGGCTGGAAAATGTGAACCACCCCAAATGAGCTTGTTGGGAAACGCCATTATTTGGAAGAGGCTTAAGAACCATTTGTGGCTTCTAAGTTGTGACTCATGATCATCTGGGTCTGGTTTGTGATCTTTGAATGCTTTTGACTGGTGACTCTGTTGCAGTTTCCTGGGGACACTGGTGGCTTTCTTTTTGTACATAAAGTCTCGACAAAAAAACAAATTCCAGCTCTGGTTACAACAAGTGATCCTCCAGCCTGTCATGAAGGGACCATCGCAGAGAAATAGGTGGTTTCCCAGATTTTTAATTCCCCTGCAATGTAATTTTTTATTCCTTTGTAGCACTTTACTGCTGAAAGGAATGTAACTTGAAAGGTTTGGCCAAAAGATGATGCAGAAATTCATCCTGCAGGAGGAGAACCACCTCTTCCTGCTGGTCCACTTGGAAGCAGACCTGGCAGTTCAACTGGCCTCCTTACCCACTGCCCCTTCCCCACATTCCTTGTGTAGCATCAGTTCTCTCTCCAACTGCTTCCAGCAGCCAGGGGAAGACACCATCAGCAACTGCAGAGATCTTGTGTCCTACACCATGTGTGGTGGCCACCACCCAACGAGGCGGCCAAGGGGATGCCATCCCATGCCAGCACCTGCTTTGGGACCCGCCTGTCCCCTCCACTTCTCCATGACAGGCTCAGCAAGTCACACAGCACGGCTGGCGGAGCCGCCTGACTCATTTCTCTCCACTCCTCCAGCTGATGTGTTTGGAGGAACACGCTGCTCTGACAAGGTGACACATCCTGAGAAAGCCCACACTGCCGAGGATGGTACCGGGAGCACCCAGCGCAGTAGCAGTTCGCAGCTCTTTTTCATTCCTCCCCAGTCAAATGAGCCCCAAGAATTTCTGTTTGATTTTCCTGAAGGATATTGAATTGTTGTCAATCAGGAGAGAGGAGCCCTGAAATCCCCTGTTTTGAAGGCATCTCATAAAGACACAGCTGTCAGTGGAGACGCTTGGAAAGGAAGAGCATTTGCTAACGGAGAAACTGCATTAAAATCCAAGTGTGCCTGCTGTTCAGCTGCAGCCTGTGCTGGAATCTTCTTTTGGCAGAGGCAACTGCCCTTGAGTCTGTTGGTTTGGTTCAATTCGTCGTAGAATAATTAAGTTCAGTCCATTGCACTGCATAATCTGGAATTTCTTCAACCTTCTTCAGCAGCAAAGTACTTAATCTCATCCAGCTCTGGGAGCAGTTGGGAACATGAAAATCAGGCAGTGCAAAGCTGTCAGGAGCCTAAGCAGTAAGAGGATGAGGAGAGAAGTGTCCAGGAGGCAGGGGAAGGTCAGCAGCCTGCCTGTGCTTTGATGCCTCTGACTTCTGGAGGAAGGAGAAAACCATGGCATTACACACTCTCGAAATGTCCCAGGAGCCAACACAGTTGCCACCTGCAGAGCATAAACACTGAGGATTTACCCATCAAACTCAAGTTTGGAAATGCGCCTGGATGCCAAGGAATCTGAGGAGAAACGCTGCTGTTCCTGGACAATCCAAACTATCACATTTCCTGGCTACAGCAAGGAACTCCAAAGTGAAACGTGTTTTACCAGGAGTGGGCACATCCCCAACATGGGTAATCAGAGAAACTCTCTTCAGCACTGCTCTATTTACATGTGTTAGATTGAAGAGGAGAATCTTCTCCCCAGCTGCCCTGGTGTGTGAGCACCAATGCCCTTGCTGAGTCCCCTTCCAGCTTTGGGAAGTGAGCCCAAAATACCACTTATAGGTTCCACTCACACTGTGGACCTGGCAAGTAACAGGGGACAGTGCTGGACTGAGATGAACCTCTTTCAGCTATAAAAAATGACCATCCCTCCCTCCCTTGCTCCTCAGAGGGTGATAACACCACCTGAACCATTGTCCCAGGCACGCTAAAGGATTGTTGTCTGTGCTCAAAGGTCCACCAACACCCAGCCCACCTCCCGAGAGCTGCTGAGCAGGTCATATGCAAAGCCAGCTTTACTCTCTGAGTTGATAAAATAGATGCCACTAGGAGTAGTTCTTGCTGCCTCACGTTGCAGGTCAGCCCAGGGAGAGCAGAGGCAAACCCAGTGCAGAGGGAGGAATCTCCCCATGACCACTGAAGCAAAATCACAAGAGCTGTTTATGGCAGGGGAAAGCACCCTCCAGAGCCACACTGGGAATGGGGTATCCCTTGGACAATGGAGCAGCTGCCAATGGAGCTGAGATTTCTCCCTCTCAAACAGCTCCTTGAATTGCTCTTGGCATTGACTTTTTCCTGTTCAGCTAATTAAAAATCTGTCTTTGAGTCATAAGCCCCCATTAGTAATAATTTGCTTTGCACTTCTCCAGTGATTTATGGCTGAGATATCAAAGTGCTTTAGAAACATTAATTAATCCTTCTAATCCCCGAGGGACTGATCCGCTCTCTGCAATGCACCATTGGTGGTGTAACCGTAGGAAATCCCCAGGGTTTACTCCCAGCTGCAGGCAGGGAGAGGGGAAGGGAGCAGCGTCCGACCCGGCGGCTCATTTCGGCTGCTGTCTGCAGTCAGAGATGTGCAGTCACAACAGCAGCGCTGAATACGCAGCCACGAGCGAGCCCGAGGCACAGCCGAGCTCCGCTCTCCAGGAGCAGTCCTTGCTCCCATTCCTGCCTGCCCGGGGAGGGAAGGGGAGCTGCGACACCCCAGCTCTGCTCTGTGGGTCACACCGGGAAAGGTGTGTGTGGATCAAAGCCATCTTCACCCAGAGGTGGCTTCAGCAGACAGCTGCACCCTGCAAGAGGTGGCAGCAGGGTAGTTAATCAAAGCCACCCTGCTGCTAACTGTGTTTCCCTCACTGTCCTGTCCATTTCTCCAATCTTTCTTCCTTGTACAAAGTTGCTTTACCACAGCTTGGAGTGCAGAGCCAGAGCTGTCCCCCACACCTGGGACAGGGCCCCAGTCCTTGCTGGAGATAAGAACTGTTACCTCCATTGGCTTGGGAGAGGCTTTCATCCTTGCGCCCACCAATGAGCCAATTGCCACCTGGTGTTGTCCCCGTACTTTGAATGTTGCCACCACAGGACTGCAGGGTGGAGCTGGCTCTGTGGTGTGGTGCCAAGAGTGGGGAAAGGTATAAAGGTCCCAGCAGACTGCCAGAGACAGGATCTCTGAGACACTGAGAAGTGTCCCAGTTTCTCTTCGCTGTGCTCAGTAAAACATCACCTTGACCATGAAGGCAGCTGGTGTCTTCCTGCTCCTCTCCCTGGCACTCTGCTTCTACCAAGGTGAGTCCAGCATTTTGCTTGGTGCAACATTTCCTCTCCTCGCTAAAGCTCCCGGGTCTGCCACACGGGGAGGTGAGTGTGGGAAGAGACCAGCTGGTGCTGGGACCTTGCTGTGGCCCTGGGCAGGGAATGCTGCAAAGGCCAGTTTGCATTAAACCTGTACCTGCCTGTGAGCAAACCTAAAACAAAGGCTTTGAAAGGGTGCACTTGCTCCCAAAAATGAACAGACCTGCGGGGCTGACACTCCTTCTTCAGGGGTAGGATTTGTCCTGTAACTGGTGATTTCTAGGACAGTGTGATCCTTTCGGAGTGAATAGGTGCTATTCTGGTTTTAAAAAAGCAAATCCAAGAAGACGGGAAATGAATCTATGCAAGGGAAAATGCAGCTCTCACTACCAAAGCCAATATTTAAGCCAACTGTGTTTTCAAAATCCCATATGGTGCAGAGGGATGAGAACATGAGCTGTTGCTGCTCCTCAGGTCCCACTTTAGTGGGCTCATTCCAAGCAGGAGGGTGCTTCTGAAGCAGGTCCTCTGTCATCCTGTTTACTGCACAGAGGCTGCCATTGCAGGGCTGTCTGAGCACAAAATCTGGGCTCGTTTCAGATGAACTGAGCACGTAGTGAGCTGCAGCTCCTGGGTCTGGACCAGCGCTAGTCCAGAGTTAAAATCCTTGGAATACTAAACAGTGGTTACCAGCTCCTCAGCACCAAAATGTTTCACTGCTACTGGGCCATGCTTGTTGTTAAAAGAGATGTAGTATAAATCTTCCATGTAGACGACTTCTGGGTTTACAAGCAACTCAGGATCTTCTTCTCAGTTCTGCCTTTTGCCAAAAAAATTCAGGTTGTTTTCAAAACACACCCACCACATGCTCCACTCATGTGATCCCAGCTGCCAGTTCGGGGCCAGCTTCTCCGTGGGGAAGCCCACCAAAATCAGGGCTTTCTCCCAGCAGCTTTGATGCGAGACCTCAGGGTCTCCTTCCAGTAGAGACCTTCAACAACTTGTCTTTTGCTCTGCTTGCTTGTGGTACAAACTGAGTAACAGTAGAAAAATCACTCCAGCACCAGTGTCAGCAGGAGTTTCTCAGTTACTCATGGACATGTGGTAAGACATGACAAAAGCCACCTTTGCTCCCTGACAGCTGGCAGGTGATGTCTCCAGAAGTGCATTTTGCCTTGGCAGGGCCTTGCACTATTACAGTGTTTCTGCCAGGGGAAAGAGGGTGACGCAGCAGCTGAGAAATGTGGGAGATCCAAGGGAAGAAATTGTTTTCTGGGACAAAGGCGTTTGAGTGAAGACACACAGTCCTCAGCCTAAGCTGTCTTTATTCTGTTCCCCTTGAAACCAGCCCAAGTGATGGGTGCTAAGGTGTCCTCTCTCTCTCTCCTCTTCCTCTAGGAAACACCGAGATGGATGCAGCTCCAGGAATAGAGGTGAAGTCTCCTGTTTTAAGTAGCACAAGTGAGACAGCCCTAACCCATGCACTGAGGAGCCACCATTGCTAAATACAGTGAAGTAGAGTGGGTTGGCAGCCCAAAGATGCCAGTGCCTGGGAACCCCCTTCCACCTGCTGTGCCACAGCAAAACCCCAGTGATGATACTGGGTTTCCACTGCATTTGCCCCAAACACTGAAGGAAAAGTTCCTAAAAAGCCAAATATTGCTGTTACCTGCCAAGAAGGTCAGAAATCCCCTTAATCTCTGGCTTGGAAGTGTGAGGACGGGTATTGCTGGGGCATAAAAATAAAAACTGGCAAGAACGTGCTCAGGCAGTGCCCATGGAGCACTATTTACTCTATGCTGTTACTCGTAAGGGTGTGCAGCAATGCCAGGTGGAGTTCAGCTGGACAAGGGACATGGTGGCAGATGGTCCCAGTGTTTCTGAGAGCTCATAGCAGAGCTCTGAGGATGGGTTATCAAGACAGACAAAATGTGCACCTCTCTGTGAAAGCAAAGCTCCTTCGGTAAATTGAGAACAGGTTTAACATTTTCAGAACCACCCTTTTGTGTCTCCAGGCAGCTTGTGAGAATTTCAACCCAGGACGAGGGTGTACAAGGGAATTCGACCCCATCTGTGGCACGGATAACATCCTGTACAGCAACGAGTGCCTGTTGTGCCTTCACAACCTGTGAGTATCTGGACCTGCTGCAAGTCTAAATGCCACACAGACGGGGGCCACCACATGTATCTGGGATTTCCTAGAAAGAAATCCGCTTGCATGCAGCTGGGTGGAGCACGGGCAGCGAGCCCAGCACATCTGGCAGGGATCTGGCCTCCCGCACAGATGCTGCGCCCGCTGCCCCGAGCGTGTGGCCTCCAGCTGAGGAATGGGCCCGCTGTGTGTGGCTCGCAGCACACACGCTGCCCACAAGCAAAAATCTCCCCAAACCTGCAGCTGCCAAGCAGCAGCGAGAGCTGGCGGGCATCCAGGATCTCAGACAAACAGCAAAGTCTTCCAAGTCTGCCCACATCTAGCACACGGGCTGAAGAATATTTTTCCAGATGACCTCAGATGTGTGGTGGCTGAGGAAAAAAAAAAACATGTTTTTTCACCCCAGAAATTTATAGCTGAGCTCTGCTTTCTGTCTTCTCTGCATATGAAAGGATACAATTTGCTCTGGGTATTTTTAAGAATGAGCTTTATATTTAATCTGTGCTGGTGCCAGATTGCTCTGTTCTAGCAGAAGGCCAGGTCCAAATGCTAAGGGTGTCTCTGGCAAGACTTGATGCGTTTCATCTGGCTTGGGCCCTAGGTAATTTAAAGTATATTTATACATTGGAAGCACTCTGTGTCAGACAAGTGAAGGAATTACTTCCAACTCAATGCTATTAAGTGGTTCAAAAATCTTGGGAAGATTGAGTTTTATCTGGAGCCAGACGCCCCAGCCTGCAGGGCTAAGGGAGCTTCACCCTTGACTTCACCTGGTGTAGGCAGGGATTTTTGGTGATCAGGCTCACAGGCCCATCTGCCATCAGCAGACACATTTGTAGCAGAAGCTCAAAGTCCAGCTTTTCTGTCTCTGGATGAGACTTGGGCTTGTGGAGCCAAATTCTGCTTTCAGGAGCATCGCCTCCCTGCTAACTCTGCAGGAACAAGGAACAGAATCCAGATCACCAGAAAAAAAAGAGCCTGGATAAATATTGTCAGTCGGGTTGTCCCCTCTTTGCTTCATTAACCCGGGCTGCTGCCACATATTCTGCTGCTGGCCTGCTCAAACGCTGGTTTACCTTTCAAGGCTGAGTATGATGCAGTCAGGCAGAGAGAGGCTGAGTGGGATCTCCTCAGCAAAGGCAGCAAGCACAGTTAATGACCCGGCATGGCCTGGCAGGGAGGTAATGACCCTGCTGGAAGCCAGCAGCCCAGCACCAGCTGTCCCTGTATTGTGCAACAGATGGGGGTGGGAGGTTCATCAGACACAACATCATTAGGGCTTTGGCCAAGGACCAAGAGCGGGGTAAAGTGGGTGAGGAAGGCTCCACAGTCAGCTGTGCAAAGTGGCATCGAGGATGCTCCATCTCCCCAGTGAAGAGAGCGGCTTCGGAGGGGATGGGAGACTCCAGTGGTCACAAGAAGGGAAACTGGGGTACAAGAAAGAGAAAGGCTGAGCTGGCGATGTATTCAGAGCCGGTGAGGAGTCAGAGGAGGGATGGGATGGATGAGAAGCTGGTGCTGCATCCACCTGGTGTTGACAGGTGCTGCATTCCCACAGCTCTCAGAACGCCCGTTTGTGTGAGCTCCGAGCAGCTGCAGCTGGAAATGTGCTGCTCCTGTGGGTCACAGCCCCGAGCCTTGCAGCTCCCCTGTTCCGTTCCCGAGGGAAGGAATTCTGAGGTTAGGAACAGCCATTTGGTCTCCTGGCCAGGACCATCTGGGCCAGGCACCAAGACTCTGAAGCTGCCTGGTGCCAAATGTCTTGAGGCAGAGATAAACGGGGCGTCCTCCTCTATAAAACCTTGGTCCGAGGGGAACAGTCAGCTAAGAGGCAGGATGAAGTGTCATTTGCAGTTTTGTGTGTGCAACTGGCCTGACAAGAGCTGGAAGCCTGCAAGGAGTCTGGGAATAACTACAGAGAGCATCTGGCGGGTCCCTGCGGCAGCGGCATCTCACTTGTTGCCTTGGGTCACTTCACTGTGACCAGCATGCAGAATGCTTTTTGCAAAACTCAAATCGTTTTACCAGCATTTCTCTACGCACCTGAGAAATGGATCTGTCTTTCCAAAGGGGAGAACATCATGATTCCGTGTGAAAATGGAACAATTCAGAGTAATCAGGTCTGCTACTGGGCAAAAATAAGAAAATAGTTTTTTAAAGGTACCTTTTTAATACTTTCCTACTTTTGCTGCAGAAGCAATCAGGAGGGGAGGATGGGAGCAGGCCAAACCCAAGCAAGACACAGTGGCAGGCTTTTGTCTCTAAAAACCTACAAAACAAATCCATAACCTCTATTGTCTGCAGTCAGACAGGCATTAGAGGTGTCTCTCAGTGCTGTCCTGCAGCACGGAGGTGAATTATCCTGCCAGGAGGTGTCAGAAAGCACTCTTGAGCTTATTGGAATTAATTAACACATGTCCATGGTAACCCTGAACTCCCTGTCAAGAATATGTGGCCTTGCTTGCTGTGAATAACACTTAGATGATGATTTAAGCAGTATTTTCCTTTTTTATTTCTGCCTTTGTCCTCTGAGCTAGGCTCTGATGTGCCTCAGGGACCCGAAGGCAGCCCCCCAGCATTTTTAACCTCTCTTCCAGGCAAAGAGGCAGCCACGTGCGCATCAAGAACAGAGGAATGTGCCGAACTCCCCTCGCCAGCTCCTCTCTGAACTGAGGCGCAGCCGTTCCAGAGACGAGAGCACAAAGCTGTCCCCTCACCCGCTCAAACCCCCAATAAAATGGAAGCATCGCCACGTCTCGTGCCAGGATTTCTTACACACACAGCAAACCCCCTTTCCCCAACACTTAAAGCACCTTCCTGAAAAATGTGGTTTGTTCTGGTGATGCCCGTAAAGAGCTGTGAGCAAATTACAGACAGAGCCCCAGGGACAAGGCTGGGACGTGCTCAAGGTGAGAGCCAGGCTCTGGCATAACCAGGAGGCTCTTTTTTTGCATCAAGAATTTTGTTTTGCTTTCCTAAACTTCCAGTATTCAAGCAATAGGAGATTTTCAGCATTCTCATGACTTGCAATTACATTTGTTAAATACAGGGCAATAAAGCCCTTGCTCCAGAGCCTTTGCCAGGAGAAAGAGCCCAACAAGTCATCTCCATGCTGACCTGTCTCCAGCCTTGTCCATATGCCAGTGCCCCATCATATGGTCCCTGTGCACCAAGAGTCACCAGCCTCACGTTTGTCCTGCAGGTCACAGCTACCCAGTGCCTCAGAAAACCAAAAGGATTCCATTTTTCCAGGCAAAATTCTTTTCTTTTTTCCTCTGCTGGCCTAGGTGAGCTTTGCTGCTGGCACTGACAACCTGGCCTGAGGGCTGTGGGCTGGCAGGATGAGAGATGCCTTTCCAAGAAGGACTTGAAGGTGCTGGTGGATGAGAGGCTGGACACGAGCCAGCAATGTGCACTCACAGCCCAGAAACCAGCCTTGTCCTGGGCTGCATCCAAAGCAGCGTGGGCAGCAGGGCGAGCGAGGGGATTCAGCCCCTCTGCTCTGATGAGACCCTCCTGCAGTGCTGCACCCAGCTCTGGGGTCCCTGGCATAAGAAAAACTTGGACCTGTTGGAGAAAGTCCAGAGGAGGCCATGAAGACACTCCAAGGGTTGGATCACCTCTGCTGTGGAGACAGGATGAGAGAGCTGAGAATGTTCAGCCTGGAGACGAGAAAGCTCCTGGGAGACCTTAGAGCCCCTTCCAGTGCCTAAAGGGGCTCCAAGAGAGACTTTTTACAGGGGCTTGGAGTGACAGCACAAGGGGGGATGGCTTCAAATTGACAGAGGGCAGGGTTAGGTTAAACACGAGGAAGAAGTTTTTTACAGTGAGGGCGGTGAGACACCGGAACTGGTTGCCCAGAGAAGCTGTGGATACCCCATCCCCGGAAACCTTCAAGGTCAGGCTGGAGGGAGCTCTGAGCAACCTGGTCCAGTTGAAGATGTCCCTGCGCACGGCAGCGGGGTTGGAGCAGGTGCCCTTTAAAGGTCGCTGCCCACCCGCCCGTTCTGCGGCTCCGCGCGGCGCGGGCAGGACGCGGAGTGCGGGTCCCTGGCCGGAGAGCGGGAGGAGCTTTCGGCACTGGAGGCCGCTGTTGCTCCGCCGCAGCCGGTGCCGCTGCCGGAGCCGAGCCCGCAGCTGGATCCCACAGCTGGAGCCCGCAGCTGGAGCCCGCAGCTGGCGGGAGGCCGGGGGGATGCGCGGCCGGGCGGGCGGGGAGCGGCGCTGGCCCCGCGGGCGCGCAGCGGGCGGGCGGGCGGTGCTGCTCCTGCCAGCCCTGCCGGGAGGCTGGAAGCCGCTGAGGTGGGGTAGCCGAGGCGCTGGGCCTCGCCGCATCCCTGTCCCTCACGCCCCGGGACCCACGGGCAGGTTTGCGGGGATGCTCCGCCCAAGGGGCTGCGAGGACGAGAGCGGCCCCGGCGGGTGTGCCCTGCGCTGGAGGGATGTGTCTGTGTCTGCCTGGCACTGGCAGCTGCTCCCTGGAGAGCTGGGCACTCCCCTGCTTGTGCCAAAGGGCTGCCGTGAGTCAGCCCAAACCAGCCTGGGACAGAGCATTCGGAGTTGGGGATCGAACCCTCGTGGGGTTCCGTGTGATTCACAGCCCATCAGTAAATGACAGTTTGCATTTGAGACAAACCCAGCGCTTTGTTCTTAGCAAATCCTGAACTTCACTGTGGGTAGAAAGATGAGTTCTCTTTAGGAAGAAGTGGCTGAAACAAACACACACAAAAAAATATGCATGATCCAGCTGAGAGAGCTCCAGTGCTCGTTTGAAATTTCAAATGCAGCCAGATGCAGCTGGAGGGGGGGAAGCACAGGCTCCTCTCCTCAGATCTGCCAGCGAGTGCCTGCAGTCGAGGGAGAGATGAAAAACGACTCACTTTGCCCACATGTAATATTAATGCACTAAAGGTGGTAGTCCCAAATGGGCTTGGGACTGTGAATTGCCTTGACATCTTTGCACACAGGGGATCCTGGAAGGATGTCTCCCACAGCTGGGATATTGCTGATTCTGCTGCATCATAAGAAATGGAGCGTAGCTTTTATCCAGGGACATCTCTGCAAAGTGAGGCTGGCAGGAGGGGAGACTGATCCTACACCATTCATTCACTGCTCTTGGACTTTGTGGCATGGCTAAACCCACCTTAGCCCCAAACCATCCCACTTGGTTCCTTCTACCCAGTAGAACACTGAAAAGTGCACTGAGGCCAGTTTATGCCACGCAAAACATCTTTTCTGCCCATGCCATTTCTGGGAAACATCACCCAGTGCTAGCCAAGAGCGTTTCTTTGATGAAGTGAGGTGCTGACCGAGCCTGCAAAGCAGCAGGTCTCGTCAGCCGCACGGCTGAGCGCAGCCTGTGTCTCCCCAGGCACTGTTCTGATGAGAACTGGCATTCCTGCTAAATGTCAGCCACATCCGTCTCACAGCAAGGTCCGTATCAGCCTGGAGATTATGGGAAGCAGCAGGTCAGGGGCCACTCTGTAGTTCTGCACGGTGGGGGCACATCAGGCAGAACCAGTGGCAAGTTTCCAGAAGGGAATGGTTCCTGCCCATATTTCAATTTTGGCTTGAACAAGGGCAAATCTGAGGTGCAGGTGCAAAGTTTAGACTAATCCTCAAAAGCCGGTCTTCTGCCCCCATAAAAGTTCTTCCCTGAAGCCGAGGAGGGGAACGCTTCATCCAAGCTGCTCCTCTGCCATCTGATCCCAGCAGAGCCTGGAGCTGTCCTGCCAGCAGCCAGCCTGACTTTTCTGAGACGCCAGCTTGCTTCCCTGCGTCTCCATGAGGCTGTTTCCAGTGCTGGTGAGCTGGCAGGGACAGGGCAAAAGGGAGAGTGACAGGATGGCTTCAATTCTTGGTTTCTTTGTCTAAATAGGTGCACCCCTTCAGGCTCCTTCCCAGGGCAGTGCTTCTGGCCGTGTGTTTGGGAGAGCCCTGAACACGTTTTGAATTATGCAGCTAGGGAAAAACAGGATTTGCCAAATCAGAGGAAAGGCTCAGCCATCCGCCTCCCTCCTCCTTCCCTTCTGGCTGCTCCCAGAGGGCTCAGCCAGGGCGGAAAGGGAAAGGCCAAGAGCACATGGTGGATGAGGAGAATCCCAAAGGATGGTTTCAGCAGAAACAGAACAGAGGGTTCAGCATTTACTGCCCCGAGGAAGCGCAGGCACAGAGCAACGCAATTCTTGCCCCAGTGCCGCAATTCCTGCCCCAGTGCCACGCTGCTCGGAATAAAAACTAATTTAATGACAAAGAGGGGAAATTCCAAAGATAACTTCAGTGGCTGCAACAGCCAGGGTTCCGCAGAAGGCAGGATATTCCCACAGGGCCCAGCCCTGGCCAGCTCCCAGCCTGCCTCCCCTGGTAGCACCAGCACATCCACGGGAAGAGCAGGTGGTTTGGAAGCTGGCAATGCTTCCCTTCATCTCCCTCTTCCTGCCATCCACGGACATCTCTCCTGCAATCCTTCACCAGGATTTGCTTTTTGGGTGGAAGCTTTTCAAAGCAGGGTTGCATCTCAGTGCCTCTGAAGCAGCCCTGGGTACTGCCAAGCCTCAGGAATGTCACAAGAGTGATGAAAACAAGGCAGCTAAGGACAGAAGGCCCAGGGGAGCATTTTCAGATCAGGAAAACATATTTCATCAAATTGAGACTTTTCTGCCAGCAAAAATTCTTGTAAAATTCAGCTGGGGAAACCCTTCCCCCTCCACCTTCTGGAACACTTTCCTGAAGCTCCCACCTGGGAGGCAATATCTATTTCCATTGCCAGTGGCATTTGACTTCATGATGTCATGGTAGCATACTGTGAATTCAGGTTTAGAACTGGACTGAGGGACTTCAGTGAAATGCAAAACCCAAGCTGAGAAGAAGCCTGAATTTTTGGTAGTTGCAAAATATTCGTGTATTCAGGCCTGTTTGGAAGAGGCAGCTTTGGTACCACCTTTGCCCACTGCAGTCTTCCCCAACATTCCCCTGCTAAGAAGGCTTCTATTTTAGCCACATTTTCAACATCAGATTTGTTTTTCCAGTCTGGAAATAAGCAGAGCCTTCCTCAGATTTGCTGCAGCTGCTGGAGGGCACTTTCCATGAGGCGTGTTCAGTTCTAGGAGACTTGTTTCGGGGGAGCTGAATTAAACCCATTTTGGTGGGCTGGCAAGGAGAGCTCCCCTTTGCAGACACCCCATGGGAACCCATCTGCTGCTGGAAAGGCTCCTGCGTGCTAAGATGCTTCCACATGCCACCTCCCAGACCTGGCCTTTGGCAAAGGATGCAGACAGAGATGTCCCAGTGCCCAGGGCAGGGCAGAGGTCCAGAGCCTGCTCTCCTTGATGGGTACACAGCCACTTCAGCTGCTGCTGTTGTGACAACCTCAACGAGAGATGTCAGGAGTGCCAGCAAATGCAAAGAGTTTTGTCATGGTGGAGAGGCAGCTGCCAGCCCAGCACAGCAGCACCCCTGTGGCAGAGGGTCACACTGCCAAGCTTGAGGCCACCGAAGGAAACACCAGTTGGTTCCACCCGAGTGGGAAATGACAGTGGTAATGCTCTGCAAAGGAAAAGTCTGACTGAAATGGAAGGATGCTTTTAAACTGCAAACTTCCTTTCATCTAAACCACAGCTCAGGCTACGTAGGGAAAAGCTGTCCTTGGCAAATGTATGGGAATGAGCTGGAAGTGGCTCTGCACTGATACAGAGAGGCTGTCCCCAGGGCTTAGTGGGGCTGGAACGGGATCATTGCTAAGTAAGAGAGTGGACACTTCTCAGTGGTGGGCTGAAACCACCCTGATAACCACAGGCATGGCACAAATAGCCACAACTGGAGCTGCACATTTGAAGCGAGATCTCAGCTTTCGCTTTCTAATGTCTCTGAGCTGTTACAGAGAAGGCAGATGACAATAAGAGTTTGTATTTCTCTCTATCAAAAGACAGTAAGCTTCCAGGAATCGGGAGCATCCAAAGTGTTCCGCAGACAGCTCAGACAGCAAAGCAGCCCAGCCAATGCTTCAACACTACTTTTCTGGCCTTTATCTTTCATCAGGCACACTCCACTTAGAGCAAGGACAGGAGGGGCTGGAAGTGCCAGCTCTGCGTGGTGCTGGCACGTGAAGCTGGATTCCTTGCACTCTGCACACTGTTGGAGACCTCCCAGCGCTGCAGTCGGCATTAGCGCTGCAGGTGGGTTCAATGCTGAGAAGTTCTGCTTCCTTCCAGCTAAGCAGCACAGCTCCTGGAAAGCTCCCAGGCAAAGGTCCTGCCCTTCACCCATGCCAGAACAATAACCTGTTGTAGCACGGCTCAGCAGGGCTGGATTGAACACTTTTTCCAATAACTTCAGCGCTTTTCTAGCTGCAATAGGGTGCCACAAATAGAAAATCATGCGTGCGGTTTAACCCCAACGGGCTGCTGGCCTCTGAGAGAAGGCTGGATCCTTCCCAGCACACCCTGGCATGGATTTAGGTGGTGATCCACCCCCACACTTGCGTGGTGGGGTGCTGGGAAGCTCTCCTTTGCTGGCAGATGGTATAATGTGGCTTGAAGCCACAAAGACATTAGGTCAGTGCAAGTGTCCAGCTTGCAGGTGGCATCACTCTCATGGACCGAGATCTGATGCATTAATCAGAGACCCCCTATCAGCCCTCTTTTCTGAAGTCGTTATCCATAAGGAGAAGGGAAGCAGCAGCCTCCCTACACACCCTGGGGCACTGTCCCCCCCACTAATGCCCTCACGGGTGCAGGTGGTGTTTAACTCCGGAGGCAGGATTCCAGGACCTGAACGCAAAAGCCAGGGTGCTTCAAGCTGGGCACATCAAGGGCTGAAACACGGTGGTAAAAGAGCCAAGGCAGAACTCAAGCATTAGGCAAGGCATGGCTGGGGCAGAGAACGACGTCCCACAGCCCTTACACTGATGGCCACGTGCTAGCCCAAAGGCAGGGAATGAGTTATTGCACGTGGCAGCGAGATGGCACAAACGCCTGGCTCAGTGTGCCAGTACCTGTGGATATGGCAGAGCTCTGGATCCGGCCCCAGCAAGGCACCACAGGGAGCTGCCCCAGCACCGCTGCAGCTGCTGCTGGGCTGGAAACGTTTCTGGCTGCCCCGGGGCTTGGGCAGGAGTTCTCTCTCTTTCCTCACCCCGCTCCTGGTCACAAGCACACAGGAATTTGGTAACCAAAGGGATTGTCCAGTGCACATTTCCAAGGTGGTGACTCTCCTGGCCTCCTCTGGCCTTCCTGGCTGGTTCAGGACACTGCACCTGCATCACTGCCAGCCAGAGGCAGCACAGCGAGGAAGAAAAACATCTGCACCAGGAGCTCCTCTCCTCTCCTCCACCTGACAGCAGAACCCACAGAGTGCAAGAGGGGAGTGGAGGTCTTGCCCTGCCAGTGTGGATGGGTTGTTTCAGGGAGCAGCACACACATTCATCCTGTCTGGGAAGTTTCAGGAACCATGAAGACTCAGGTACAGTGTCTTAAATCAAACCAAATCGAACCAGCATGGGACAGAACCCCAGAGTTCCAACCCTTCCAACCCTTCTCTGGCCACTGACGACCCCAGTGCCCTGAGCTCGGCTTCTCCCATTCAATGGGATCTTCTAATTTTGGTGCTCAGAAACAATCACTGCCATGCCTGAGCTTTCCAGTTTGCCTGGCAGTGCGAGAGAGACAAAAGATGGAGTTCAAGGCCAAGGTCTTTCTGAGAAAAAACTGAAATATTAAGCGTAAACTGGTTTGGTCATAATGAGTACCCCATTGTTTCTGCTGTTCCTTTTTAGTCCAGAGCCACAAACAACCCCAAGCTCTTGGCAAAGGAAAGGGACTATCTGATTAAAAAAACTTCCCAAAAAGCAATTAAGGAAAGTTCTATTCACCTCTATAGGCACTGGGGCAAACAAACATCTCCTGGTTCCAGCTCTGACATGCTCCCTATCCTGATCCAACTCCTTTTAAAGATAAATCCTGCCTTAGAGGCAGCTAATTGACTTCAAAGGCAGGCCCAGGCTTTTCCAGCGCTCTTACAGGCAAAGTGAAGGTTTTGGCCTAAATAGGACATCTGGACAAGGAAACATATATTTAAAGTTGCATAGTTGAACTGCCACTCTCAGAAATAAGGCCCATGAGGGCAAAGTCACCCTCAGTAACCAGTCCCCACAGCAGGAGCACTTTCCCATGCAAACAAGTTCCTGTTCATTGGGGCATGGTATGTACAGCCTCCACGAGTCACAGTTCATCACTTTCGGGGTCTTGTGCCTATTTTAAGCCCATACTTCTTCCTTGCTTGGGCAAAACACTGCTGGGATGACCCCTGAACTGAGGCAAAGGACACAAGCTGCAGAGCTGGGTCTTCAAGGGTCGCAGCTGGAGACAGTGTGGCTGCAATTCTGAAAGCCATGAAGGCTTCCACATCCAAAACCCTGACCCGTATATATAATGGCCAGAAAGCTCCGTACTGAAGTGGAAACTGGAAAACAGCACCTTTGTCACATTATCACCAGGGAACCCAGCAGACCTGCAGGGTCACTGCACCACCTTCCACACTCCCTCTCTGCTGCTGCTGCTGCTGTTCGAAGGGTTTGAGTTTGGAGAAGCCTTCAAACAAGCCCTTGACCCCAGGTCAGCAGCCTGACACATGTGCTCTGCACGGAAGGGTCAGTGCCACTCCATGCCCCCCACCTTGCCTTGGACACATTTGGCTTCACCACGAGAAATAAGCCACGAATCAGAGGGGGGCACCAAGAGCAGCCACACAAGCTGTTTTGCTTCAGCAGAGATAAGGCCAGAGACCAAACAGGAACCTCAGAGGAAAATTAAAAATATCACTGCAAACTCGTAGCCTGGCAATGTGCCTAATTGGGCATTGCCCACATGGAGAGGAGATATTCCTGTGAAAACCTGGTGCTGGGTAACTTGCTCCCGGCCCAGAGATGGGATCCTGCACAAACACCTGCCGCTGGAAATCCAGGAGGGGAGATGTAACAGGAAGCGGCAGGAGGTACATAAAATGTAATTTTCTCTTCCTCTGATCGAGCATGTTGAAGAATAGCTTGCCTGTGTTGAGACAGTGTGAAAACCACCTTGTCAATAGATAGAAATCATGGGGTTGTTGAGCCAGTCAGGGCAAGAGGTTTTATTTCTGGACCATCAAGGGAGAAATAATTCTTTAGAAAAATCAATGAAATTTAAATGAGTACATAGGAAAGGCTGTTTTAGCCCCAAAGGTCCACCCAGCCAAGCACTGTGCTTCCAGCACAATATGCCCTTCATCAAGAGAACAGAGTTGTGCAGTTCTCGAGGGCACCGTGAACATGAGAGATGTGTGGAGATGTGAAGTGCCACAAAACAGATGCCATCCCCTCGGATCCTCCCAGTCCCGCCATGTCCAGCATCAAAATCAGGCTGTTTGGGTAGTTCTGCTGGAAGATCTGAGGGCCTGGCAACCCCCTCCACAGTTCAAGATCATGGCCAAGGACTCAGGGGCCCACTGGCAGAGCCCAGCAGGAATTGTCTTGGCAAGGAGCTGCTCCACGGCAGAGGGGTCACATCCCCCTCTGCGTGGCCACGTACGGAGGGGCATCACTGTCCCCAGACACCCATCGGGGTCATGTCAGCTGGGCTGGAGGCTTCAGTCACGTTCTGCCACCCCTCCTGAACCTGGCAATGAGAAAAGTCTGTCTGTGCCATGGGAAAACTGGTGAAGTGTCTGGTGTGCTTCCACAACTTAAAAGGATCCTGATTAGATACCGAGAGAGGCTTTTCTCTGTTCACAGCCTCCGTTCTCTCCTCAACACTCAGCTACCAAGCCCTGTGGTCTCAGCTCAAGACTTTGCCCTCAGAGCTGGTTCTGGCAGTGTCTGACTCTGCAGCTCTGGAGCTGAACCCTTCCAAAATGCCATCAGCAGCTGTGCCGTCTCTCTAATTCCATGGTAATATCACCAGTTAATAAAAATAAAGCTTGAAGGAGCCTAAGGAGCTCAAAGCTGTATCAGGAGCTTTTCCACTTTCTTTTCAAAGGAAATTCCAGTAATGGAATTTCCACAACTTCCTCAAGAAACCATTTCCCAGCATCTGTACCTTTCTGGTTTGGCTCAGACATCTTCTCCTAACCAAGAAAGACACAGAGGAAAAAAACCATTTTCTTCCTGTTTTCACTAATTTTTTACACATTGCAAGAGCTTCACACTTATCCTGTTTTGCTTCAATCTTCAGTAAACAATTTTCTCCCTTCCTTCCATCTCCTGCTAGGTCAGATTTTCTCTCCCTCTCCCTGTTCCTACTGCTGTCTTCTGTTCTTACCCTTAATCCAAACCTGAAATCTGATGCTTGGGGTGAGTTCCATCATGCCTTTTCCACCAGCCTTCTTGTAGGAGACGTTGACCCACAGAGACCGTGCATTATTCAAAGCAGTTCTTTGGCATTTCTGCTTCACTGACACACAACGCAACACCGATCATTTCACCTTTATGGCTCCTGGCAAAGTCTGTCAACCTCAGCCTCGCTGCCAACTACTCCTTTAGCATCCTGAAAGCCTTCGGAGCCCCTCTAAGCCTCACGCTGAGACCTGGTGACTTCTTGCTCTTCCAGCCCTAACACGCACGCTTCAGCTTCCCAGACTGACAATACCTCTGCAAGGGAAATGGGAGACTTGTTTGCCCTCCTGCTCTTTAATTGCTGTCCTTGCCCCAGGCAGATCTGTGAAGTCACCAGCCGTGATGAAATCCTGCATTTCTCGTGTCTGTAAATATTTTCTAAAATTTTATTTCCTCCTTTAAGACATCAAAAACTAGGTCAAAAAGAACAACTGGGATATTTAAGAATCAGGTTTGCCTTTGGCTTTTATGATCAAGGATGCTTTTAATATTGAATGTTCAGCTGTCAACATCGGGACCGACTTAATAATAAATGTCTGACATTTCAGTCATTATTCGGAGGTTTTAATCCTTCCCCTCCCCTCCAGTGCCTGCCTGTTTACTGAAAGATTCACGATGGTGTTTGCGCTGGGAGCCTGGGAGCCAAAACGGGAATGAAGCGCCTCATAAATACCCACCAGCCTCTCCCAGTCAACAAACTGCTCCGGAAGGTCAGCTGGCAGCATGTGCAGGGGAGGAGAGGATGCCTGGGGAGGGCAGTGCTATGGGAACCTGCTAATAAACCCAGCACAGCAGTCCTGGCTTGCCAAAGCCCGGGCTGGCTGCCACACACGGATCAGAGTTCCTGTGGAGCTCCACGGGAGGGAGAGTGGCCGGCTGGGCTTTGCTGCTGCAAGAGCTTCTGGCTTTCTTCGCTTTGCGGGCTCCCACACCACTCCACAGGCAGTGTCCTGCTTCTCTGTGGCTTCTTTTTCCTTCTTCCACCGCACAAAAGCTCCATCTCAACAAGAGTTGTCCGACTTTTAGCAGGGCCAGCCCCCCACAGGGGATGTGCGGCTGCTGCAGCGTTGCTACAAAGTGAGGGGACAACAGGAGGGGACAGCTGCACCCTCAGCAGCCCTGCATGTCATCTGTGGGACTTGTGGGAACCACACCACGCTTGGGAAGGGACACTGGTGCTAGGCCCCTGGTTTTCATAAATCACATAATAAATGTTTAGGTTCTTTAAACTTCTCTTAGCCCCAAGGTTCTGGCTTCATGTGTTCCGTGTCTGGGGGACTTTTTTTATCTTTATGTCGTATATGGCAGCCTAATTACAGTCATTTCATTGCCTCAAGCTATTTGAAAGAAGCTGCTACAGATAATTATGTGCACGTAAGTGGCTATAATGCCATGTCTAACACCATGCAGGTACCTGAAGGGGTTAACACCACAGCTTGCACCCAGGCCAAAATTCACATTTCCAGCAGCTTATTAGATAAGTTATCCACCCTCTCCATCCCACGGCACATGTTGTGGCCTGGGTGGTTTTTTGCTATATTTAGCAAAGCTAGAACGAGTTTTCCTGCAGGTACTTGCCCACCCCTCCAAAGGCACTGCAGGCTGGTTTCAGCTTCTTTATGGATTTGGCTGATCAAGGTCTGAAAACCTCACATAATTCTGAGCAACCTTCAGAAGCTGCAGCACCCCATCACACACACAAGGCAGGTGTGGATGGCCGGGGGGAGGATGCACAGCCTGGTTCAGGTAAGGATGGGTGCATGCCCAGCTCCATCCATCCACCTCTGTGACCAAGACCCTTTTCTTTACACTAGAGACACAAGCACCAAGCTCAGATCCTTTCATGGCCGTGGGCATTGTCCTGTCATCTTCTCGCTCTGCTCCTCCATCTATCCTACAAACCACGGCAAGCACGCATCGCCTCCTCGGCCAGTGGGCTGCTGTGTGTCCTGCTGAAAGCACGCAGGGTTTGATTATGCAAAAGGCAGTACAAAGAGTCCCCTCCGTGCAGCAGCAAACAACACAAACATTCCTAAATGAGACCAGCCAAACCCAGAGGCAGATCCCAGTAAAATCTATAGGGAGATACAAATTATTCCGCTGCATGCCTGACTGCCAGGAGGAGTTTTGCAAATGCTCTAATGAAGTCTGGACTGCACCAAGGCAAGGATGTCAGAAATTAATTCCTGATGATCTCCAGTACCGAAGCAGCTCTTCATCTGTCTTTCCAGCCAAGCTGCTTGGGTTTGCTTCTTTTCTTTTCAGGAATTAAAGGAACAAGTAATTACATGGGCAGAAATAAAACTAGAAATAAAAAAGAGAGTATGAGAGAAAACCCCTCCAGTCGACCGGTGGAAGTTGAGGCAAGTAATGGCTGTAAAGAGGCGCCTGCCTCACACCGCCAGGGCTCCCAAGTCAGAGGTTGGTCAATTAGAGCTTTACCAGCAGCAGATTGACTTAGAAATATGTAAACCAGCTGGCCCTGGTACTTCTGTTTTCTTTGTGCACCCGGCGCTGACAAACACCAGCCATTTTTACATAGCCTTGGGAAATCTCTTGTCCTGGAAATCATTAGTTTATGCAATTATGGTTTTCTCTGTTGAACGTCACATGTGCAGAGGTCATTGCTGGAGCTAGGAAAGAGGTTTCTGTTTCCAGAAGAGGCACGAAGTTGGGCCACTTTTGGCTGGAGTACAGAATATCGTTCTTCACTGGCACAGGACACATGTCCTCGCACGCATCGCCTGCCTCTGACCGCCTGCTTTGCTGCAGCCCCTCTCACCATGGCCATGTGTCCTCTCACCGGGCTTCACACTGGGACTTCAAGTGAGAAATGTGATGCTGTTGATAAAAGCTGCTTGCGTGAGGTATCTGCATGCCTGGAAGGTGTGAATGGCATCTCAGCTCCAGTGGCCCGAGCACTAAACACCAGTCACCGGGAATGAGCAAGTCCCCTGTGAGACTGGGATTGTGGTAGCCTAGGCTGGGACTGAAGGGTGAATGGATACTTAGACCGGCTTTGGATTAAAATGACTGAAAAATCATGACAAAGGTCCTGCTCTAGAAAAACATCAAACTCAACCAAGCACAGATAAAAGCATAATGACCAACCTTTGGGACCGTGTTTCTCCAGGGATGGGCAAGCAAGCACCTGGCTGGACTCCGGGCTCAGAGCACAGTGCCAAACCTTCTCTCCGTGGGGAGCACGGAACAGGGTGAAGCCCAAGCCCAACAGCCAAGGAAGCACTGAGCAGATACAGCTACTTCAAAAGCTTTGCCTGGTGCAACACTTGAAATCTGGTTGCTGGCTCATTCCTTGGTGGCATCACCCACCAGGGCCATACCCCTTTTTTCCTCTCATCTAGCACTGCCAGTGCATCACAAACCAGGTAAACTCTTCCTGAGCTGAGCAATTCAAACAAGCTGTGCCTAATAGTCCACCTATCTCGTTGCTATTTATTTTGGCATCTTTGACTGTTTTAAATCCCACTTAAAGCTGCCTAACAACCAAGATTACGCCACTCACAACTGCCAAACAAACATCTCTGTTGCTGTATGTACACTGGGAACATGAGATTTTTTTCCCCTCCCCATCCTTTTTTGCTAATACCACACTGGCAGGAAATCACACTGAGTTAAGAGGGAGGGGTGAGATGATAATTATGCTGTGCAAGTCCAAAGTGTGACACCAACATTTCCCGCTGGCGGCAGGCGCCGTGGAGAAGACCTGTGTGGGCTTGTAGCACACAGGCACACTGAGAAGGATCCACAGGCGTCCAGTTTAATAGCAGCCTCTCTGCACTGCCATCCAATTCTCCTCCAAATAATCACTCAGGCTTGGCCAGTGTCAGGCAAAACATGCATCACCTGTAACACCAGACCCTGCTGAGAGCAGCTCTGGAGGCTCCCAGCCTTCCCGTGTGAGGGCGGGGTCTGACCTACAAACAAAACGTCCAAAAGGATTTTGACAAAGCGACATTTAAACAATGGTTGAAGATTCATCCAGCCCAGGGCTCTTTGGTTCTTTCCAGTCTCCTGGACGCATGCACAAAGCTACCCCAAACCTCCAAAAAGAGCAAAATTCAGGGCTGGGATTTGTGCCAGTTCAGTTGACGTGTGTCAGTGAAAGCATCTCCTTTCAAGCATCCCTCTGCCTGCCTCACACACCCCTTCCCAGGAGCTCCCCTAGCTGTGCAGATTTCCACAGGAAAAGCTGCTTTGGGAAACAGATTTTTCTATAGAAATGCTTCGAGTTTGACGACATTTTCTGAAATTTCTGATTTTCTTCTTCAGAAATGTGTTGTCGAAAAATTATTTTTCCCCACTGGTTATCCATTTCAAGGTTATTTTGCCGTATATTTCACCAATTCTATAAAATAAAAGCTTTAGCTTAGATTTAGATTAAAATATTTAACATTCAAAAAAGACAACCATCCCAGTTTTATCAAAGTAATTCTTCTAAATCAACTGAAAGCGTTCAGGATTTTCTTTTCAAGGATGTCCCAAGAACTTAGAAAATGGAACATTTCCTGCCATTTTCACACCAAACACACCTGGACATCCCAGAGCTCGTACTACAAAGTGCTCCAGCTCCACCACAACACCATCCTCATGCCTGCTCTCTTTCTAAATGTTTCAGGAGGCTCCTCAATGTGTTCTGCACGCATGAAGCAGCACTTTGAGCACTCCCACTGCCTGTGCACACCACTTCACGCTCCATGAGCTTGCATCCAAGAAGGTGGAAGGATGGGATAATCCTAAGCCCAGTTCTCACAGCCCTTACTCGTGTGCGTGGCTCCAGGTTTGTGCAGCTCAGCCTTGTTTGCATTTCAAGAGCCTTCGAGCAAACATTAGCTGAGAGGAAAAACAGATGGTGCAATTAAAACCCCAAATTCTCCACGACGGGATGCCCTGACAAAGCTCTCAAACCTTCCCTGAAAGGCTGACAGGGAAGCTGGAGCAAGCAGGCTTTGCTGTCTCTGTGCTGTGCAAGGAATCGGGTAAAGGACCATTTCTAAAGCTCTAACAGTTTCCTTAAGGCAGAAGATCTGAGAGTCCCAGAAAATCAAGGCAGAAAGGCCCAAAATGCCCATCCAGAGCCTCACAGGGTCTCAAAGCAGCAGTCAGAGACCAGCACTTTCCTCTGTGCAGCCTTCCAGCAGCAGGGGCAAAAAAGCTGAGAGAAACAGCTCTGGAGGCAAGAGAACGGAGAGCTTTGAGAGGGAAACAGGGGCTCAGTTGCTGCAGGGATGAAGTGGGAGGGGATTCCACCCATGCACGCCGGCCAGCGAACACACAGGGTAAGGGCCCCTCCCTCCACACCAGCACCTTCCTACATGGGGGAGCCCGGGGGGCCACTGAAGAGCTGCAGGAAGGCCTGGGCAAGCACCCATGGCTGCACCTGGAGCACACACAGCACCTGGAGAGGAGCAGAGCGTGCTATCAAGGGGCACAAGAAGTGTCTCCCCCAAGATCTCCCCCTCACCCGCAGGGCTGGCCAGCCTGGAGGGCCTTGCCAGCGGCATTGTCATTTGAGAGCCAAGTTAAATTCTTCTGATTTTTTCCAAAGAGCTCCACAGAGGCTCTCAAACGTGATTTTCATTACCAGTTGTATTCAAGAGCCATTCACCTCCCAACTTGTGCCACCAGCATCTGGCCCGTAGCATACAACACTCTGCTTTCTCAGGATATGTGAACCTGGCTCCAAAAAACCCCAAAACAACCAAGCAAGGTCTTGGCAGCTTTGTCTTTCCTGACAGCACAAGCCCAGACCTCAGGAGCCAGCCTGTGGCTCACAGCACACCCAGGGGCTCATTTTTCCCTTTAAAAATCTTCTTTTTGTGTCTCAACTTGCTCAATTTGCTTTGCAGGTTTGTTCCACCCAGAGTCACCACAGCAATTCTCTCGTCGTGCTCCCAACAGTTGGGTGTGAAATGCAGAGGGACGTGTTCTTTGCTCCAGCCTAGCACAGCACAAGCCACCTTCTCAGTGTCACAGCAGGCGTGGCACGAGGTCAGGACATTTTAGACTCCTCCACACTCCCAGAGACAAGAAGTAAATGTCACAAAGTCCCCCTGCCTGCCAAATCCAGGCAGAGGCTGCCAGAAAGAAGCTGCCTAAACTTCATAGCCAGAACCTGCACACTCATTTCCCTGGCACAGGCAGGGCTTGGGCTGCAGAGGATTAGCAGGGAGCTCTGCACCTCCTCAAGAAGCCGGGAATCACATCCTTCTTCCAGCACAGCTTCCAGGAAGCATGGAAAGCCCTTGCTGCATTTCCAAATACAGCCCATCTCTTCCAGGCACTGATGCCAGCATTTGATGAGTTCCACATGACTCTGGCATCTTCAAAAACCACCCTCACACAAGAGCACTTGGGAATCCCCAGCTGGGAAGGGATTTTGGGAATAAGGAGCGCTCATCTCCACTGCATGCTGCAGCGCTGTCACCAGCAGAGAACATGCCAAGAGTTTGGCCGTATTTCAAGGAGTCTTTTTCCTTGATTCCCAAAGGAGGAATTCAGCTTTCCTCTAGAGAGTGAAGTAACCCCAATGGTCACAGCTCTGCTGCTGCAGAAAGAATTTCATCCCATGTTAGCTCTAGACGAGACTGAATCCCTGCCCAAAAGCCCTGGCGTCCCGGATGGACAAACATCCTTCTCTTTGGAAATCCCCCTGGACTTTCAGGCACACAGACCCCATTTAAAATCATCCCAGGGAGATGTTGAGACTTTTTCTCAGTTTATTACTGAGCCCCTAGATGCTCATTTTACCCTCCTCTACTTCTCCCACTCTCAGCACACACCAAAAACACTGCAACAAATGCTGTGGCCCGCCCTCAAGAGCTCTTTTTTTCTGTGCAATGCCCTGTTTCCCTCCCCCAGGCAGGATCCGTAGGGAGACTGCACCCCTCGTGTCCAGACACACAGAACAAATCCCAGCTTTGCCGTGCCTGTCCCGGGCTGTGGGAGGGACAGCTTTTTTTGTTTTCCCGGCTGTAGATGTTTGTTTTATTTCCGTAAGAGGTTTCAAGGAGGGCATTTCTTGAAAAGCTCTCTCTCCCACAAAAATCCAGCCTGCTCCTTTGCTTTTATCTCTGTAAGAAGGGAAGAAGACCTGCTACCACAATCACCGTGCTTACTTGCTTTCAAGTCCACAGAATCAGGGAACATATGCCTGCATCCAACACCGGCACTACGCAAGAGCCATTTCCAAGTCATCTGCTCCAGTACCTTATTCCAAAGTATGTTTGGGTTGATTTTCTTTTTTTTGTGGGGGCTTGGAGTAAAGAGGCTTTCAAAATATGCCCATGAAATCCCTGTGGAGGAAGGTTGCACAGCAGGTTGTTCAGCTGCGTTACAGGAACTGTAATCGAAGGTGTAGGAGAACAGAGCCAGAATTAGGATCCTGAAGCCAAGGAACAGCAGATCCCCGTGGCTTTGCTGCCTCAGTCTCAGCAAAACTTCCCAACCCACCTCGTTCTGTGCTGTGGCAAGCGGTGTTTTCCATGACACTGCTGTAGGAGCGTGGAATCCTTCAGCTCAGGTACAGAAGGGACACCAGGTCTGTAAGCAGAGAACTGGGATGAGGAACGCAGGATACGACGCTCCAAGGCAAGGGCTGGAGCATCACAGAGTGTCACTGGTGATGGGACCCCCCAGCCTGGCCCAGGGGGACCCCAGGGTTCCTGTGCACAGCCCCCACCATGACAAATAGCCTGGGAATAGGCGTTGAACATCGCTGGGCCCCTGAGCACCTGCTCTGCACAGCATCTGTGCACAGACTTAATGCTCAAATTCGTTAATTTGGCTAATTAAAAAAAAAAAAAAGGCAACTTAAAAATCTCGCTTGTCACAAGAGAGCTAAAGACTTGACATGCAAGTCTCTATTGCTGCAGAAAGCACTCACGGTAAATAAAAACAAACACGAACAACCAAGGAGAGAAACAAACAAAATGTACAAAGAAAACTACAGAAAAGCTTTCTTTTCTTTTTCCTTCTCTTTTTTTTTTTTTTTTTTTTTTTAAGAAAAACGCCTTCTCTTCCTGATGTGTTTGGGAAAGCAACTTGCTGACCCTCTTACAGCCAGGAAAGATCCCATCAAGCAAGGGTGAGGAACTCATCAAAGCTGCATTTTCTTTCTACCTCTGGACTATCAGACTCCCAAATTTGGCTTATTCCCAGCGACACACCATGGCAAATGTATCATCCACACCTCAGCTCAGCCCAGAAGCAGACGGCTGCCCTGAGAAAACTTTGCCAGACCCCCTGCCAAAAAAAAAACAACAAAAAAACAAGAGAAGAATGTAATTTTGCAGCTGGGAATCTTGACTGTCTCCCAAAGTAGCATTAATCCACCTCACCTTCCTAAACTCCACCAGGAAATAGCTGCAAGGAAGGGGCGGAGAGGAAAAAAACACTTAGAAGGATCAGCTGCAGTCTAATTAGAGCTATTAGCAAGCTCTTAGTGGTGTTTATTAGCCCTTACCCAGCGTTGCTGAATGAAGCAATCCTGACATCAGCCTTCCGGCTTGGACAGCCAAGCTCCAACCCCAGCTCGAGGAAGAGAAGTGTTCAGAAAGGCCAAGCTGGTTTCAATCACAGCTGCAGCTCTCCGAGTCAGCTCAGAGCTTGTTTTGATCACATAGAAACCAAGGTCCCAGATAAGAGGAACCCACCCTGCGTAGGGCAGGGATAAAGTCACCCAGTCAGATGGGTTCCATCATGATATCTCTCTGAGCTAGAGGTTTCCTGCTCTGATTTATGGCTACTGAGTCATTTTGAGTTGACAGCATCCCTCTGCCTTTGCTCTTCAGAGAGCCGGGGATTGCCAACCACCCGCCCCGGGGATCGGGACAAGATGCTCTCAGAAGACAAAGAACAAGCCCTGAGCCCAGCTTAGGACAAGCTGGCCATGAGTTGGACAGGATTAAAATAAGATTTACATCTTCTGTTGCACAAAACATTCATCACTGGCTGCTGTTGGATGTCTTCAGCCTGTAAACAGTTTGTCTGACATGAGGTGTTTCTTAAACACGTCATGCCTTTCAAAGGACCTGCAGCCAAGAGCTGCATGCCTCAAGCAGGGCTAATCTCCCTGGAGTCTCTTATAGTAGCATATTTCAAGGCTGTTTATCATACAGAAGGGACATTTAAAAATATACACATGCATGTTGTAAATCACAGCCTTTTCCTGGGAAGGAGCAGGGGGAAGAAACCAGCAATCACTCAGCGTTGAGAAAATTTATATGGAGGGATCTTAGCTCTGCGCTTACTACAGCTAGCAGTAGTTGTTTCAGCAGGGCCAAAACCACAAAATCAGAGCACCACAATAAATGAAAGCACTTGGGAAACTCAAAACATATTTAAGGAAACACTGAACTCCCATATATCTTTCTCAAGCACACGTATAGTCAGGTGAAATCTTCCATATCCCCATGATGGAAAAGCTGCCTTGCTTTTGTGGTCTAGCTACCACAGTTAAGAATCTTTACAACTATTTCCTTTAGAGATAAGCAGGTTTGTACCATCTCAACAGATGGGTCTGTCAGAGGTGCTGCCGAAGGAGGAAACCAAACAGAAATTCTGAACTCCTGGGGCCGAGTGCCAGATCAGTACCTGAGAAACTGAGCTGTCTTCCCTGACTCATTCCCAGTGTGCGTGACAACCAACTGCTGTGGTCACAGGGTTTTGGAAGAAAAACGTGCATCTTTCCAAGACTATGGCCACGAAGAATTGCTTCTGCAATGCTTTGCAGGACAGTGTTGATGGAAGCTGCCTCTGGGATCCAGCTGATGTGACCACCAGCTCTGCGGGATGTTGGCCAAGCCACATCCTGGCCACCCAGCCCCACAAAACCTGCAGTGTTACCAGCACAACCTCCCCTCTTGATGAGCAAACACTGAGCACCACGAAGGTGTTGCTGCCATCACAGCCACCTACGAGCAGCTGCTGCAGGGGTTCTTTCTGGGGGACGAAATGCAGTAAAAGAATCTTTGATTCCGTCTCAGCTACACCTCAAACTTGTGGCTTGCAAAAAACAGTCGTGTTCAGCAGAGAAATGCTGCGACCACGCTTTGCTCTCACCATCAGCGTTTCCTTCCACACGCTCCAGCCTCGCAGGTGTTACACATCAGGCCATGGTGCTGGAAGGTGGATCTTGGCAGCCCTGCCAAGTCAGCCTCAAACTCGTGGGAGGGAGAAGCTGCTACCACGCTCCTGATCCATGACCCTTCCGCTGATCCCGCTGAGCGTGTTGGAGGGGGGGATGCCACATTCCCCTTTCCGGGACCAAACGTCACCGAGATGCTGGGGAGGGTGAGCCTCCAGGACGGAAAACAAGGTGTCCAGGAGGAAATCTTGATCCCTCATCACCTTGGGTATCAGACCACATCATCCCATCCGGCTCTGGGCGCAGCAGCTCTCTGCCTGCTGCCACTGCAGCCCTGTGTGAACGCCCTGCCCTGCAAGAAAACACTGCTCGGTCTCACGCATGCCTGCGGGTGAAGATGTGAAATGTGAATAAAGAAAGCAGTTTGTGCAGAAAAGTAATGATCCCTTTGGGATCTTACCAGTTTATACACAATTACATCAAGCAGCTACAATGAACGAGTGCTCGGAAGAGAAGGGAGGTGGATAATCCATGGGTGTAAAGCCCTGCAGCTCCCAGAAGCAGTAAACGATGTAAGGCAGAGCTGACATTTGAGGGGGTATATGATCCTCTGGTTTATGTATGTCAGGACATCTGCTACTGCGACCTCACGCAGCTAAAACTTCCCCTGTCTTCACCTACGGCTGCTGCTGAGTGTAGCGTGGAGTAACTCCCTGAGCTGAGCCGCACGCAGGGGATTCCACTCCTTCATGCCAATTTATAGCCAATTCAGGATTTCAGCAGCTATTATTTATCACCAGGGCTCCCCGCTAACCGTAACCAGATTGGTGAGAAGTTATTCCAAATGAGTTTTCCAAATTAGCAACTCTGCGTTCGTTTCTTTTATGTCGGTTTCAGTTTATGAGGGATGTCAGCAAATCACAGGATCCCACTCAGGGTAAATTACCTGGGGATTTTATGCATGATCGTTCTGCTAAGCTGCAAAGGCAGCGAGCTCTGCATGCTGCTCGCAGTGCCTAAGGCACCAGGGAGGATGAGCCCAACTGCTTCCAAAGGATGATCAGGTTGGAGAGGTGCTTAAAACACCTTGCAAGGATGGATGAGGCTTCCTCGTGTGGATTAGAGCATGTCCAGGCCACGTACCCTTCTCCCAAATCCTGAAACGTGATTCTCCTCTCCCTGAATTTATCATTACTGAATGAGAGAGGAAACAAGCAGGTGCTCTCCTTCTGCCTGATTTTATTCTCTGAGACAAGAGCTTTTCTACTCAGCAGAAAGCAAACTGGGGCTTGTTTTGTTTAGAAGTGAAGAAATAGCAAGTCTTGACTCCACAGATTTCTGGCAACAGTCACGCCTTGGAAAAACAGTTGTGTTGGCAGCACAGTGAAAGACTCCTGTCTGCTGGAGCAGCCGTTGGCCTCTGTGGATGCGTTTCCTGATCCCAGACAGACGGAGCACGTCTCCCACCCTGCTGCACTCTGGCAATTTCTGCTCCAGGATCTTTGTGCCAAGTCAGACCAGCCCCGGCGATGGGGCAAGAGTCAAAGGCACCGGTTCCCACGAGGAGGGCTGGGAACAGGAGCTTATGCACAGGCAGCAGAGTCAAAGACGTCAAGAAATGTCACTTCTCCTTGCAGAGGTGGAGGAACAGAAGGTCCAGGAGGACCAGCTGAGGACCAGCTTCTCCATCACATCAGAATGGCCCCAGTAAAAGGCTTCTCAGGGTGCAGCTTGGCAGTGCTGGTCCCATGCACCAGGCTGAGGCTATTTTTAAGCTGGGGTCTGAAGGACAAAGGCTGCCGGGTGAGGTGAGAGACAAGGCAGAGACACAGGGCAGAAAGATCAAGTGATACAGGCCAAAACAAAATTGTCCCTGGCCGTGCCCAAAGCTGTAGAAGGGCCACAGCACATGGGAGGGAAGAAGCAACTATTCACTTTTCTTGCGAAGTCTTCTGGCTGGGATCCAGTTCATCCATGCAGACCCCTCCTTTGGAGTGGGGTTGGGTTTAGCCTCCAACACAGGAATGACAAGTGTCAGGAATGACAAGTGTCAGGAATGACAGAGCTAGAGGAGCTCTGCAGTCCTGGTTCTCCCCAGGGCACCAGGGACAGGAGGGACACTAACAAATTGTGTAGGCTGGCCTTCCCAAAACCATGATGTTTGGACAAGAGCTTTGGCCTTTCTATTTTATTTTCTTTTTTTTTTCCTTCCTATTTCCTTTTTTCTTTTTTTTTGAGGCGTGTGGCCAAATTTAAAAACTGGTTCTGTCCAGCTGCCTTCAGCCTTGCGTTACCATTCCTTCCCTAATGATTCTTCTGAGACTCACAAACCCCAAATCCTGCACAACTCTCATGCTCTCTTTCTGCCCTGCAAGATGGACACAGCTGATTTTCACATTCAATTTCCCAGCTTGGAAACGAAGCAGCACGAAAAAGGGAAGGTGATGTTTCTTTCCAATTCCCCCTTCAATGCCAGGTCAGGGTAAAGCTTGTGGAGGGACCAGAGTAGAACAGCTGCCAAAATGCAGCTCTGAACATCACTCAGGACATGGTGGTACCCCCAGAAATAGAAGAACTCTGGGTAAAAATAAACCACTGGGACCATTTCTCAACTTAATCCTCAGGAGCAAGGACTTTCTTTTCTTGTGGACTCTTTTCCACCTCTGTGCAGCTGCTAGGCCCCTTGGTCCCAGCCCAGTGCTGTGCTGCTGGCTGCCCTCCTGATGGATTCTGCCGTGTATCCCTCTCTAAGTATGAAACCAGCTGGGTGGTGAGTCAGGGGACTGGTACACAGAGATGAAGTCTCCATTAGTGGTTTTGCACCTTTGATCTCTGGAATGGGTATTTCAAGCCCAGAAAGGGCTTTTGTGCTGGCCGAGGAAATAACTACTTAAAAGGACAGAGAGAGAGCTGACAAGGGGTGGGGAAAAAGGATTGTGCTGCAAAGGAAAAAGGCAGCCTACCCCTATGTCTTGAAATGCCCAAGACATAAAGTGAGAATTGGCAAAGGTCAGGCTGAATTGGCTCTTTCAGAGGATGACAAGAAAAATAACAAGAGAAGGTTTAGCTGTGTAGATCAGAGTGAAAAATGGAGAGGAGAAATGGAGCTGCTATACAGAGAGGATGGGGTATAGATTAAAGTTAGTCCGAGAGTGAGCCAAAACTAATGCATCCTCTATCTAACGTCGTGTCATTGTGCAGATGACACAAGAATAACAGGAATGAAGAGACAGACATGGAAGTGTCACATCCCTCCAGATCGAGTCAGAGGGCAGCGAGCTCACACTGTGGGCACAGCTGGTTCCTGCCCCCCAGCACTGACACTGAAACCTGCCATGGGAACATCCACCAAGCTTGGAGAAAGGAGAACGGGAAACACAGCACCTCAACTAAGGAGAGGGGAAAATGCCACTCTCCCAGCCACAGACGGTTAAGGTGTCCCATGCCATGTGCCAGGCACAGAGCAAAGTCCAAGGGAAGGAGGTTATGGAGCTCGGAGCTACCAGACTGTTTTCCATTCCCCCAAGGGTGCCAGCCAGCCTGATAAGATACTGCTGATAAGATACAGCCTCCATAAGTGGGAGGAACGGAGATCTAATCTACCTCACCCGCAGCAAAGTGTTTGCTGGAGCACCTTGGCACTTTGTCCCGACAGCGCGGGGGGACAGGGACCAGTCCATGGGCTTGGTGGCAGCTCAGCACCAGCTCCTGGGCTGGCAGGGCTATGGCAGCCTCTGGGGCACGCTTGGGACAGATTTTTGTGGATGATCTTGCCCCAGACCAGCACCGGGCTCCCAGCACTCATGGGTCTGAAATGTCCCAGGTGAATGGAGATCCAGAAGCCGGAGTCTTGGAGCATCACTGTGGGAACGCCCCAGCTTCACGGCTTGTGACCAGTTTTGGTCCCAGCCGAAAATACGTCAGGAACATCTCATTCCCTTCAGCTCCTGCCTGCCTGTGGCACATGTGAGGACTAATTCTCCTGCCCATGACTGTAGCACTCGACTTGCCATCTGATTTCCAGACATTTCTAGGAAAATGCGCAGCTCTGCTGAGCAGAAAGCGGAGCCTGCGACGTGCCTAATCAGCTATGCTAATCTACTGCTGCCACGCAGAGCCTGCACAACGCAGCTCCCAGCGCGTCCAGGCTCCTGCTGCAGAGCCCAGCAGCGCTGCTTTGTTTATTTGCAGTGATTTACCTTCAAATTTATCACCCTCTTCCCAAGAAGTTGGCATCCCCCAGCACGAATTGCCCCCCTGCACCTCCCGGTGCGTCTCCAGGCTCCAGAGATGGATGGGAAGCAGGCTGGATCCAGGGGCTCAGCTTGTGGAGGGCCGCAGGGGAGTACTGGAACAACCACGGCTCTAACTCAATTTCTACCCATTTTCTCCTTTGCCTTCACTTCATTATAGATTATTATTATTTTCTAAACTGAGGCAGAGTCGATTCTGCTTCCAACTGAATTGCCCACAGGCTGGCTCCTCTCCTCCATCCAGCTGATAGAATCCTCATAGCGAGTTCCTTCTCAATGGACCAGCAGTCTTCAGGGAGCAATGCCTCATTTGGGGAGAGTCCTTCATCTTTTATGGAAAACAGCATTTAATTTCCAGTTGTTACTGGCTCTTTCATGCAGCTTTTCCACTAGATAAGAAGTAGCATCTATGTACAAACTTAAAAGAGAGTAATTCCCAGCTTGAATTGGGATAAAAAGTTGGAGATCTCAATGTATTTTGCCGACGAGGTGTCCAGAGCGATGATAGAAAGGGTCATTTCCCATTTCCAGCTTTTTCTGCAGCCCTACCTACTTGTTATGCTGCAGATGAGCACTTATTGCTAAATAAGTTGTTTCAAAGCAAAAACCAAACCATTCTCCTTTGAGAAGTGTCAATGCGAGACTTCACAAAGATTTCTAAACATAGATACTTCAAAAGAACAAGTGCAATAAGGAGACTGGTCAAAAACGTATCCTCCCTGGCACAGACTGGCAGCTTTGAAGAATTCATGTTTTCCGATGGAAAGATGCTAAATGGAAAATATTCCCTATTCCCTGGGCAGGTTCCTGCGCTGCAGCAGCCCCGGCTCACTCGCACGGGGTGATCCCATCCCAGCACAGAGCTGGGAGGCCACTGGGTGCGGGAAGACAGCCTGACAGCCTTTCCCAGGCCCATCGTGGCTCTCTTCCATTTCCTTCACAACCTGCCTTGCAGCTTGGGGTCCCACTGTGGGGTACACACAGCTTGGGACGAGGGCAGTGCAGGATTCTCCAGGATGTAGGACTCAGCTCGACCGCCCAGCCAGGAGCCCTTGAAATTACCCCATCCCTTATCCCATCCCTTCTATAACCTGAAGTAAATGGGTGTTCCCACCTCCTGCTAAGCTGCAAAGGTCACTTTGGGTTCCCCCAAGCCCCATTCTCTGCCTCCCCTCAGACATCCCACACTGCGCCAGTGGGAGCCCCGCAGGCGGGGAATCAGCCCCTGGGCAGAACTCAGTGGTGGAGACATTCCTGCCTTTCCTCAGCAAGTCCAGCTGATCCCACTAAGACATTTCTGAGCGTATTTGTAATTATTTGAGCAGTTCTGGAGCACGCCCTGCACACCCCAGCCGGGTTTTAGGGGGAGCATGCTCTTCTGAGAGAGCTGTTTCCTATTTTTGTCAGCACAATGAACACAGCCTCTAAATTAAAATCTTCTATTTCCAGACTATTTTGATCAACGCTACTTCCTTCAGTTTAAAAGATACAATAAGAATAGACGAGCTCTTACAAATTAAAAGCCTCTCTTGCTTAACAAATTGTCTCTTTGCAATAATTAATTATCTGGAGAGAGATTCCTGCCCTACGCTTTTGGCCTCATTCCAGGCTGTGTAAGGGGTGAAAAAAAAAAGTTTATATTTGGGAATTTGTTGCCTCACAACGCCAGCTCTCACACTTCCTGCACAAGGCAGGACCAGTCCAGAGGTGAGCCCATCCTGGGCACAGCACAGCTGTCAGTGAGTGCCTGTCACAAGCTTCAGCTTGTGGTTTGCAGGGGGAAGGCTCCAGGCACATTTCACAGCCTGCTTTAATTTCTTTTTTTGATAGGTGATTATTATTAGACAGCAGGTCTGTTGCTCTGGGCAGCTACGCCATTCCCACATTGATGGTTCCTAGAAGCTCATGGTGCAGGGGCTTGTGGAGATGGAAGATGTGAAAGCAGTGCAAGGACATGGGGGTGGCTGCTGCTAGCCGTGCCTCTTGCCGGGTGCTCCAACCCCCTGATGACTTCAGGACTTTGTCCGACTGACAGGAAATTCCTTCCAGTGCACGACTATCCTTATGATGAGTAAGTCTAAATTAATCTTAGATTTTGCACTCTAAGCCCTTGGCTGCTACTCCTCCTCTCAGGGGTACGGAGCCCCTACTCACCTTCCCCTGTGACAAAATATGAGCAGGTTACGGCATCTGCTCCGTCAAAATCCCATCAGTCTTTCCTCAGGGGACACATTCTCCAGGCCTCTACCACGTGTGCTCCTCACCCTTGGAGCTTCTCAGCCTCCGTGAAGAGGACGGGTATTGTTGGCTTTGCTCACCCTGGCAGATGCTCCAGGTCCTCAGGAGACAAGAGGGAGGCTGGTACCAGGCAGAACCCAGCCTGCGGCTGTGAGAATCCCCACCTGCAGCAGGGGGCACTCACCCTGTGGGTCAGGGCACAGAGATCCTCTACTGCTTTAACCAGTCCTACCTGACCTGCAGCTGCAGCACCGCTGCACCAGGGACCAGCATCCCACAGACACAGCCCCAGTTTTGACTAAGTTACCGGCAGCGGGACAGGAGATGGAAGTGGCACAGACAAACACGTTGCTGGTGCCGTGCATCCACACCGGTGCCCAGCTCCCCATCTCCGGCCGGGAGCACCTCAGCACTGCTTTGGCTTCGTGGTCCCTCCGCAACCTCGGTCCTTGCAGGGCCTCCCCGTGCCCCGTCTGCTCGTGCTGGCAGCTCAGGCAGGGGCACAGCAGGGTCCCGGCACAGGGTGGGAGCTGGTGGCCAGCAGCCTGCCTGGGCAATGCCTGCAGCCAGGTCCATGCCCAGAGCCCCGTGCTCCTTGCCAGCCCCATGGCAGGTCCCGCTGCAGGGGAGCGTTTTGCTAATCCTTTCATCCCTGCCCCGTGCCCAGCAGCACAGCCTCCTGCCAGCTTTGCAGGGAAAGGCTTTGGAAGCACCTGGGGCTCGAGCAAGGTAATCCTTCCCTGTGAAGCGACCGGGGCAGGAGCCTCCTTCCAGCCCTAAGGGCTCCTGAACCACCCAAACAGCCTCAGGACAGGCCCTTACATACACAGAGCAGATTTAACTTGCCCCAAGCTGAAACAAGACAGCTCGTTCCCTCAGAAATTGGCTGACCTTCCTGACAGAGGGCCGGGAAGGCTGGGAGGGGTCTGAGAATAGGTGAAGTGTAGAGCATTCCATTCTGCCACCCTGCTCCCAGGCCACACCTCAGCCTCCTCCCCACACAGAGAGCAACAGCTCTGCACGACCCCAAATTAACCACAAGTTATCTCCCAGGCCACAATCTCAGCAATGTTTGGAGGAGGCTTAAATATTTATCTGGAAAACAAGGATGTGCACAATTGCATTTGGCAGCAGAACCAGTTGCTCGTTTCCTGGGAAAGCCTCATGCACCCACAGGGTGGGTCACACTCTGCCAAGGCTCCTGCTCCCCTCACAGCCTCGTGGTTTGGAGGGAATGACTGTCACCTCCTCCCATGGACCTCAGCTGATCCTCTTCTCTTTATAGTGCACCAGAGAGATGAAAACCCCCTGTGCTGGTGCCCACAAATTGCTCCTCCCTAGCACAGTTTAAACAGCTCTGAGTGAGAAGAGGACCCTCCTTGACCCTGGACACACTGGAAAACGTGAGCCTTCAACGCCCTGAAGGAGCTCCGTAGTAGTGTGGAGCCAGCAGCACTCTCTAGTACTCGTTAGAGCTTGGAGAGCTCTGTGTAACACAAACAGACCGACAACCTGGAAATAAACCTCCAACATCCTCTCTCTGCACTCAGCGCAGCTTAAGATATGTGCCACATACTGTGTCTGTAGTCTGACACTATATCACAGCAGATGGGATCCTGCTAGGCATCCTTGGGATCAGCACTGCAGGAAACAAAAGGCTGGGAAAGGCCCGAGCATCCTCTTCCATTTTGCATCCCCGTACAGGAAAGGTGCCTTTGGGCAGAGATATTCCTGGAATAGCCAGGATTAATGGCATGCCGGAAATAGATACGCAGGCAGGGCGTTGCACTGGAGCTCAGCCACAGCCCAGCGAGGGTCTCCCACCACCGTGGGGAGCTGCCCGGTCTGCAGGCAGGAGCAGTTCCTTGCACAGCCCCGGACTCACTGCAGATGTTTAACATGTCCTTTTCCTGTAATATTTATTTCCCACGAGTCTGATCTGGCTTACGCAGTCCCTGGCAGGGAATATCAGAGACTTCTGTCATTATTTATCCTTTTGTCCAGGACAGGATTTAACTGGAAATCATTTGTTTAAAAATGAGAAAAGCTTATTAGCACACTGAAGACATCCCTGTCCTTTATTTTTATTGTGCATATAATTCACTGGAAATCGAAGTATTCAGATGATTTGAGTAAGTTACTGGCCTCTGCCTGCTAGCCAGGAAGTTCAGCAGCCTGTGGTGGGGTCAGTACCTTTCCATGGCTTTTTACTTTTGCTTTTTCCAGAGGAAACAACTCAGCACAAGTCTATTTCCCTAATCCACAGTCTTCTGCCAGAGTCCACACAAATGTCTCTAAAACCCAACGGGGCACGTCACCCACCCCTCTCAGCCTGCACTGCCCAAGGAGCTGCTCTGCACCCAGATGCTTTGTTTTCTACGTATTTTCTACTCGCCTTCCCCCTCCTCCTTTGGCTTTTCCAAACCCAGTTCGTGCTGGGGAGAGCAGCACAGAGCTGCACCTCTGAGCCCTTCTCGGAGCTGAGCTGCCATATGTGATTTCCCAGGTCGGCTGCTACCTTCCAGGCGTATCTTCACCATCTGAGGCTTTTCAGGAGCACTTGTCTTTGCCAAATCTCACGTTCCTGGAGCTCCAAACTTTCCCTGGCTTCTCGTGCACTTTCCCCTCTCCCAGCATTGCTGTAGCCTTTAATAACTGCTGCTTACACACATATACACACAGAACGTCAGAGACCTCTTGCCTCTTTTCCTGACTCATTACTCATTCCTTGGCTCCGCACAGCCCGCTCAGGGAATGTTCCAGTTTCTGAGCGTCCCTGGTTGCTGCCTGCCCCGTGCAGCGCATTGAGCCTGGTCGAGGTGGCCATGTGGCAGGTCAGCCATCAGGTCCGATGAGTATCAAGTGCCTCCTTCCTTTTCAGAGCCTGCCGACGATGATGTTTTCCAGCCACAGGCTCTGCAGGTATCACATCTGCCGCTTCCCAGGGTGCAGATGCACAGAGCACAGCAGTCCATGCCACCAGAAATGCCCCTGCACGTCTCCTTTCAGCTCGAGATCCAGCTGCTTTCCCACACTCCTTGCACAGTCCGTGCAGGCTGTACCCCTTCCAGTGAACTCAGATTGAGGGTATGACCCCATACGTCCCCTCAGAGGCTCCACAGCCACCTGGACATTGCACAAGGTCGGATTTGGAGGCTCTCCTCTGCTCAAGAGTTTGCAGAAGTGGTGGGTTTCCCTATGACCCAGATGCCCCTGCAAGTCTGAAGCTGCTCCGCCACTGCATCCCAAAATGCACCGTCAAATTTCTCCAGAGGCTTTGGGAAGATAGAGCACGCTGAACTCAGAGCCTGCCCCGTGGACAGCAGGGCCCTTTTATTGGGAGGGATTAGTGCAAGGGGGCTGGAGAAGGAATCCTGCCCCAATAACCAGAGTATTTTGTCCCTAAGTGACACTCCCCACCCTGAGACTTCCTGATGAAAGATCCCTCGTAGAGCAGAGCCAAGGGAGGGCCCCTGTAATAAATCAGCACCCCAGAGGCTTTGGCTGACGCAGACATTCCTGAGCAGATTTGAATCTTGTTTGTGAGGAGGGATCCCTCCACGTCTGCACTCTGCACACCCCAGCCACTTGAGAACATCTGGCAGCCGGTCCACGGCTCAGCTACCCCGGGCACCATCACAGGGCTGCTGATCAGCGGGAAAACTCTCTGGTTCCAGCAGATCATAAGCTTATTAAAGATAGATTTGTGCTTTGGTCTGCAGAGATAAAGAGATCAAAGGCATTTTGGTCTGTGTGCCGGTGCCGCCGGTATCCCCCTTAGGCAGAGAGGGAGGCTGGGACGCGCTCTCCATTCCCAGTGCAGGGCATTGCGGGAGCTCAGCCCAGCGCGGGGAGCAGCAGGGAGTGTGCCCAGGGCCACCACATCCAGGCTGTAGTAAGTCCGTCCTTGGCTATTTGCACGGGAAACTTGGAAGCACCTCTCTCACAAGGCATCGCTCCCTACGCTGCTCTCCCCGGGCCCTGCGGAGCCAGGGGGTGGCCGAGCTTCGCTGGAGTTCTGCTGCCAGCCCGGGATCCGCTCTTCTAAGGAGGGAGAGCTAAAAGGGGAAACGGGTCCTCGCACAGCTGGCCCAGCAGCTGATATTTGCATAGTGCTTTGAAACCCACAGATGAAAGATTTGAGAGACACGAAAGGCTGTCACTGCCTGTTTGTCATTTCGTGTGGTTCCTCCCCGCTCTTGCACGCAAAGGAGACAGTTTTCAGGAGAGGTGAGTGCAGCCTTGAGGGAAAGATGAAACCGTGGTGGCTTTTCCTGCCACGTCCGCTTGCACAGGGAGCAAATGTGCACCCCAGCGCTGGCTGGGCTCCAGTTTCCTCCACTCACTTTACAGCTACCTCATCTTCCTTATCTGTCCCCGGTTCAACACAAGAGTCACCAACCTCCCTGAGCCATCTCTGATATCCCGCTCCAGGCTCAGCTCTGCTTGCTCTTAGGGGGCTCACATGGATTGCAAAGCCAAAAACCGGGAACGAGTGACAGCATCCGGACTCCCGACAGCAGGCGAGTGTGTCCCTGCAGAAGAGAGCCGGGAGGGAGGGAACCTTTGCCCGTGGCAAACCAGCAGCAAGGGCCTTGAAACTTCAGGTGAGTGAGGAAGGTGATGGTATCGCTCAAGAAAGCAGGAGCGGGAGGCAGCAGGCATCCCACCCCCCCTCTCTGTGCCAGGCACGGCTCGGCGGAGCCCGACACGGAGCTGGGACTCACTTTCAGCATTTCAAATTTGCCGGATGATAACCTCGGTGTCTGAGTTCGCAGCTCTGATCCCACCCACTTGAGGTCTGACTCATGTTGCAGTCACCGCTGCCTGGATATCGGTACGAGAGCAGGGAGGGAGGTCGGTTCGAGAGGAGGGAGGGAGCAAGGGAGGAGGAGAGGAGAGGGGAGAGGGACCGAGGCAGCCGCCGCTCGCAGCACACGCTTCTGCCTGCACAGCGGAGCCACACGCGCCGGGGGAAAGTTGGAGTCAGTGCAGCCACCGAAGGCTCCCACACGCTCAGGGGCTGTGGGAAAGCAGCACCCTTCCCAGGTAAAGCTTTTGCCTTACTTCTTGCTGAGTTGTTAACGCTGGTAAAATACCTTCGAAGTGAGATTCAGAGGGGTTGGTGGGTCGCTGCTGAGTGGGACCCTGCAATGGGCCAGCTGGGTCAGAGCGAGAGGGTGTCGCTCGTCAGGCCCTTGTGCCGTCAGCATCCCGTGGTGGCTGGAGTGGAAGCCAGTTTGGGGACTTTTTTGGCTGTTGCTGGTGGGGACAGCTGGATCCGAGAACATCAGAGTCAGAGGAAGGCCATGGGTGGAGTGCGCCCGGGGCACAGAGGCAGAGCCCTGCACATCCGCAGCATCTCTGCCCAAGCAGCCTCGCCACGAGGTTTGCTGCTGACTTCTTGCACCGACCTGCCCGAGTCCTTTCTCTGAGCACTCCAGCCCTTCCATCCAGCCCTGCACACCCTGGCAGCTGGTGGGGATCTGCTGCTGCCCCATCCCCGGGCAGGGTCAGATCTGTGCGGCAGGGTACCCCCAGGCTGGGCAGTAGCACAGGAGGGGTTGGCAGTCCCCAGGGGTGCTCAGTGCTCGCTGTCCCTGCCCGGAATAGGCTTCAGCAGGAGGCTGAACCCCAGAAACTCAGGCAGCTCCAAGCACACCCGTGAGCCCGACACCTCTGTTTTCAGTTTCACCTTTCTTAGACGCTCTCTGCCGAGCAAACTTTCGGAATGCTGACTGCTCTGCTGGGTTCTACATACCCCCTCACATTTCTTGCTTTCAGGGGTCATGAACAGCTGCTTACCCACAGAGCCCCTTTCCTCCTGGGGAAGCGTGATGGAATGCTGGTGGCAGTGATGGGAATTTTGTCCTGCCTCCCCCAGCCCCTCTGCTCATGCCAGAGGCAATAATTGCTGCTTTGTATCAGACATCACGCTGAGATAGGGCAGAGAGAGCACCAAGCTCTGGAGACGCCCAAGGAACAGGGACAGAAGTGTCTGGGGATGCAGCCAGGCAGGACACTGGTGTCCCCTCACATTTGTCCTCTCTCACATTGCCTTCAGGTCCTACCTCTGGCAAATTTGCTCTTGTCCCATTGTGAATCAGGCTCATGGGTCTGGCAGGGGATCAAGAAGCCCATTCCCAGCTTGGGAGTTTAGCAATTCCCACCATCAGACCTCAAACATCCTCTCTCAGACCAGAAGAAACCCCCACACTCCTGCCCGTCTCTTGGCTGAAGTACCTCTCCCAGCATGCCCAGATGTTTAATCTCAGGAAGGAGTTGAATGTAATTTTAGAAAAGGCCACGATGCTCTGCTGCGAGCTCTGCACGGCCGGGGAATGCCCTTTGCTCCTAAGTGACTTCTGCCAGCACTTTTCTCAGAAGGAATCTGTCATGGGAGGCAGAGTGACATTTCGGGTCCGCAAGGGCAGAACCCTCCTGTCCCTAGGACAGAGCTAAAAGGCCTCATGTGGGGCTTCTCCTGAGCCCCCAACCACCTCTGTCCTTTCCAGAACGGGGAAACGCTTCCCGAAGAGAAGCTGCCACATTCGGGCGCTCCCTGAGTGCTCCTCTCTGCCCGTGTGTCTGCTCATGGTGCCGATGCACCCAGGCTCTTAACAGCTTTAAAACAAACCTGTTATGCCAGAAGTAGGAGCACAGGAAGGGAGAGCAGCCAATGCATTCCCTGCCGGAGCTGCATCCCATCAGTCTCACTGCAAAAGTGCACCAGGTGCTGGGATTAATGGTGGTGGAGGAAAGGATGCTGAGAGATGGGGAGGGGCAGTAAAAAGGTGAAATGCAACAGAAATTTCCTGCGAATAAATCACAGCCCCCCTCCCCAGAGGAGATAAACTTAAATCCCCCATTTTAAAGGGGAACACAGTGGATCAAATGCCACATGGACTGCAACAGAGCAGAAAATATCTATTCAGACAAGAGAAGGCAGAAATTACTGTGAGAATTGCAAAGAGGATAATGGAGAGATGATAGGATATTACAACGGAAGGATCATTAATGCACCAAAGAAAGCTATTAACAGAGTTCCTTAAAGATCAGCCTAGAGGTAAATTTTATTTAATGGTTTTCAGCAGTGATTTTGGCTCAGAAAATTAGGGTTTCTTTAGGAAAAATGTTCTGGTGAGAAACTTGGGAAAAGTTTTGCACTGGACAAGGGACTAAGTACAACAGGAGAAGAACTAGAGGATCTGAAGATTAACAGAAACACACCGGGCTGGCACAAGCTCACATGCTTAGGGTCTTAAAGCAAAAATTGCTACTCTAAGCAGCTGAAAACACCATAGGAAAAATATCTGGCTTTTAGGGAACCCCAGGATGACTGCAACAAAACAAATGCAACCTGACAAGTCTTCACAGCTGAGATAGCGTCCATCAGAACACCAGCACCACAGGAAAAGGCATGAGAAAGATGACCCAGAAGCAATGCCCTGCTCTGGTTCCCTCAAAGTCAGGAGGGTGATTTTGAACCAGGAACAGACCCAGGCTGTGATAATGAGGATAATCAGGTAAATGTAAAAGCTGCCTGGTGAGACAGGGCTGGAAAGGTATCATTTATTCCGGCTGTTGCTGGAAAGACTGCCATGGGAAACAGCTGCTCCACTCGTATATCGAGGAGGAAATCAACTCGCTCTGCCAAAACACAACAGGAGCAGAGGACACAGGTATTGAAGGTGGCTGCAAGTGACCTGGGCAGAAAGCCAGGGGCACATGTGGAGTCACAGAGAGCCAGTGCTCCATGAGAGAGCTCTGAGCTGGATGCATCGTCCCAGGGTCTGTGTCCTGACGGCAGTGAGCTGACAGCCCCCCACCAATACCAGCCCTCCAGTCTGCCTTTCCTGCAAAGCCATGTCCAGAGGCTGTGCTCACCTGGGGCAGTGTTTCCACGAGATAATTTGGCTGAGGGATACGGGAAAGTGTCCCTCACCTCCACCGTGGTTAGGGTTACAGCATCACACATCCGAGCTGACAGGAGGCAGGTCCTGCCCCACTCCATGGAGGAACATCTCAAGGGCTTGCAGGCAGCTGAGCCCTGCAGCCCACATTGAGCCACGGAGTCCCCAGCTCTGCCTGGGCTCCTCTGCAGGGATGGGGACACCTCTGTCCCCTTGCAAGTGCCCACTCCTTGCCCTGAGCTAATCTGAAAAAGCAATAAGAAGCAAAACTCCTTCTGGGCACATCTGCAGCGTGGGGCTGCACCGGGAGCTGCCCCAGCACCGCAGCAGGAGCCGAACGTGCCGATGTGCCCAGAGCTGGGACCCACCAGCAGAGCCCGAGGTGAGGCCCAGAAGAGCCCACGTGAGCTGCAAGAGCCAGAGGCAGGAGCAGGTTGTTGGTGTGTGGCAAAGCAGCCACGTAGGAGGCTGCCATCCACCCACAGCATTTTCTAAGTGTGCTACTCCCCCTATAATTTAATCTGCCATTTCCACATGTTGGGAGCAATGAAAACACATCCCTTTCACTTGGAAATACCCTTCTGCGAGAACAACCTGTTCTCCTCTCTGCCGTCAGTGGGCAGGCAGCGTTCAGCTTGTTCCACACTCCTTTTGTGAGCGAACAAAGAGCTTTCCATGGCAAGAGCCTGCGCTGCAGCTGGAGGTGAGGAACCGCTCCACACTCTGCTGCCATGGCTGAAAGCATCACTTCCCTCAGTCCCAGCACCCAAACTCAGAGGGCATCCTGTCTGGCAATCAGTTTGCTCTGCTCAGCAAGAGGCTTCCCACGGGCTGGTTCATGGCTTGTTGTTTGCTTTCCGTGCCTTTAGAAGCAGCAGGGATGTGGGTATCGCCGCTAATCTCAGTGGTCCAGTCCCAGTCTCACTCCCATATGGTTCCTGGCAATCAGTGGTTGTTTACTCATGCAGTCTCCCTGGTATACTCCCTCCCGTGGCCCCCACGCCTTTAGCCTTGAATCAAAGACATAAATCATCTGAAGAGTATTTCAACCTGCGCCACAGTGTTATCTTCTTGTGGCAGGGGGAGTTTAACTTTCAAATCTCACCTCTGTCCTCTGACAAGGCTGGACCTTTTCCTTTCCTGGAGTTTCTTCTGATTGCTCCAACTCTGCAGCCTGTTGCGCTCTGCAGAGCATCAGCTCTACCTTCCTGCACAATCCTGGGCACCACTGGGGAGGGCCCCGTGGAGTCTCTCTGGGATGCAGAGAGCCTGGTCGTGCACCACCCACGGGGACCAGCACAGCTCTCCCACACCAGCACATTGACAAGGATGGGGAGACCCCTTATCTCATCTGGGAAACTCATGGTGGGGGACCACAGCTTGGACTCAGGCAGCTCCATGAGGGTCCCAGCACAGTCAGTCAGGGTCCTCAGCCCATTCCCAGCCCTCTTTCTTGTCCCTGCAATGCCTCAGTTCCCCTTTAGGTATCTTCCCACCATGGGTATTGCTTCCAATCAAGGAACCGAGGTCCCTTTGAATCTAGTAGTGGTGGGGTCTTGGAGATCACCACAATCAGCAGCTCATTTGGAAATTAGAGTGGTTTGCTCTGTGGTTTCTTCCCTTGCAAAATGCAGCTTTTTGTTACTTGTATCCAGACAGAAAATAGCCAGAAAAAGTCTGCAAGGGACATTCCTCTTCCCTCCCAGGACCCAGAGCAGAGTGGGGATTTCCTATACAGGCTACAGGTGCTGCTGTGATTTGTGATGGCAGGGACCAACCCAAGGCATTGGGCTGCTGCAAAGCTCAGATACGAGGGCAAAGTTTAATGAGACTGGCAGCCACAGCCGAGATTCAGAAATTACGTAGTCATGACTAATTTTGCTGGATTGCATGAAAACTGCTTTCTCAGGAAAATTGTTTCCTCATATCCTCCTTGTTCTCACTTTTACCGTAAGCCTATATGAACGCAATGGTTTTAAAATCCCTGCCCTTCTCTCAACATCCCTACGTTACATGGGCACCCCTAGGGCGGGGAGAGCCCAGCTGGCACGTACATGGGTGCCTGGCTGCCAAAGGACTTTCCAATTTGGGTTTGAGCTGGCTTGGACAGACAGGGAGGTGCAGGCATTCTGTTTCTGGAGGGGTTTGAAGGGAAGCTCAAGGGGTCTTTGTCCACTGCAGCTCTGACTTGATGCTTTTATGGAATCACGGAATGGTTTGGGTTGGAAGGCATCTTACAGAGCATCTTGTTCCACCCCCCTGCCATGGGCAGGGACACCTTCCACTACCCCAGGTTGCTCCAAGCCCCGTCCAACCTGGCCTCGAACACTTCTAGGGGTGGGGCAGCCACAGCTTCTCTGGGCACCCTGTGCCAGTGCCTCACCAGATACCTCCTTTTGCAGGTTGTCCTCAGGAGGTGGCAAAGCTCTGTCCCTGCTGACCACTGTCACCAACAAAACATGCAGAGGGCATGAGACCCCACAGGACCTGACCCCGTGGTCTCTCAGAGGAAAGGAGAAGGCAGGGAAGGAAAAGGAGCAGTTGAGATCCACCAGCAGCTGCCACAGGGCGTCGGCTCCAGCACTGAGCTCCCAGACGGGGCCACAAGGCACAAGCGAGTTGCGGTGCCACGTCTTTCCTAGACCATGTCATTCCCAGCACACAAGGCTGAACACGTAAAGTGACTCTGCAATGTTCTCCAAGGTGTCACTGTAGACCGAGGGTCGCTTCGGGAAGGGCTCTAGGTCTGCCTGGTAGAGGCTCACTCCAAGCAGCTTTGGAGCTGATGAGAGCAGGACCGCTCCATCCTTGCAGTGACACCATGGATCCATGTTACAACCACACAAGCTCTCAAAAAAGGATGGACTTGCCCCTGCAGGCGCTGGTCGGGTCCTGCCTCGTCATCCTCATCGTGATCACTCTCTGTGGTAACATCATCGTCTGCCTGGCCGTCACCTTCGACCGCCGGCTCCGGAGCTTGACAAACTGCATGATTGTCTCCTTGGCCATCACCGACCTGCTGGTGGGGCTTCTGGTGCTGCCGTTCTCTGCTTTCTACGAACTCGCCAAGGAGTGGCCCTTTGGCAGCGTTTTGTGCAACATCTACATCAGCCTGGACGTCATGCTGTGCACGGCCTCCATCCTCAACCTCTTCATGATCAGCCTGGACCGCTACTTTGCCGTCACCACCCCGCTGCGCTACCGCCAGGTGGTCACTCCCTCCCGCGTGGCCGTGGGTTTGGTTGTTATTTGGACCGTTTCACTGATGGTCTCCTTCCTCCCCATCCACCTGGGCTGGAACACCAACGGGACAGCGGTGCAAAACACAGGCCCCTGCAACAAGGAGTGCAAGCTGGAGGTGAACTTTGTGTACGGGTTAGTGGACGCCTTGCTCACCTTCTACGTCCCTTTGGTCATCATGTGCATCACCTACTACCGGATACTCAAGATAGCGAGGGAGCAAGCCAAGAGGATCAACCACATGTGGGGCAACACGCCCATGCCACCCATGGTGAAAGAGCACAAAGCCACCGTGACGCTGGCAGTGGTGCTGGGAGCGTTCATCGTGTGCTGGTTCCCCTATTTCACCATGTTCACGTACCGGGGGGTGTGGGGGGACAGCAAGGTGAAAGGCACACCCCTGTCCATTGTTCTCTGGCTGGGCTATGCCAACTCAGCCCTGAACCCCATCCTCTACGGGACACTCAACAGGGATTTCCGAGTGGCATACCAGCACTTGCTGCGTTGCTGGAGGATGGGACACCCCAGAAACTCCAACCTGCCTCCCCTCCAGAAGGCCCAGCCCAGGGGGAGGCAGGAGAGTAAACCCTTGAAACTGGAAGTGAGGAACGAGAAGGGGACCCTGCTCACTGATGGAGCCCTCAAGAGGTGAGAGCCTTCCTACACTCGGGACTTTGATGGTAGCTATCCCCAGAGAGGAAGGCAGAGGTGGGAACCCCGCAATGTCCATGGATTTTTAAGCAACAAACTGATGCCCCAGCAGGAGATCATTGCCCAGGCAGCTCCTAAATTCTGCCACTCAGAACTTCATCACCACCCACAGGGACCCAGCTTGCGTCCCATCCATGCTGGCAGCACAAGCCCAGCTACTCCAGCTTCCCACAGGGCTGGCCTTCCCTTGGAACTGCCACCGTTCACAGGGAGCACAAAATGTGCCCTGGCTTTGCTGAGTAATGGGGACAGTTTTGCCATCAGAGTTTGCTGTACAGATGGGGTGCAGCCGTTAGCTGGGGCTGGTCCCCAAAAATAGCCTTGTCCCCGTGAGGAACAGCCAGCAAAGGCTGGGCACACAGCACAGCTGCAGGGGCCCAGGAAGGGTGACTGCCCATCACCATTTCCCCATTTCAGAAGGGAAAACAGGAATTAGTCCTGGGGCACAGAGTCAGAGCACCTGCAGCCAGGCTGATAGCCCCTGCAGGAGCCAAAATCTGGGTCCCCAGCTCCCTGCAGAACAGCTCAGCCACTTCCCTTCCCATCTGAGCCACGCACCCTCAGCATTTTAGCCATCAGTTTGCATCAGCAGCAAATTCAGCCAACAGCAAGTTCCATTCCCATCTCTGGAAAGGGGCAGGAGTAGCCCAAATTTGGTTGACAAATATTTTTAGAAATACAAGTACCCATGTAAAGTTAGAGCGAAAAATTCCCTCAGCGTCATCCCAAGCAGGCTACGAGGGTCAGCCCCATCAAGAGGTGCGGTGAGGGAGCAGAATGGGAGCAAAGTGGGCAAGATCTGTGCCAGGCTGTGTCCCCAGCCCTCTCCCGGGGCACCCACATCCCCACGGGGCTGTGCCACCCTCTCACTGCCTCACTCCAAGGTGTTCACTCAGCCAAGCACAAGGAGAACGGAGAGGCAGGCTGTCAATCTGCTGCTCCTGAGACTAATCTAACCTCTAAGCAGTGCCTGATAAGCAGCCCAGAAACTTTCCATCCATAGATAAGGAGTCCTTTGATTCCCTGTTCCCAGCGTGCCAGCAAAGAAGCCGCGCTCGTGCGCTCTTGCAGCACGTGCCCTTGATCCTGGCCCAGAAACAGTCTTAAGCCACCAAAAGGAGAACTCAGGGAGGTGAACCAAAGTTCAGAGCCACCCAAAAGGCTGAGCCAGCATCGTGCCTCCCCCAGGGCACCAATGTGACTTCACCCAAGGGAGGGGGGGCAGAAGAAGGGATACAGAGGGACGGATTAACATGAACAAATACAAGAATGCAGGTCCCGGGGCTGCGTTTTTCAGTTTCCAAGGAATTAATGAAGAGCCCAAAGTCAGAGCATTTGGTAAATTGTGGGTTGTATGTAAAAACATATGGAAAACAGGTACCTGGGGTGGTGGAGGTGTTTCTGCAAACACACAGAGACAAGGAGAGCTATCCTGTTTACTCACACAGAAGTGCAGCCCCTGGCCAAGCCAGGAGCTCGTGCACTGAGGCTCTGCAGCTGAACCAGGAGAGCTGGGGACGGGGAACAAGCTGTCAGGATTTCCCTGCACAGCCAAGAGAGAAGAGAATATAAATGTCAGTGTCTTCTTGAAATGCTGCCTTACCACAAAGGGAGCATAATGACTTGGAGGGACACAAAAGGGGAAGAAAAATGGATTTCTGTTCCTCAGGCAGAGGGCAGGGCCACTGAGTTCCTGGCTTTCCCCCTCCCAGCTTTTCCGGGTAAAAAAGATTCTTCCCCTGGTTCCCCAGAGGGAAGACTCAAGCAAGGGGATGTTTCTTGACCTTTCAAAATCCAGAGAGCTCCCTCCCCGTCCTACACAGCGTCACCACTGTGGTTTCTGCTCACAATCAGATAAGAGTTGCTCAAGCATCTCAAGGTACTGCTTTTACTTTCTCTCCTTCTCTTCGTAGCCCCCTCACCTCACAGCAATGCTGCACCGATGATCACATGTGGCCCCTTCCAGCCCTTTTTTCCACGGTCAGATACACAAAGATCTGCTGTTGGCAGATGATCAGGATCAACTAATACCACACAAGACAGCTGAGCACAGGATTTACCCATTCACCAAAAATGTGGCAGCCAGTTTCACCCACAGCACAAACCGAGCTGGTTCCTCTCCCCTCTTCCTCTCCGCAGTGTCTTCCAAGTCATCTGCCACGTTAACAGGAAAAGACCAACATAAGTAACTCCAAAAACTCATAACCCCCCTGATAAGAACACCCAGAGCTCAGAAGAGCTCTGCTCAGCGCAGCTCCATGGGGTCAGTCAAGGCAAAGCACAACCAGCAGAATTTTGAACTGTTGCCCTTAATAACAATGTTTTTTCAGTTCTGAGGAATAGGGAGAAGACTAACAAATGAGAGTGGAAATACTGGAGAAGTGCAGCTGGTCCCAGGGGTCACTCAGAGTCTCAGGCAGGAGCAGGGCAGGGAATCAAAAGCCACAGGAAACCCCCATCATTTCAAGGGCTGGAGGGCATTTCCATGGCTGAGGACCAGGTAGGGTGGAGAGAGCAGGGCCAAGCAGAGATGCAAGGGAAGACAGCTGCTCCCATTTCCCCACTGGGCATCAGAGAGGAAGGCAATTCACACAAAACCAGTAGAGAAAAGCACTGAAGGGCTCTCAGGAACCTGCTTTAGTGCAGTGGAACAGGGCTCTGAAGAGACCTGGTGCTTGGCAGGTTCATGGCTGTAGGCTCTGAGACCAGACCCCAGTCTCCAGGGAGATTAAAATCCCGTGAGAGGGAGCGTTCAGCACTAACGGAGAAGTTTTGGGGAAGAAAACGCTGGAGCTGAATGAGTGGCTCTGGGTCACATTCTCTCATGTCAGCTGTGCTTAGAGCAGCTCGGGGCAGGACCATGGCCACAGTCTATGGGCAGAGGAGAAGCCAGTTCCCATCGGAAAGGGTCACTGTCCTAGCGGCAACGTGCCTGCCCCAGCTGCCAGCCTCAGGGGACAGACACCAGGCAGACACTACCTGGTGCTTCACGGAGCACAGCCAGGCTCAGCCAGGCTGGCACTGACAGCCTGGTCTGTTCTTTTTCTCTTTTTCCTGTCTTCATGTGCAATTTAACCTTTCCAGCGCCGGAGCTCTTCTGTGAGTCTCAGCCAGCCTGCTGCCCTAGGACCCACATCTCCCAGCCTTCAACTCCTGGCTGCCCTCTTCCAAAATCCCGTGTGTGAGGTTGAAAGGACAACACTCAGCTTTCCTCAGCGAGAGACTCAACAGCAGAGGTGAGAGCTGCAGGGTGAGTACAAGGCCAGGGTCACTGGGTGAAAAAGAGGGAGGAGGCAGCTCTCCCTGCTGTGGCATCCACTGCATTTTTCTTGGTGCAGGCGTCCCTTCCTGGTGGTACCTGGTGCAAAGGGTGGTACCATCAGAGATGCACCCTCACTCCTCTATCCAGCACTGTTTGATCTCCAAACCCAGTCCCAAGCCCAGGGGAGGAGCACAGAGCTGGGTCCCCCTCTGCGGCTGCCCTGGAGTTTTGGGCTTGTAGAACCAGCCTGAGATGCCCTGGAAGATGCTGCATCGTGCCTGTCCCTCACGCACTGCAGAGCCAGCTGCATTCACACCATGAATTTCCAGCACACTTCATTTTCATGCAAGCCTACATCCACATAAATTTCCAGCAGCTTTGGCGGAGATGCTGGCAGGGCTCCCGAGGTGAAGAGCTGATGCTGCATCAGGCATTGCTGCTCTCTCCAAGTGGTGCTGGGCTGGAAGCCATGACTGCCGTGCATGGGGATGTCTCTCAGCTCCAGAGAGGCCACTTTGTGCAGCTCTTTTCAGGAAGAGTCAGGCAAGGTCACCCTGACCTCCACGTGCTCTCCCCTCCAGTGCTGCACCCTGATAACCTGAGCTCTCCGTATTGACTGTGCCCCGCGGGGGAAATACGGTCAGCCACGTGCTGGGAGCTGGGCACGCTTTGTCCCTGCTGCACACTGAGCGCTTCTAACCTTAGCCAAGGTCACAGCAATACCAGGAGCCGGTGCTGTCTGTCTGTCTGTCCGCACACACAGCTGGGAGGGAGCTGGAGCACAGGGACCCCCTGCCCCGGGCTGCAACATCAGCCCGAACTTGTCAGAGGCATCCCTGTGAATCACCCTGGAAATGCCTTTGCCCATCAGCAGAAGGAGAACCAGAGGATTGTGGATTGGAGGCCGCAGATGCTGTTCTTTGGGGAGACATCACTGCTGCCCTGCAGGAGGAGCAGGGTGAACCCCCCCGGTCTGGAAACCACAAAGCACAAAGTGAACTCCCCAGGGCAGACACAGCATTTACCCGCCCAGCAGTGCAGACACAGGGCAGAGTCATCTCTGCTGCTGTCACTGCCCAGCAGCAGGGGCAGAGGGGGACACCAATTCCAGCTCTTCTGCTTCATGCTTCCCATCTCTGTGCATATGTTCCAAGACACATGTAGTTTCCATGAGGTAGAGGCAAAACGCCAGCCGTCCCCTGAGAGGCTGCTGATCTAATCAGCAGAATGAAGCAGAGGCCTGGGGGAGAGGTTTGCAGATCTGAGGTCCTGGTGTGACCACAGATTTCCTTTCTGCACCGTGGGGGTGGGGACAAGAAATGCTACCTCGTACAGGACACCCACCCAAAGAGTCCCTGACCAAAAAATTCCCTGACACACAGCAGTAGCAGGGAGAGGGGCCGTGGGAGAAGCAGCACCCAGGAGAAGAGCACTGCCAACCTTAGGACATTAACTTTGGTCAGGCTACAACCCTGCTGCTGCTGGCTGGCCCGAGGGGCAGGAAGAACAGGCAGAGAAAGCCACAAAGCAAAGTGATATTGCTCAGAGGGGAGCTGGGTGATAGGTCTTGGGGTGATGCAAGCCTGCTCAGCTCTGCCCAAATGTCAGCACTCAGCATTTAGTCGAGGATGCCGAGAGCATCCTCACAGCATCGCATCACGGTCTCTCCCAGGCACAGCAGGTGCTGAATGCAGCATCCCTTACACTGGGGAGCAGGAGAGGGGGGAAATGGACCCATCGGCATCCTGTAAAGCCACTGATCCCTGTCTGTGTTCCCCTGCAGGATCCCTGCTCCGGCACCTGGCATTCGCTCTATCCCCAAACACTGCTGGAGAGGCCTCTGCCCTCCCAGGTTTCTTCCCAGGAGGGTGGTGTGTTAGAAGAGCCCTCGGAGGAGCTGCGGAAGAACATCTCCCCTGCCCCGTCTGGGCAGTGACACTTTCAGCATCAAGCCCCACACCGGCAGGAAGAGATGCCTGAGGAGCTGGGTCAGGAACCAGTGCGTGCCCCTGGCAGGGCTGGGCTGGGGGTGCCCTCTCCAGACCCGTGGCAGTGCATCAGGCTGCAAGGGCACGGGGTGGAGAGGGAAAGGGGCTGCTGCTGGTGCCAGGCAGACCAGCCTAGGATGGAGAAAGGCAACACAGGCGCTACCTTCCCTGGTACCCTGTGCTAGGGATGTACCCACCCCTTTGAGGGGGCAAGGTCCTGCTAGAGGGGGGGCGATGTGGCAGGAGGGCTCAGCGTGGTGGATGCTGGCAGCCACGAGTGCTGGATGTCCGTGCTGGGCCAAGACTGCCTCCCACCCTGGGGAGGGTTTGGCATCCCTGGGGCTGCCCTTCTCCACACCCCCTGTCCCAGCCCTGCTGCGAGGCAAAGAGAAGCCCTGGAGCCTGCTGGGCCATGGGGAGACTCTGAGCAGCCAGGGTTTGCCCCAGGCTCTGCCCTCCCTAGCAGCTCAACGCTAAAACTCCCAGAACGGGAGGTTTCTGCCCCGAGCCTGTGCAGAAATCATCACTGGTATAAAAATCTATTTAAGACAGAAGGAAAATGAGATGCTTGATTTCTTTGGGTGTGCTTTGTCCTGGGAAGAGCCTCCCTGCCCTGCCACACCCTGCCAGTCCCATCCCCATCCCTCTGCTGGGACAGAACCTGGACATACAGCACAAACCCCCAGGACACAGGCACAGCTGCCCTGGGCAAGGCTGGCACCTCCCAGAGCACACGTTGCCCTGCGGGACCAGCCGGCTGATCTGTCCCTGGTCCCTGAGCTGACGGAGCAGGGGACACCCCGCCGCCCCCCCAGGCACGGACCCGGAGGGGCGGCACCGCTGGTTCAGACCTCCCCCTGCTTGCTGCGGTCACGGACCGGCCCCGAGCTCCGGCCGCACCGTGGGCATCACCCGGGCTCCCCGACCCGGCACAGCGCACCCCACTCACTCCCCCAGCTCCTGGACACGCCCCGAGCCGCCACGGCACTGAGTTCCTCTGCCACTGGTTCCTCTGTGGGTTTCACCCTTCCACCACTAATTAGTGGTTACAGAGAGCAAGGAAGGCTGCTGCGGACCCAGTGCCCCCCAGCACCCAGCCAAACCCCACCAAAGCATCAGTGGGCAAGGAAAGAGCCCCAGCAAGGTGCTGCCCTGGCAGGTGGGGTCCTCTCATGGTCCTCCCTCATGCGGCTTTGGGAGAAGGAGCCCTTGGGCTGAGCCCCCCAGAGCAGATTGAGAAACTGCCTCATCAGCAGCTTTCCAGAGCAGCAGGAGCCGCGTCGCTGCAGAGGAGCACACGGAGAGCTCCTCTTCCCCAAACAAACCAGGCAGGAGCAGGCCTGAACCGCCTGTAGCATCCACGCTCCGCTCCAGCTCGGAGAAGAACTGGCAAACACACACCCAAACCCCTGCCACCTATGATAACAATTAGAGACTTATCTAATTGCAAAAATAATTGCAATTGAAGTGTTTAATTACCATACTAAGCAGGAAGAGCCGTTTCCTACTGTTCCAGTAGCACTCCCGATCCATCAAACAAGGTTTGGGGCTTGTTTGGGTGCTGGGTTTTTTTGGTTGTTTTTTTTTTTGATTATTAGATTGCAGCCCCAGGGGATGAAGAGATTTGCTAATTAGGGTCTTGGAGAACAGCTACCAATTCACAAACACTTGCTTTTAATTTCAATACTAACGAGGCTGGAAGGGGGAGAAATCCAAAATGCAGAACATCTGTGGCAGTGCTGGCTGCAGCAGCGCTGCCCCCAGCCCCTCCTCACTGGGCTGACACCGCTCAGGGACCATCCCAGAGACCACGGGGATGGGTTGGGGAGGGGTTGGCTCAGTGCAAGCACAGGCAGGGTGGAGCTGCTGCTCCGGGTCGCTGCTGTCACCGCAGCCACCACACTAGCTAATCCCAGCATCGATCATCTGTCTAATCCCCTCAGGGACCATCGGCTTTCTCCGTGATGGGCTAATCCTGGTCCTGAGGCAGCCGTTCCATCCCCTGGGGGTGCAGCAGCAAGAATTTCTCCAGGTGACATTTGGTTTTGTTCTCCTCTAAACTGACAACAAAAGAGAATTTAATTCTCTCGCCAAGCAGCAATTCTGCGAGGGAAGAGAAACTGCTTAGGAAGCTCCTAACCAACATCTGCTCTCTCAGATAGGAAATATCCCCTGCTAGTGGAGGGAGCACAGGCAGGGCTGGCTGCCAAGCGCATGGGGACATCCCCATCCCCCTGTCCCTGCAGGGGACGCGGGAGCTCGCACTGCCCTGTGTACGGGACCCCCTCCTCGCCTTTCTCCACCAGCCACCCCAGGGACCCACAGCGCCTGGCTGGGCTTCTTCCACCACACCACCTTTCCCATCCTTGCCACAGCTCTGGGTAGGGTCCAAAAACCTGCAGAGAGGAGACACGGGGAAGGAGAGAAGCACACAGGAGGCGCGAGCAGCCGCAGGGCATCCAGGCGTCCTGTCCCCCAGGAGCACGGCTGAGACGTGGTGGCTGCCACGGGCCGGAGGCAAAGGAGCGTTTTATTTCTTTTAGATAAAGGAGAAACATCAGTAGAATGAGAAAAAAAATGAGTTGGTTTTTTTTTCAGGCTGTCATGTGATTAAACACAGAGGAAAGAAAAAGGTAGAGAACAGCCCCGAGCACTCGAAAATGAGAAACTTTGTGTTAGAAATCTCAAGATTGGATTTTCTGGAATAAAATATATTTTGGGGTCACATACCCAACAGTTTTGGCTGGGGAATCAAGCGTCTGGGAAGGTTATGGAATCCATTTTCTCCCCCCAAATCTACAAATTACATTTCCATGCCAAAGTATCTTGAAACCAAGGACAAGCACTCCCTTCCATGAAGGAGATGGCCATGGGGAAGGCATCATCAGGTGCCTTCCTGGCCTCACCTAAGCCCTTCTTGCCCAGCATTTCCCCACCGCCAAGAATGCCAAGGCTGGCAGTGCCAGAGGCACAGGCTGACCCCGGCCACCGCGGGATGGTGGCCACGGGACCAGGAGCACGGCTGTGTCACTGGGATGGTGGCCAAGGGACCAGAGAGAGAGGACAAAGCCACTAGAGGGCACAAGTATGACAGAAACACGTCCCCACATCAAGGGACCTCCAGCTTCTGCAGTTCAACAGTCCCGGAGGTCCCCAAAACCCCTCATCACCCCCACTTCCAAAAAGCCTACCCTGAGCTCTCCCCCACCACTAACACACCTTCTCCTGGTAGCCCAAGACCCCACCGCGCAGGGCTGGCTGCGCAGATCCGGGTGCCCCTGGCCAGGCAGCGAGATGCGGGTCCTGCAAGGAGCCACCTGGCCACCGACGAGGGTCACGTCCAACATCCTTTTGTCCTTTTCTTTCTCCTCCGGAGCATCCTTCAGGCAGGCGTTCCCCTCCCCACTCCTGCAGCCGCCACCGCTTTCATTAAGGCTCCACCACCAAACCAAACCCCATTTGTCAGGGAAACAGCTGCCAGAGGCAGCTCTGCTGGAACAGATGCCCCCGTGTCCCCCAGGAGACAGACACTGCCACATCCGCCTTCCCGGCGTGCGCACACCTACACCCTGCATGCTGCCCGCATGGGTTTGCTGTCCTCGGTGCAGGACGGGGGTCACAGAGCCCCATCTCCCGAGCTGTATTCCTGCTCCCAGCCCGAGGAGCACCCTGGGACTCCTGTGTGGGCGTCGGAGCCGCTCGCAGCACCTGGGCTGCCCCGTCACTCCACCCACCCTGGGCGTAGCTGGCAGGTGCTGTCGCCCCGGGGGTGTTTGCACAGCTGTCGGGGCCTCCCGGATGGATCTGCTCTCCTTGCTCACAACTCCCATCCCACAGGCAGCAGATGATCTCCTCCCTGCCGGCAGGAACCCGGAGCCGCTGGAGGCAGAGGCAGCATCACCCTCCGACCCCGCGCACACAGGGACTGATGCTGATTAAACGCAGCCCTGGTGCTGATAATTAATTTCTCAGAGGATGAATTACTTGGGAAAGCTCCAGAAGGAATGTTGTTCTTCCTGCCACGCAACCGTTGGGTCTGTTTGGGCTTTTAAAGAATCTAACAGCAAAGGGGAAGAACATCCCCTGAGGAAGAACCGCAGCAGTGCCCCGGGCTCGGGGTGCCTGCTGGGTTTGAGATCTCTGCTGGGGCTGTTCTCTGGGTCCATGAGGATGCAGGCAGGGCAAGAGGACGGCCCGTGTCCCAGCAATCAGGGCATCCTCGGAACTGGCCATGGGCATTGGCCAAAACCCCTCCAGCAGCTCCTTAGAGCCATCTCAGTCCACACCACGGGCTGAGACATCCCAGTCTCCCCACGGGAATCCCAGGGATCTGTGTGGAGAACACCCACCTGCCTTCTCCCAGGCACTGCCTGCCATCCATGGGGCTGGATGTGGCTGTCCCCACCTCGGAGCTGCGGGGCTGGAGCTCGTCCCCGTGTCCCCCAGCCCGCCTGCAGTAGCACGGCTCCCTCCGGGCGCTGGCGCGGGGCCGCGCTGGATGCAAATGCGGAGCGAGCAGCCCCTGCAGACAGCACTATTACGCAGGGTTCTCCATCCCTTTTGCTTAATAGGAAGCATTTTTCTGTTTCATTTCCCTTATCCTTGGAGCTGAAACCGCCTTCCTGCAGCAAAACACACCAAGCCAAGGAAATACTTCTCCCTTTCCAGCTCGCAAACTACCCCCCCCCCCATCAGCAGGAATGCCCACCCCACAGTCCACCCCCTTGCCCGGGGTACGTTGTAATGTTGGAGGGACAAGCGATCCCCATCCCTGTCCTCCCACTGGCACCTTGGAGACAGCAGGGACAGAGGTACTGAGGGGGCTGCAGGATTCTGTTCTTCCATGTACAAATCTTGCAAATATTCCCAAATACGGCAGAAGGCAAAGCCTGCCCTCGGCTCACCTCCTCTGGCCCTCCCTGAGGGCACTTCACTCGCTTGGCCTGCTTCAAGGCTGAGCTAAGTCCACCATTCGTTATTGGGTAATTAAGCTCTTAATTAACAGGCTGGTTTCCCCTCAGAGCTCTGCCAGCAGCTCTTGGTCCCTCTCTGAGCTGCCTCCCGGCAGGGCAAAACCTGCAGGGCCTGGGGAGTGCTCCTGTCCCCGGGATGGCTCCGAGGCGTTTCTCCTACCTCCCCCACGATCTGTTCCTGCCAGCCTTGCACTGGGGCACCATGACCCAGCCTGGAGGCATGAGCCTGCTCCAAAAATGTGCCTGCGGCTCTAGTGAGCCTGACATATGTCTGGGCTCAGAGTGACACCGAGGAGTCAGGGGCAAACAGGGGTGAGACATTGCCACCATGAATGATGCTTAAGCCTGAAACTCCAAGAGTAGAAAACCTCCCAGCTCGTAAGCCTTAAGGAAAAAAAAATACACTGTTCAAGATATTCCTGCCTAAAGAAAAGATCTCTCAGCAACCTTTGCCGCCAGCAGGTCCCCTCTGCGTGCTCCTCCCTCCTCTGGGACTGAGCAAGGAGAGGAGGCAGCAGTGCCATGCCCCAACCCCAAGCTGGACCATAGGGGACAACATGGAGACCCTGCCCCAGGCTCCCCACCAGCCTCCAAACCTCAGAGAACCGCAGCAAACCAGCTGTGATGAGCCGCCGTCCTCAGTGAGAGGGCAGGGGCTGCCCTGCAGCGCTCCGGCTTTCGTGTATTCGACACTTGTCAGTTCCTCTTAGCCGTGAAAAGAGAGTTATCCTCCCCCCGGGGCAGAGCCGTCCCGTTCCCAGCAGGGCTGGGGACACAGGAGGCTGGCACTGAGCGGTCCCCATCCCGCTGCCGGGTGTCTGGGTGGGAGGAGAGACGCGAGTTTGGCTAATCCAAGTGGAAACTAATTGTGTTTCATTGAGGTTTTATCTCTGCAACTGGCAACATGCTCCTGCAGGAGATTTAGTGTGAAGTTGTCTGGTCTCTGCCAAGAAGGCTGGGTTTTTTTAGGGAAAGCACATTATGCATCAAAGTTGAAATTCAAATCCCTTTTCCTTCATTCCCAGAGTATATTTATGACGCTCCAGATATTCCTCGGTGTATCACGGTTTGTGGGAAGCCCCCAGTCACTGCAGGAGCCCGGGACCAGCTCAAAGAGCCGCCTGAACTTCTTCTGCTTTCTGGTTTTTCCCTTTGCTTTAAGTTGTTGCTGCGCGAGTGGGGGACTGCGGGCAGGCAGGGCAGGCAGGGATGAAGCTGATGCACATGAACGGCTCCAGGTGAACTCCCCCCAGCCCTGCCAGGGCTTCCCAACACAAGATTGCCCCTCTCCACCCCAGCCCTGCTGTAATTTCCACACCCCCGTGCCCCCCGTGTACAGCCTGGTGTCTGCAGTCGCATCCTGGATGGGCTTGGCAGCAAATTGAGTGTTTTTCCCTAAAGATGCTCCACTTCTCCCTTCGTGGGGGTTTAGCAGGTTTCGAGTACAGCCATGCCAGGAGGTGAATCAGCCCAGCCCAGAGCCTGCACTGGGGAGGGGGAGGAAAGAGGGGGGGCACGAGGAGGGGCACATAAGGGAGTGCAGAGGGGGAAACACAGAACTGCAGCCCTCTCATCCAAACCCTTCGGGGTGTAAACCCACCTGGTTTGCTGAAGCAGGCTGGGAGGGTGGATAGGCGGGGGGCTCCTTCTCCCCACCCAGAAGCTCCTCTCAGTGCCCAGCATCTGCAGTCACTGGAAAATCACGCTCCATTTCCAGAAAGGAAAGCAAAGTGTAAATCTCCCTCTCAGACACACATTTGTTCCTCTGCAGCAAGAAAAAGTGGCGAAAGCTTTAATTTCTGAGCTGGGAGGGAGAGACAAATACATCAGCAGCACCCCGGGTGCAGAGGAAGAAAACATCAATTCTGGGATTACACCAGCGGCCACCGAGATTTCTCCCTCCCTGGCTGTAATCCAGAAACAGCACAGGTTTCTCTGCCAGCCCCGCAGCTCTTACCTCTCACTGTGTTTGGGGGAAATCTGGATACCTTCGTGGTCATGAGGGTGGTTATTGCACCAGTGTTTGCCCAGAAGTGCCAGGCTGGGGGGAGGCAGGGATTCCCCCGGCTGCATTTCACATTCAGAGCAGGCTGGCTGGAGTGCTCGGCTCTCCCCAGAGATTCCCTTCATAAGAGGGAGCAAATTCCACTTATCTATCCAGGGGAAATTTGCATTTTAAATATCCCAACTCCAAATGTCACCCAGTTTGATCCCCTAAGCTGAACAAATGCAGTGGAGCAGGGAGGGGGCCGGTGTGAACAGCCGGGAAGAAAGGAAAAAACCAAGGTTAAAAGCATGTACAGATGTTTAATCTGTGCTGAGGTTGAGGATGGGAGCAAACATGGCAGAGACTTTCCCCCTCTTCCAGCCTCCATCGGGCAGGACACGGGGGAACAGGTATCCGAGGCTCCAACCATTAAGGATTAGGGATTTCGTGTTTGAGATTTTGTTTACACAATAAGACTTAAGTCTGCATGGAGTGTAGGTGGATTCTCCCTGGTGCCTGCAGAGGGATTAGTGCCTATAAAGCAGCCAGAATGAGCTAAAAATTGGAGAGATCAGAGTGCAGGAAGAGGAATCCCACGTTCTCAGGGATGGGAGGAGAGGGGAGGAAGAGGGCAATGGTCAAGCCTGAGACAGTTATGGCTGCTGGCCCCGGAGAGCATGGGGAAAGGCACGGAGCATCCTCACACTGCAGCTGCGGGGATGCCAGAAGGCATCTCAGGGAGCAGCCGGACCCCAGGTGTTTTCCATCCTCTCCTGAGGCCGCAAAATCTCCCTGACCAGCTCTAGGCTGCAGGAGAGGGATGACCCCAGCCCTTCCTGAGCTCTCTGCTGCCACAGGGCCATCTCTGGGGAGCACAGCAGAAGAGGGGTGTCCAGCCTGGACCCTCTTCAGCTCTGGGGCACAGGGGGAAGATCAGCACCATGCCCTGCAGGGAGGGGAGCCTGATCCCGCTATTCCTACTGGTCCCCCGTGACCAAGGTGACACTGCCACGTGTCAGCCCGTGGCACACGAGGAGGGAACACACTCGCCTGGGCCTGAGGGGGCTCTGCCAAAGCCCTGGACCTGCAGTGCCCAGCCTGCTCTCCCCACCTGGCTGAGCAAATGAGCCTTCTCCTCTTCACCTCATTAAAGCCATGAGCTGATTCGATTAAAACAGGGCACCAACCCTCGTCCCCAGAAGGCAAATGGGATGAATGTTTAAGGCATGAAGTTTTATGCCCCCCAGCGCCTCGTTACCCCTTCAACACGAAATGCGCAGGGCACTGCCTCCTGCCAATTCCCTGCCTGCCACGCACAGCGCCTGCCTGTGCCTGGGGGCAGGTAAACTCACCTAGGGCAGGAGTATTGCCAGCCCTGCACTACGGCATCTCGGCCCCAGGGACCCGAGCCCAGGGGGGCCGCACACATCAAAAAGCAGCCCAGGCATGGCAGGCTTACAGTTGCCTCCAGTGCTGGCTCTTGGGGGTGTCTCTGGCTGCAGCAGCCCATGGCTGTGGGGCTCACAGGTCCACAGGCAGCCCCTTTTCCTCCTTTGTATCTGCAGTGACCGAGTTTGCTCCGTCACTCTGTTTTTTGGGAGGCAGAGGGTGCCTGTGCTCACCCGCGCAGCCGCCCTGCATCCCGAGCCTCTCCCGCACTCACGCACGGGACGCAAGTTTTATCCTCACCCCCGTCTCCAAACCTGCGGGCAGGCAGGCACTCCTTTGCCAGAAATGAGTCTGAAACGCTTCAGAGAACTAATTCCCTCCCTCCTTAATGCATGGAAGCTTCTTACGCTAAATCTATACAGACACAATTAGCATTATTCATATTCCATATGCTCCGCTCCCTTGTGATGAATATTAATCTCCTTCCCGCTCCCAGGCATTAGAGATAACAGCGTTGCACGGCGCTGCCGCGGTGGCACAGAGGGTCTGAGGGAGTGATGCTGCAGGTGGAGACAGTCTCATCCCCATGTTGGGAAGGGCAGATTCCGTGTCCTTTTGGAGGGGGGCTGGTTTTACAGCTGCGGGGCTGCGCTGAAGCGGGGCGTCCTTTCTGCTCCCACTCCCGGCTGAACTGGTCTCCACTGGGCTGCTTCAGTCCCTCCAGGGCACGCGGTTGTGTCGGGCATCATGAAGCCCCAGCCCTCCCTGCACCTTCCAGCTCTCCACAGCTTTTGGAGGCTGGACACCCCTCTTCTGCTGTGCTCCCCAGAGATGGCCCTGTGGCAGCAGAGAGCTCAGGAAGGGCTGGGGTCATCCCTCTCCTGCAGCCTAGAGCTGGTTAGGGAGATTTTGCGGCCTCAGGAGAGGATGGAAAACACCTGGGGTCCGGCTGCTCCCTGAGATGCCTTCTGGCATCCCCGCAGCTGCAGTGTGAGGATGCTCTGTGCCTTTCCCCATGGTCTCCACGACTCAGTCAGACTGTCCTCCTTCTGCCAGCTCACATTTCGCAGCATTTCTTAGGCTGAGAAGTGTTCACGGGCATTGCAGGAGCTACACCGATGCCCCTCGGTGTTGCGCAGGGCAGGAGCAGCTTTGCCGACATCCCAGAGCAGCCCCGCTGCAGCCGCTGCAGTCAGCATGGCTGGGCAACTGCAGCACCTGGGTCAGTGTCCCAGCCCTGCTCCCACCTCCCTGCACAGCATCGCCCCCTAAACGGGGCACAGCAGCACCTGGGTCAGTGTCCCAGCCCTGCTCCCGCCTCCCTGCACAGCATCTCCCCCTAAATGGGGCACAGCAGCACCTGGGTCAGTGTCCCAGCCCTGCTCCCCGCTCCCTGCACAGCATCGCCCCCTAAACGGGGCACAGCAGCACCTGGGTCAGTGTCCCAGCCCTGCTCCCACCTCCCTGCACAGCATCGCCCCCTAAACGGGGCACAGCAGCACCCACTGACGCTGCAAAAGGAGCGCAAGAAGGCGGCAGAGGAAACGGTGCAGCAAATGCAGCTCATCCACTGCCGCTGTCCTGCAGGGACACGGCGGGGTTTACAGTTCAAGGAGGGGCCGTCCCGCACACAGGCAGGGCTGCGTGGACCGTGCACAACCCCGTGTCCGTCTGTCCGCCCAGTCTTGCCCTCCACGCGTGGCTCCAGGCCAGGCCGGGGGCGCGGTGAGTGGGGGTCTGGGGGCTGTGAATGGAAACGCCATACGCGTGGTGGGGGTGGAGAGGATACAGGCCAGGAGGCACCGCGTCTTTACACATCCATTTGCATGCCTAATCCGCTGCCGGGGAGTGGAGCGTCAGGTCCCCCATCTGCTCCGCAGCTCACATCATTAGCTGGCTGGTTTCCGAGCCGGCACCGAGCAGAGGTGGGAGTCGAGCAGAGAGGGGAGAAGGGAGGCTGCTCCCAGCCCCACGCACCATCACGTGTCGGCAGATTGGGGAGCTTGGAAGGGTCCTGCCCCTTGCCAGAGCTGGTGGGCAGCACACAGAGGACAGAGAGGGGTGTGGGTGGAGGAAGGGGTCGATTCCTATGGGTTCCTGGGATGCTGCTGCGCTCCAGGCTTCCCCCTGGACAGTGTGAGGGGGACGGGGCATCCCCTCGCCCACCACGGGTGCTGCCCGCACTTTAACTTTGCCCCAGGGCAGCAAAGGTCCCCATGGCTGATTCTTTGCTGCAGTCAAGCCAGGAAGCACCCACAGCCACCAGCCCACTCACGAAGCTCAGCTCCACCACACACACCCAGCCACATCAACCATCCCCACTGCCACTAATCCGGCATGATGGCCCTTAGGGACAGAGCCCCTTTAAATCCCCACACTCACAGGCTGGGCTGGGACACCGTAAAGGGAAAAATAAGGCAAAGAAATTATTTTCTTCTCGCCAGCAAGCCTGGATTGCTGCCCGTTCCTCGGCAGCACGCTGCCAGCCCGCCCACGCACAGCACAGCGAGGACTGCAGAGGCCAGTGTGGGCTGGGGGATGCCAGGGGGGTCGGGGTGCAGCAAGGGACCCCCATGCTGGACACCTCTGTTCACACGGGGGGAGATGTCCCATCCGGCCCTTCTCTCCCTGGGATGCACAGAACATCCTTCAGCTCCATCACCTGCCCCATTTTCTGGGGCCATTCCCATCTCCGAGCTCTAAAAGGGCTCAAACTCATCCAAAATCCCTGCCGAACTCCCGAGGTTGGGGCCACAAGGAGCTGCTCCAGCCAGCAGTGCTGAGCAAAAGGGGGTTTCTCAGCAAGCAGCAATGAAAAGGGGGTCAGAGGGATGAAGGGGCTTGGGGACAAGGGGAGCAGGGGGAAAAGAGCCCCACATTCCCCCAGGGTCACTCTCCCCCTCTGCTTTCACGCCCGGCTGGGTTCCTTCATTACTTACCCAAGCTGTAAATTGTCTAATTTGGAGCACACCATTTATCCCTGATGTGCACTTGAGCAGCCAGATTTTGTTTTCAGGTGTGTAATTAATTTTTTTAACGTGATTTCTCTCCTAGGAAACTGCAAACAAACAGTTCTGGCTTTCACGGCTTGGCAGCTCGGGTGAGCGTCAGGGCAGGGATTAGGCAGGCAAGAAGCTGAGGCCGGATCTCAGAGGATGTGAGAAGCTGGGGTTTTGCAGAAACCACTTGCTCCTACTTTCCAAATCCTCCATCCTTCAGTGCAGCCCTCTGCCTCCTCCAGCTCCACCATGCTCCCCATGGCCACTGGAGAAGGCTTGCAAGGGGAAGCAACAGCCCCCTTCCCTGTTCCCAACCCAATCTGCTGGGAATTACCATTTTTATTAAGACCTAACATGTCCTTGGCTGCTGGGAATGTGATTTGCTCCTGGAATGAGATTACAGCAGCTCCTGAGGATCCCATATCAGCATCCACCTCACTGTGATGATGCTCCCATCCCCAGACAGAGGTGCCTCCATCAGTGGATGCTCACAGGCATCTCCACCACAGGGAAAGTCTGTGTTCAGGCATAGCACAGGGGCGATCTATGGGGATCCACCATCCTGAACTCTTTCCCCTCAGCTGGGATGTTTGCTGCCTGGGAGTGATGCCGGCTATTTTTGCCTCACCCGTCACCTCTCACAGGGCAGGCACAAGGGAGGATGGAGGAGAAGCAGTGACCGAGGGTGGGTAATGTCTGCCCTCGCTGCGTGTCCCGGTGCCCAGCTGAGCATGGGTGGCGGGGACAGGGGTTCCCAAGTGCTGCTCTGCATCCCGAGCCAGAGCGATCCTCCTCGGAGCAGCACGGAGAATCACCCGCTGTGCATGTGCGAGAGAAATCTCTTCAACGCTCCTGCTGCCAGGGAAGTTGTTAGATGACTTTTGCCGGCGGTTTTCCAGATGAAAGGAGGTGAAAATCACCTCCATTAGCTGGCAGAGGCAGGTGGGAGGATCTTCGGAGAGAGCACTTCGGGGCTGACTGTGCAGATCCCAACCCTCTGCCCTGAAAGCCCCCCGGGCATGGTGTGGCAGTTTGGGGGCCCACGAGATGCTCTTGTGCCACCCCAACAAGAGGACTTGGGATGGTGCTGATGCTGTGGGAGTTTAGGGCTGGCTGGAGGGGGGAGCAGCCATAAGGGAGGACTCCAGCTGGTGACACCCCCGGGACAGGTCCCCTGCACTTCTCTGCTTCCTGCCCCACCAGCACCGCGGGTCCCACCAGTGGCAGCTGCCTGCAAAATAAAGCCACAGCCCCCCCCCAGAATGATCCTCCAGGAGTGGATCTTGGCCACCACAAAACAGGCTATGACCTCTTGAGGGGGGAATTCCACCACCCAGACCCCCAGAACCATGGGCCAGGCTTCTTGGGGGTTTTTTCCTCTGCATTTGATTCTCTGTTGTGACTTTCGGGAAGGGACAGTGAGGTCTCCGGAGGCCATAGGAGGGTGCTGACTGCTCTGCTCCCCCATCCTGCTGCCCTTCGTGCTTTGAAACTGCCTTCCAAGGAGCTGCTTAGCATTCGGAGCAGGCGCCTGCACCGTTTCAGGGCAAAAACTCCAGTTTGCCTTCAAAAACACATCGATCTTCTGCAGCCTGCCATGAAGGGCAGTTCCTGCCCTCCAAAACAGGACAGAGGGCACGTGCAGGCCTGGCTTGGCTTTCCCAAATGTATACGGTATAAAGGGTGCCTGCTCCATCCCACAGCCCCTCACCCATCTCCGCCCAGCTCTGCTAGCCCCTGCGTTCAAAGGAAAAGGCATCAAAACCCCAATCTCTTCAATTTCCCTTTGGTCTTTTTTTTTCCCCTTCTCCACTGAAGGAGTTCAGCTCCCAGATACCGCCTGCACAGAGACAGAAAAGAAAATTTCCAGGAACTGCTGCTCTCTCTGGGAAATTCATCACAGAGGTCCAGGCAGCTGAGTTGATGCCAGTCAATTCCTGCCCAGCGTTTGGCCACTGGTGGGACTGTGGTCAGGCTGTATCCTGGCTGCCCCCAGCATCCACCAAGAACCAGCACCTTTTCCCAGCAAGGTTTGGTACCACATGAGGGGTATAAGCTCATCTGCCTAAGGAGAATGGCTGATTTATCTGCATTCCCTTTCCTGATAAAGGCCTGGCTGTGGGCTCACCAGGCGGAGGAGGCAATACTGAAATAGCTTCTTTTCTTATACTTCACGTGGGGATTATTATTATGCCTCTCTTGAGTCCCCCCTCTGCTGCCAGCACAGGAAAAACCCCCACGGTGCCACCATCAGCGGCACTGCCACCAGGCAAAATGGGACCGTGTCCCCTGGCACTGCAGCCAGGCCCCTGGCACCATGGGCTTCCCTCTTCCACCCACACACGGTGGGAACATCCTCCCGGGCACCTGCAGTGGCACAGGCAGAGCCGTGGAGCTGAGCACCTCCTCCCACCTTGCGCCTGCGCAGCCACTGCCGGCTGCCACGAAGGGTGAGACGTGTCCCCGCAGGGAGCAAACTCCCAGCACGCCACAAGCCCGTGGACCTTTGCTCCGAAATGTTTGCTTATGACTAATCACAGCTATCCCAGTGCCAGCTGGGGACCGGTGTCCGCTGTCCCTGTGGCCTCGGCAGCCACCGGCTCACCAGTGCAAAGCCCCAGGCTGCGACAGCAGCGCAGCTCTTGGGGAGTCCTATCCTAAGAATGCAAAGGAGAAGTGGGTCCAGCTTAGCCCACCCATGGCCATCTCCTCCTGGCAGCTCCAGGGAAGTGACAGGGCTGGTGGCTCCCATTAGCGAGGTGAAGGCTGGGGAGAAAAACAAGTATTGATCGTCCCTGCGAATCCAGCATGAGGCACATGCAGCCCACGGCCGCGATCGATAGTGCCGGGGAGGCATTTGCTCTCACTGAGGTTTTTGTGTCCGTCTGGGGCCCCAGGAGGAAGCCTGTGCTGTGCCAGCATCCAGCATGGCCCCTGCACAGCTCCATCCTCCACGGTGCACGCTCTGTCAAGCTCTCTGAGCCGGTATTTCCATCCGTAGGAAGCTCGAGGGTAGAGATGCTCACACGTGCATGGCAGGGGTGAGAAGGCAAAGCAGCCATCCCGCGGCTGGAGCCTCTCCATCCCCTCAGTTTCCACACTGGTGGCATGGAGACAGCCCCAAGGATTCTCTGCCTGGCAGGGCTTCCTCTCTCAGAGCCCTGTGGGCTCCCATCTCGGCAGGGATGCTCTGGGCACACACGCTCCCCTCAGAGCTGTGTTCCCGTGCTGCTCCACAGCCCCAGGGCTGACTGTCCCGGTGTTTCATGGGGCGCCCAGCCTTGGTGCAATCGGAGGAACGGGCTGAAAGTTGGAGATTTCCGTCCCTCCAGAGGAGGATGTCGGCAGAGGGTGAAGGCAGAACTACACTTCCCAGAGTGCTCCTGGCACTGCCGGGGGAAAGGCTGAGGGACCCAGACACCAGCTCCTCCCTGCTCCTATATTATTCTCCTTCTTGTTTATTTGTGGGTTTTCTGCACTTAACTGTCTGCCTCATCCACTTAATTGGGGGATTATTGCCGCTACCTGCCCGCCCGCCAGAGCCCAACTCATTACTGGGGCTTATTTATTAGCAGCGAGGCAGCAGAAACGCACCCCGCAGCTCCCTCTTCTCCTCCTCTGGCACAGGCAGCTGGAGGCGATGGAGGAAAGCGAGCAGGAGCCGGGATGGGGCCAGTGACAGCGGCCACAGTTCGGCCAGGGCCAGGTCAAAGCCAGCCTCTGCCACGCATGGAGGCATCGCAGCAGCCTCTCTGCGGCGCCTGGCATCAGCCTGGGACACCGCTGCTCTTGGCAAAGCACAGAAGGAGGACCAAAAGCCTGGCTGCCCCTTAAAAGTGTTCCCTGAGCTCGGGAAAGGCCAGCCGCACGGCGCTGTCCTTCCGCTCGCAGCAAGGGACCCCTCTGCCCGGCACAGTGGCAGCCGTGCGGCAGGGCGATGCCCACGGCGGGGAGGAGAAGAGGCCGCTGCCCCCTGAGCCCAGGAGGAGCCAGCAGCGCCCCACGGCTCCTCTCCAAACCGCTGCTCCCATTTCCAGGCGGGAGAACCTAGGGAAAATGTGGGACAGCGGGAGAGAGCTGCATATTGAGCGCTTTGATAAATAAAACATGCCGAGAAGGCAATCAGAGCTGCCCACTTGGCTGCAGCAGCTCCGTCTGCGGCGGCTGCATGGGGGGAATTCACAAGCGATGCCACCCCGGCCGTCAGGCCGCCAGCCCCGGCGCTGCTCCTCTGCTCGCATCCAAGTTTTGCTGCCTCAGCACCGAGGGGGATTGATTTATTCATCAGCCTCTCCATCCCGCAGCAGCCCTGCAAGAAGGAGTGGTGCAGTGAGCTGCTGCGCGATGCGACGAGCAGCGCGGCGGGAGCAGGGAGGGATAACCGGAGGTGGCTCCCGGCTGACCCGCGTCTGACCCTGCCGTGATGCCTGGTGGAGGAAGGATTCCCCAGGGTGGGAAATGTGAGCGGCAAACTCCCCTGGGGCCGTGGTGCTGAGCCCTCCTCGGGCACTAAGACACAGCTGTCTTGCACCCCCTTTTCAGGAGGGAGAGGCAGGACCCCGCTGTTCAGAGAGCGACCAGAGATCCCAATGGCCAAACAGATTGCAAAGGCAAGTTGCAACACAAGAAGGCCACGCCAGAAAACACCAGCTCCAGAGCATCTCCAGGGCTTGGTGGGAGCTGTTCTGAGCACCCACAAACCCAAAGCTAAATCTAGAGGGGGAAAGGGCCTCACCTACCTGCCAGGAGCACAAGGGCAGCGGCCTGTGGAGAGGGACTGGGCAGGAGGAGGATGAGTTCCAGCCCCTCAGGCCAGGGGGGATCTTGCTGTCCTCTTGACCGTGCTCTGCACCAATCCCTGAACCAGAGTTTTGGCTTCTTAAAACCTCTGTGGCCAAGTTCTTGCTCTTCTCACACTCCCTCCTTCTGCTGTTCCCTACCCCACGCAGCAGTGCATGACCAGCCTACCCATGTCCCCATCCCAGAGCTCTGCAGCCCCCAGAGCAGCCCCTGCTCCAGCCTCTCCACCTCCTCTGCTCTCCCGTGGCTTTTCTGTGAGCCCTGCAGGCTCCAGCGGGCTCATGACTCTTCATCACCACCATCCTCAGGACACCCTGCAAGAGAACCTGGGCAAGGGCTTTGTGCAACAGGGATCTCTGATCTGGGGAGAACTGCTGGCACCCTGAGACACCCAGAGATGCCCTGTCTAGAGACCCCTCCTCTGGGGGCTGGCAGTGCCAGGGGTGAGGAATCACCAACTCAGGGGGGAGAGAAGCACGGGGACCTGCGGGGAGAGAGCAAATATTGGAAGGAATTGCTGGATGGGGGAAAACTGGCAGGTCCAGGGGGTCCAGATGGATGGTCAGGGAGTGGGGAGAATTGCTGGGTGCTGGAGAAACGGGTGACCCAGAAATGGGGGTACTGGAAGACATGGCCACTTACTGGGGGGTGGCTGTTATGGCACTGGAGGTGCAGCTGTAGGCACAAGTGGTACTGCGAGGGATGCTACGTCCTGGAGGTGATGCCGGGTGAGGGAGGGCAAAGCCGGGCTGCAGGGGGCGGATGGTTGAATAGCAGGGGGGCATCTCGGTACCGGAGGAGCAACTACCGGGTACCGGAGGGGACCCGCCCGGTACCGGGGCGGAAGGCTGGGCCGGGGGCTGCCGCCCGGGGCGCGGGGCGGTCCGGAGGCGGGCACGGAGGCGGCCCCGCCCGGGAGGCCGTGCGGCGGAGGGGGAGCCAGCACCGGGCCCCCCCTGTACCGCTACGGCTCCCGCCTCCCTTCCGGCGGCGGCTCCTTCCCTGCGCCGGG
>VXAZ01004433.1:1689358-1700321 GCA_013399875.1 Gymnorhina tibicen | reverse complement strand
GCTTATATAACGGGGCGGCGGCCGCGGAGCGGCGGGATGCGGCATGCGGGATGCGGGGAAGGATGGAGGTGATGCGGGGTGCGGGGAAGGATGCAGGTGATGCGGGGTGCGGGTGCAAGCTGCAGGGCTGAGCGGCGCGCCCCCGGGCTGCCCACCCGCAGGTCTGGGGAGGGGGGACTCGCCGATGTGCAGGGGCCGGCAGGAGAAGGGCTGTCACCCCCGGACCGGGCTTTNNNNAGGAGAAGGGCTGTCACCCCCGGACCGGGCTTTGGATCCCCCCTCCAGCCCCTCCGTGCCTGGCCATCCCCTGCGGGGGGGCTCCGCAGAGCGGGGCTGTGGGCACGGAGAGGATGCGACCTGATCCCGCCTCACCCCCTGCCTGCAGCCGGGAGGCTCCGTGCGCCTTTCTGCTGTGGGGAGCTGCCGGTACCTGCCGGGCTCTTCCCATGCCTCCCCATCACTGGCTCCCTCCTCCACCCTGCTCTCCACGGCTAAGTCCAACCACTCGTGGAGCATTCCAGCTGCACCGTCCCCAGTCCCCTGAGATTCAACCCCTCTCCCCTCTGCACTGTCCCTACAAGGCGCCTCCTAAGCCCCACACTCCAGCCCCTCTCCCCGCCGTGCCCCCAGCGCCACGGCTGCAGCACACGGGCAGGTGGCTGCCGTGATCCAGGCCTTGGCAGCACGCGGTGGCACTGCCACCCGCATGGCACGAGCGTGACCGGGCAGCCACTGCCCGAGGCTGGCAGTGTGGTGAGTCAGAGCGGCGAAACAGGGCTGGCACCGTCGCTCAGAACAGGGCTCAGGGTTTCTCCCTGCAACCAGCCGGGCTCCGCGGTGGCAGCTGCTGGCCAGGGCTGCTGAAGGAACCAGAGCGATTCGAGTCGAGCTGAGGTGCTGGGTTTGGCAAAGAGAGGATGAGGAAGGATGGGCCAGGCTCAGGGTGCAGAGAAGTTTCCTCACTGCCAAACCTGCCCTCGTGCCTCTGTGGCTGCAGGACCTCAAGGGTTGCCAGGACAGGCATCAGTGTGGAAACAAAGGAGCTCAGTCCCTATCCAGTAGCACTGCTCACAGTGTCTGCCCCCCACCCTCCTGGGGAAACTGGAGACAGCTCAGCTGAGACAAACTGGCACAGAAAAATGTCTCAAAGTCTCGCTTGGCTGTGGGCCGAGTGTTTGTTTCTTCGATTGCCTCGCGTGATGACATTAGTATTGAAATGACCCCGAGCAGACAGAGCTCTGAACACCTCACAGCACTGGAGGATGATTGTGGTTCACACCTTGGCTCTTCCCTGGGTTTCTGCAGAGGCTGCTGCCAGGCACAGCCCACCAGGCCCATATCAGGAGCCAAGGGCAGCTGCGTTGAGTTGCCCAGCCTGGTTTACGCTCTGGAGATGAGAAGTCCCAGCAGAGGTCCGGTCCTGTGGAAAAACCCTCTGGGGATGAGGCGGTGATCGCTGGCAGTGTGGCACATCTCCATTCCTACCCCTGGGCACCAGTGTGCCCCTGTGGCCTGGAGCTCGGGAGGTCTGGCATGGCAGGAGAGCACGGTCACTGCAGCCCAGGCTGCTGCCTCTCCCACCGGCACCGAGCCCAAGCCCTCGGGCACCACACACTGCCCCAACAGCTGGGGCTGGACCCAGAGGACCTTCCCCGTGGCCAGAGGATCTCTGCTCTCGCCCGCAGCCTCTGTGTGTTCCTGGCCAGGCCTTCCCATTTGTTCTTATGCCAGCATCATCCTCGAGTTTAAATGATCCTTCTCCCTCCCCGGTGTTTATTTGCTGGGTGTATTTATAGAGAGCAATCAGGCCTGCTCAGCCAGGGTAAACAAGCTGCGCTCCTGCGGGCTGCTCTCGCGTGAGCACTCTCTGCTCACTCGTCCCAGGAGCTTTCCCCTCCGCCTCTCCCGGTCCCACGGAGCCTTCCTGGCTGCAGAGACCCGGGCCATCTGCCTTGTCCACCTGTGGGCTCTCCAGGCTGTGCCTCCAGGCTCACTAGGTCACCCAGTGCCTTGCCAGGAGCCACTGTCACCTTTGCCATGTTGTTCCGCACCACGGGTCCTTGCTCCTCCTGTGCACAGCCAGGCCAGCAGGTCCATCCCTCCCTAACTGGTGCCACCAGCCCCTGCTGTGACACTCACGAGAGGCTCAGAAACATTGCTTGTCTCAGTCAAATCCCAGAGCCCCCACAATGGTGCAACCCAGACCTGCCCCGATCTGAGGTGAGAGGGATTGTGCGAGAGGCATTGAGATGTTTGAGGCTGAGGATCTGCTTTTTGAAGGCAAGCCCGGGTACAAACCTCAACTGGGAAATGCCTCTGGGGGCTGCCTGGTGTGATGTGGCACCCTCAGCCCTTTGCATCCCTACATGAGAGCCAGGACAACGCACTGCCAGCAGACTTCTCCCAAACACTGTGACTCTGAACCTTCCTTCTCACCTGCGACCCAGACAGGAAACTGGTGCCAGACCCAAGGTGGGTCCCAGGAGCATCTCCCTTAGGCAGGGGAAGTGCTTTGAGATGTGCCCTGAGTTTCTCAGCCTGTGCACCTCGCTGCTCACCCTCCTCCTTCCCCAGCCCATCCTCCTCACAGACATTTGGACAAGCTCAGCTATTCAAGCAGGGTGCTGAGAGCTGGATGTGCCAAAGCAGAAGAGCCATGGACTCACTAATGTCTCATCTCGAGCATTAAGTTTTCCCTGGATACTGTGTCTTGTGTCCAGACTGGATCAAAACATCCCTGCCAGCACCTGGGGGTACTGCAGTCCCTGGAGCTGGGGGTGTTCTGGCCCCATCACCCTGCTCTGCTGATCCCTGTCCTCTGCTTTGGCTGTGGTTGGTGTCTGGCTGCCTGGACAGACATACAGACAGACTGAGCTAGTGCAGGTGAGATGCATCTTCACGGTACTGGCAGACTCTGCCCATTGCAAAGGAGCTTAAAAAATTCTTTGGTTTGGCTGAAATAAAAAATATCCTGCAGGGATTGGAGCAGCACCGCTCAGGACTCTCTTCATCCTCTCACGTACCTGGAGAGGGTGTTGCTCCTCTTCCCACCCTCTGGGGTTTCAGCAAATAAATATCTGCTGATTTGCACCCCGGCCCATGGCCAGCAGAGCCAAACTGATGCTGTCCCAGCCCAGCTGTCTCCTTGGCGCTGTCTGGAAACCAGACGCGCCCAGGCACACATCCCTGCAGCTCTCTGCAGCCCGTCTCACCCTGCTCCAGAGCCTTCCCACATCCCAAAGCAGGCAGTGGTTGTCCCCAGCAAAGGTCACCTTCACGCTGCTGCGGAGCCCTTTCCAGGCTGAGCTCTTCGCACTGCATTTCCCAGGGCACCAGTCACCATTCTGGGGTCTCCTCGGAGGTCCCACTGGGGACCCTTGGCCTCTTTCCACAGCCAACCTCCCCAAACTCTATTCCCAGGGGCTGTCAGTGTCTCCTGCTCCCCGGGTTGGAATGAGGCATCCCTGCTCTGTAAAGCTTTTAAAAATGCAGGCTCCATCCATCCCAGCCCCTGCTCCTCCACAGCATCGGTGTTTGCCTGTGTTTCCTCTGGCTCCCCTGGGTCATATATTTATCTCCAATTTGCCAAAGCCTCCCTCCTTCCCCAGGGTGGAGGAAAAGCCTTTGCTTGAAGTCAGGATGAATTTGTAACTTCCCCAGGAACCTGCTTCTTGAGCTGTAGAGGAGAAATCACTCTCGTGACAGGTGTCACAGTGACACGAGCCACACCACAGGGACAGCCCACCCCAGAAACTGCCAGCGTGGCACCCAGCACCCCGGCACCCAGGTCCCTGCACAGCCCCTGCCCAGTCCAGCATCCCCCAGGAGCATCCCCTGCCATCTCCCCAAGCATCACAGAAGGATTTCAAGGACACTTGAGGTAGGCATGAGATCCCCAGACAGAAGTTTTCTGAGGTTCAGCAGGAGAGGGGAGCCCAGAGCGGCGTCAGGCTTCCTCCAGTTGCTGAGTCTGAGCAAGGACTTTTGTTCGGCGGCTTGTTTTAACTCGCCATTATGTTCTCCAAAGAAGAAATTCATCATGTGCAAGCTAAGGAAGGCAGAGTTAATGTGAAATTTTAAAACCCTGGAAGAGTTGAGAGTCCTCTAAATTTTTAATGAAGGCATCCGAACTGCCGAGTACCTGCAGAGACGGCCAGGAGCCCTCTGCCAGCAGCAGAGTGGGTGCCCCTGATCCAGGAGAGGACCAAAGACTCTGATGAGCTGCCGCCTCCTGCAGCCTGTCGCCCTGGGCTCCCACCTGCAGGGAGATGGTGGCTCTTGGCAGCAGATTGGTCCCATCATTGGAGGTCGGGGTGCAGGATGTGCACAGACCCACCCAGGCGGAGGAGAGGGCAGCAAGCAGTGGTGTGCTCTGTCTGTCACCCATCAAGTGATCCCAGTTTGTCGATGCTGCCTGGTCCGTGACCCCTCCAAGGCACTCATCCTGTCACTGTCGGTGTCTCTCCAGGCCCTGCTCTCCCTGCGATGCCCAGCCGCCCCCGCGAGGTCCTTGTCCCCCTGCGTTAGGTGCTGAAGCAGACACCTGGTGCTGCACACACCAAGGTAGGCAGCGCTGTGGCTCTTGCGGGGTTGGGGGGCCCTTTCACTCCCCGTGCTATGGGGGGCACAGCACAGCCGTGGGACGGATGGGGAGGCTCAGAGGTACCACCTGGGGCTGCCTCAGTGGAGCCAGTCAGGTCGCCCAAGATGGGAGGGCTCTCCTCTTGGTGGCACTTTGGCGCAGGGCAAAAGGCACCTGAAGCACCTCAGGACCAGGCAGAGGCCACAGGAGTGAGGACCAGCTCAGGCCCTGGGCAGATGCTGGGCATGGTCCCACCTGGAGACCATGGCAAGGGATGGTGACTGTGGAGGTGGCACAGGGCCAGGGTTTTTTTCTTTCTTTTTTTTTTCCTTTTGAAAGTCCCCAGATGGGAAAGGTACGAGCCAAACCCCACTGAAAGCAGCCAAGAATGAATTTTCTGGCCCGAGCCCCAGCAGCTCTTGGAGCAGCACCGTGCCTGTCCGGCGTCACGCCGCAGCAGAAACCCTGAGCACAGGCAGGCTGGGGGAAATCTCAGCTGGGGTGGGCAGCGAGCCCCACACCCATCCCAGCTACTCCGTGGTGCAGAGATCTCACCCCTCCCCACCTCACCAGCCAGGGCAGCTCACGCTCATTCTGCTCCCAGCGAGCTGCAGCTTGGCTGGAGCCCAGGCACCCAGATGTCTCCCCCCGTGCTGCCATGGAGCCCCCCACCACGCAGCCATCTGCTGCCGTCAAGAACAGGGTGTCCCTGGTGTTGCCCCCCTTATCTGGCTCTGTCGCCCAGGCCATGGGGCATCTGGGCTCCCAAACCCTCCCCTCTCGTGGGATACAACGAGCCTTTTCCCCCACAGAAGGCAGATGCTCTCCCAGAGCCAGGCTGGGAGTTTGGGTCAAGCATCTCTGCTCCTCACTTCCTCCCACTCCCCAGCACTGGTGGTACAGAGAGGGGTTAAAGCACCCCAGTCTCTGTCCTCAGCTCGGGTGCCCCAGAGAGCTTACAGGGTCTTTGCAAAACCAACATTATATCAGCAGGAGGCTGGACCCCAGGGGAGCAGTGCCCAGGGTCTCATTTTTGGCTGGAGAAGGGACAGGCGGGGGCTACCATTGCGCTGCCGTGACCTGGATGCCCAGCCTTGAGCCAGTCATGCCCTTGTCCTTCACATCTTTTTTCTGTCAGTGAGATGAGGGTGGACATAACCTCTCCGAGGCTTTTTGTGGGGACTGGGTGCCCAAATCCCATCCTGACACGGAGCCAGGAGATGATCCTTGTACATCCACTACACACACAGCGCTGACCACCTCAGTCACTGGTGCCTGCACGGGCCCTGTCAGCATGGGGAGGCTGGAAATCAGCGTGCGCACGGGGTGGGGTGATGGGGAGGCAGCACAGGGGCTCAGGGGGGCTTTTGTCTGCTTCCCAAGCGGTGTCTGGTGTGCTGCGCCCAGCTCGGCTCCGCGCCGGCCCCTGCAGAGCTGCGCGGGTGTGCGTGCCTGCCATAAATATTGATGGGGTGGACTCGGCGCAAGTGTGCCCTTGTCGAGGCGACGGGGATGTAAATGCTGTACCTGCTGTGTGGGCAGGGCAGCGCGGCGAGGTGAGAGCAGCGAGGCTGAACGCGGTGTCTATTTCACAGGGAGGTGGGATCCATCCTATATGGGGTGGGCGGTTGGAAGCGGCCAGGTGAGTAAGCCCAGGGGTCGTAAACCTGTTTGGGGAACTGGCCAGACCTGCAGTGAGCCTAAATCTTGCGGCTGAGTCTGCAGCGAGCCAGCTGCGGCTCCCACAGCCTGTCCCCGCACGGCCACACCAGGATAAACAGCGAGGGGCTGCAGTGCCTCTGTTTAATAATGCACGGCACAGAGGCACTGGACACACGCTGGGAGTCGGGAGCTGCAGGGATGAGGAGTCACCACTGCAGCACTCGAGTGGCAGGGTCCAGCCCGGCGTCCCCCTGGCACTCACGGGTCCATCCCGGCGTGCCCCAGCGCTCATGGGATGTGGAATCCTTGGCGTTCTGGGTGGCCCTGAGGCTGGGATTGGGTGAGCAGAGCTCCACATCACAGGGCACAGAGCACTGGTGGCAAAGCCAAGGTGCTCAGTCACGCCACGGCTGACATCCCGGCCACTCTGGAGTCTTCTTAGCTGGAGCCTGGAGCTGAGTCCCTGTCCCCTTGGGCAGTCCCACTGGGAGATTCAGCCCCTGCATCCCTCTGTGACACAGATGTAGGTGTAGATGTTCATTCTGGGGAGCTCTGGAGGGCTGAGCAGCACTGCGAGCACCCCCTCTCCCTGGTATCCTCCTGGGACACTGCCATGCTGAGAACAGCTGGAAGCCATGGGCTCAGTCTGCTCCTCACCCACCCCATCCCTCCGTCAGCCGCAGCCTCCCCAGCTCGCACGCTGCTGCCGTGCCTGGGATGAGCAGGTGCGTGATGGGGCCCTGCAGGCGCCGGTTCACAGCCAGCTCCTGTGATGGCCCCCCCGGGGACGTCCTTCCTTGCGTGCAGTTCCGTGATCCGGCCCCACCGACCATCTGCTGTGGCAGCTCCCTGCTACCCACTTGCTCCCCAGCCCACGCTGCGCCCTGCGGCACGGAGCGGGGCAGGGACGAGCTGGGGGTGCCCAGTGCACCCCCTGCCCCACGAGGAGAGGGCAGACAGGTCAGGCAGAGCGGCAGTGACAGGGCTGTGGTAGCAATGCAGATGGGTGTTAATGCAGAGGGACCCATGTAGTGGTGCAGGAGAGCAGGGACAGCCGCAGCGTCGGCCCAGAGCCCCTCTGCCTGCAGGGGTGCACAGGGTGAGCAGCAGGATCCCCCCCCAGCCAGCCAGCAAAGCTCAGAGCCAGGGAGATCCTCGGGGCTCAGGGCCAGCAGAAGTTACCCCATAAGGGTGGGTTTTGCCCGTTTGCTCTGTCCCTCTCTGGTGACCACAGGGGGACCTGCCATGGTGCTTCTCCCACAGTTGGGAGCATCACGGTGGAGCTGGGGTCAAGTTATGGCATGAGCCCACCTCCCTCCCCACCAGTCCCAGGGCTCCTGGTGAGTGCTGGAGAAGCAGTGAGACCGCATTCACACCCCGTGTCTGACGTGGGTGTGATAATGAGTGAGTGGGTGCTGGAGTCTCCCTCATGTATGCTGTGGGGGTCTGGGACTTGCTGCAGGGGCAGAGTGGTGGCCCCGGCATCCCCAGGGGCTGGATGTGGGTGGCTCTGAGCACCACAGACTCGCCTCGCCCTGAGCACAGCATGAGGGAGTGACCCCGGGTCACCCTTGTCCCTGAGCAGTCTGTGCTCAGCCATGAGCTGGAGGGGCTGTCTCCAGACTGATGGTACAGCACGGCTGGTGCCTGTCCCTGTCCCTGCCCCCGCCGGGTGCCAGCCCCAAGGGACCAGAGCTGCTCTTCAGAGGCTGCAGCTGCTGCATGTTTCGTGCTGCCTCTTCCTCTTCTCCCCGCTGCTGTTTTTGTTTTGTTTAAGAGGCTGGGTTACGAATTTTAAACAGGCTCCTGAAAAACCCAATTACCTCCAGAAGACAACCTGATAAAAGCTGCCTAAGTGGCACTGTGGAAATCGCCTTGTGCAGCAGCTGAGGGAAAACCAACATAACAAAGCCTTTGGAAATGGAGTTAACCACTTTTAATCCCTTGGTGCAATGAGAAGGACCAATAATTATTTTCTGCGAAGATGTTGGGGGGCGGAAAAGTGAAATAACTGCCCTGTGCTAATGGGTGGCAGCAGGCTGGGCTGGCAGTGCTGCAGGGATGGGTGCAGGTATTCCCTCTGCCTGGGAGCTTTGCAAGGGCCCGCAGAGGCTGTGACCTTGCAGGGTCCCCGTGTGGCTGTCGGGGGACAATGGGGACAATGCCAGAAGGCAGGTGTCACTCAAGCACTGCAGACAGAGGATGCTGTGGCCGAAGTGGTGGCACCAGCCAGCCCCGTTCCCTTTCCCTGGGCACCAGCGTGGAGTGGAGCACGGAACTGCTGGGGCCCTGGCACCTGTGCTAACTCCACGGAGGCGACTTGCAGGGCTTGGCAGTGCTGAGAGCTTCCTCCTCCATTTGGCTACGGTGCTGCTACCCCAGTCCGTCAGATCTCTCCCCATCCCCTCCCTTCCTGCCTCCCCCGGCAGCTCCGGGCAGCCACCCAGCAGGTGACACTGCCCAGGATGATGCCAAGGAACAGCCGAGCCTAAGGAGTGCCCACACTGGGCACAAGCACCAGGAGCACCCCCCAAACACCAGCCAGAGCTAGCTCAGCTCTGGGACTGTGGGGGTCCCCTGGATCCATCCCTGTCCCAGGAGCAGGGGTGTCCGCAGGGGTGCACAGGGCAGGAGGCAATGCCCAGAGCTGGTGACAAGCCCTTGGCTGCTCTTCCCTTGGGAGCCTGGCCAGCAGGGCAGGGTTGGGTGCCCGCCAGCCGGGTGGCTGCAGTTGCGCTGCCGGCACCGGCATCTGGAGTGCTGGGGCGGGCGGCCTCAGCTCACACGAGCCTCGTGCTTCCCGCAGCAGCAGGGACGGGGGCTGCTTCGCCCACCTCCCCCTGGCCACCCCGCACCCCACGTGGGGACAGTGCTTGGGGACAGTACTCCAGGCCACTGACTCACAAGAAAAGCGAGCCCGACTTAGTACTGGGCACTGGCACAAAGGGTTGTCCCTGCCAGTTTGGCCTCAGCTCATACTGGGAGCAGTCCTCTGGCACGCTGGGATCTACTGGAGGAGGATGTGCTTAATGAGCCGAGGCATCTCCAAAGATTGAAAGACTCAAGGACCCATCCCAGGAACAAAAGGAGGCGTTTGTCAGGCGCTGAGAGACGGGCTCGTTAATTCCTCCTGGCTGTCACACTTATCTGTAATGAATTTGTGCTCCGCTGTATTATTTTTAATACAATAGGAGCGGTGCCGCCCGCCCACCGCCCGGCTGCCGGGAGCGCTGACGTCAACGCCCGGAGCAGGGCTGCCGCAGGACGGACGGACGGACAGACGGACGGGCCAAGCACAGGCCTGTCTTGCCGCCCACATGCCCGTCCCACCAGCTGCCAGCAGGCAGAGCGGGGCTGGGCACGAGGGCAGGAGGCTTTTTTACCCTGGAGGTGGAAAAAGGAGTTGTTGGTCAATGCCAGGCTGAGGGCTCGGGGCTGGTGGAGATGGGTTGCGCCAGGGGGTATTTTTGGGAGCAGTGAGAGCGGGTGAACAAGAGGGACAAGTCCCTGATGTGCTGTCCCTGTGCTGAGAGTTGTCCGCGGCAGCGGCCGTGCGTTGAGGCAGGAGCTGGCAGCGGGTGCACACGCACAGATCTGTCGGTGCCGCATCCCTGAGGAGGTGGCACTTGCGAGCCAGTTTTGGCCCCCCTGGCTACGAGATGTCCCCCCACTCCTGCCCCCCATCCTGCATCGCCCCCAGGCTTCCCAGCAGCGCCCAGCAGCACCGGCAGCACCTCCGCAGCCCACCCCAAGGGTTTTGTGGGGGCAGCTGCAGCCCGTCCCAGCTCCCTGCAGCCTCCCACGTCTAGGGGGGGACATCCCTGAAAGGACCCAGCACCCAGACCCTCTCCAGCACCCTTCTGGGCCCCCGCAGGCTGCTACTCCAGAGCCTCACTATTAAACACCAGCTATCCCAAAGCCCGGCTCCAAGCGCCACTAATGTCATTTGCACAGGGCTCATCTTGTCTGTAAGAACCGAGGGCTGGATTAATTAGGAGGCACCGGCTGCCGCTCTGAGGGGCACACACCGTCCCTATGCATCGGGACAAGGGTGGGAGACCCGGGGAGTCCTGTCCCACACTGCAGGGGAGGAACACAGGAGGGGCTGCAGGAGCCCATCTCCCTTCGGGCGGGTGCAGGGTGGTGCGCCCCATTTCCTGCGCGGGAACCCTTCGCTGAAGGGGGTCCTGAGCCCCGTGGGCATCATATCCTCGATGCCACCGCTAACCCCCTCTGGCATCCCCTCCTTGAGCACCCCGCACCCGCCCTGGGAGCCACGGTGGGGGAACAGCACCAAAAATCCAAAGCTGGGGCCCCGGAGCGGCAGCTGTTGGCGGAGGGGGGGAGGGAGGGTGAGATGATTTATCAGGGACTTTTAATTAAACTCCCGCAGCCGCCCCGCGCCGCTGCAGAGGGGGCCGGGGTGCTGCGGGTCGAGGGGCCGGGCGAGGGAGCCGGGGGGTGAGGGACTGGGGGCACCTCCGGCTGATTAATGCCTCGTTTCGCCCGTTAATTGCCGCGGCGGTGAATCATTAACCCCGCGCAGGAGGCGCTTGCCCCGCCCCTCCGCTGCGGGAGCGCGGGGTGGTGTCCGGGGGGGCACCGGGTGAGCGGTGCGGGGCTCCCCGGGACGTTTCCGCGGGGGTCGCGCGGCGTTTCCTGGGAGGGGTCCCGCATCCCGCCGCCCCCGCGGGGGCCGGTCCGCGCGGTGGCGGGGGG
>VXAZ01004433.1:1628377-1688992 GCA_013399875.1 Gymnorhina tibicen | reverse complement strand
GGTGTTCCCCCCGTTTGCTGTGTTCCCCCCGCGTCGCCCGTGCACCTCCCGATGTCCCCCACGTACCCCGCTATCGCTACGAGTCCCCCCGCCACGCATCTCCGGTGTTCCGGTGCCCCCCGTGTTCCTTGCACCTTGCATACGGCCCCGGCGTCCCGCTGCTCCCCGGTGTTCCCCCGTCCCCGGTACCCCCCGAGCCCCCGCAGCAGTCCCAGGGCTCAGCGCTGTACTGCCCGGAGGAGCCCCCCCACGCTGTCGCGGGGTGCCCCGGGGCTGTCAGCAACAAACTTCCCGGGGTCACAGCTCCTACAGCCCCCTCAGCCCCCGCGGGGTCCCGGGGAGCCGGGGTGGGGGTACCCGCGGGGCTGCGGCACCCACCGGGCACGTACACACACACACACACACGCTGCGAACTGCACCCCCAGGCTCCGAGCACAGCCTGCAGCACCCCACTCACACGGGGCACGTGGGGGGCACGGGCACCCCCACGGGCACCCCCTACTCACGCCCTCCGCCTGTAATCCCCCGCACGCACACACACACAGAGCACACAAGCAGCCTGCAACACCCCCACACGTACACACGCGCGACACAGTCTGCAAATTTGTGCGCACAGCCCCCCGTGCAGCCTGCAAACCCACGGACCCGCACACACAACCCCCCCGCACGCACACCGNGTACACACACACACACACACGCTGCGAACTGCACCCCCAGGCTCCGAGCACAGCCTGCAGCACCCCACTCACACGGGGCACGTGGGGGGCACGGGCACCCCCACGGGCACCCCCTACTCACGCCCTCCGCCTGTAATCCCCCGCACGCACACACACACAGAGCACACAAGCAGCCTGCAACACCCCCACACGTACACACGCGCGACACAGTCTGCAAATTTGTGCGCACAGCCCCCCGTGCAGCCTGCAAACCCACGGACCCGCACACACAACCCCCCCGCACGCACACCGACACAGCCTGCAGCACCCCCCCAGTGTGCAAACACGCGCACACCCGCAGCACAAACACCTGGCACACGGACACGGCCCGCGAACCTGCGTGCACACACATCTGCAGAGCCCGCACACCCCAAAACTCGCACACGCGCACGCTCCGAGCTTGCAAACAGGCTGCAAACCCGCGCATCGCGGGGGCACACGCAGTCTGCAGCCCCACAAACTTCTCCACGCGCGTGTGTGCACGCACCCCCCCGTGCAAACACAGCCTGCAGCCACCCACAAACACACCTCTTGAGCAAACACAGCCCGCACGCAGAGCTCACACACGCAGCGCGCACGGACATGGCGCGCGCCCGCTCCGTCCTGCGCAGGCAGTGCCCCTGCACGATGTCACCCACCCGCAGCACCCGCACGGATCACACACACAGTCACAGGCTGCTGCCTGCAACCCCTGCAGCCCCCAAGCACCGCCGCACCCTGCCAACAGTCTCTTCCCCATCCCTCTGCAGGGCATTCACACTGCCGTAGACACACGCGCGCACACGGGTCCGGCTGCGCCACGCTGGCACCCCCAGACAAGGTCTGTCACCCCCTCCCACAAAGCAGGGGCACACGGTGGAGGGTGGTGTGGTGGGTCCCCATCCCACCAGCCCCCAGGCAGCACACCAGGGCTCCTGGTGCCACACCAAGGACAGTGCTGAGGTGGAACATCCCTCTGGAGTCCCTTCCTTGGTGCCTCCGCAGGTCCTCAAGGCCAGAAGGGGTGTAGGGAGGGGGCTGAGGGAAGCAGGCACAGTCACCCTCTGCCGGCAGACCCCAGAAGCTCCCTCTGCCTATCCTGGAAGGCATTTGGGCTGAGGATGCAGAGGGTGCAAAGTGCAGCCCTAGAGATCATTCCATCCCTCGGCCTGGGCAGTTGGGAACCTCGGCATGGTATCCCCAACCCTGTCCTTCTCTGCCTGCACAGGTGGCCCAGGTCAGCAAGCCCGGACAGTGGTGGATGAGCGCTAGGCACTGGCCTAGCCACACGCACATACCAGCACCATGGACTTCGTCATGAAGCAAGCGCTGGGCGGTGAGTGGGAGCTGCTCCCCCCTCAGGGTCCCCCCTCCGGGAGCAATGCAGGCCCAGCACCCCAGGAGTGCAGTGGCAGGGACATGGCAAGGGGACAGAGTCACGCAGAGAGCCACTGGCAGTGGGGAGCTGCTGCTGGAGCCCTCCAGGGTTCCCATTTCCAGCACTGTCAGGGCTGGCTGGGGAATCTTCTGCCGCTAAGTGGGATTCCCCAGCGGGTCCCCTGGGTGCTGAAGAATGAGCTGCTGGCATCTCCCCCAGCTGACACTGAACTAGGGCAGAACGGCCAGCCTGTGGCACTCCCCATCCCCACAACCTCCCGAGCCTGTCTGCAGCCCGCTTCGGCACGGGTGGCCCTGGGGATGTCCCAGGTCCTCCTTGCCAGGGGGCTCCTTGCCCTCCCTGCTGCTGCAGGGGCTTTGGCAGCAGCACCAGGCTGCAGCAGCCTTGGGGACCAACCAAGGGTCTTGTTATGCGCAGGGGCCACCAAGGACATGGGGAAGATGCTGGGGGGCGAGGAGGAGAAGGACCCCGATGCGCAGAAGAAGGAGGAGGAGAGGCAGGAGGCCCTGCGCCAGCAGGAGGAGGAGCGGAAAGCCAAGCACGCCCGCATGGAAGCGGAACGGGAGAAAGTCCGGCAGCAGATCCGTGACAAGGTGGGCACACACCTCCCCTGTGCCCGCCCCTGCCCGTGGCAGCCGGGGTGGGGCTGGGACAGGGAGCCGGCATGGCCGGGAGGAGGGTGGCCCAAGGCGGTGGCGACAGGCACGGGGCACGGCGCAGGCAGTGCCCACTGCCCGCCCTGCTGAGGGCCTGTGTCCTCTCAGTACGGGCTGAAGAAGAAGGAGGAGAAGGAAGCAGAGGAGAAAGCTGCCCTGGAGCAGCCGTGTGAGGGCAGCCTGACGCGCCCCAAGAAGGCGATCCCGGCGGGCTGTGGGGACGAGGAAGAGGAGGAGGAGGAGAGCATCCTGGACACCGTCCTCAAGTACCTGCCCGGCCCACTGCAGGATATGTTCAAGAAGTAACAGCACTGTCAACCCTGCCATAGGGTGCTGGGGCACGGGCGCCCTCTTCCCTACAACTCCTCCATCAGTTCCCTTGGCCCCGGAGAGGGGGTCCCCACACCCCCTCCCATCCCCTCCTGCCCTGTCCCCCAACCAGACCAAAAGCCCGCCCCGTCCCGTCCAGGCAGGGCCCCCCCACCACGCCAAAGGGGAGCAGCCCTGGCCGGACAGGGCGAACCGGGACCAAATGCACTGATGTAACCTCGCGGCAGGCTAGGGGCACCCAGGCCCTACCGGCCCCCCCGGGGTGGCTCCTCATGCCCCCTGCCCTGCCCCTTCTGTTCTCCCAGGGGACCCCAGCAGGCCTCTGCTCGCCTGCCCTCGTCCCCAACACTGCCATCCCCCTGCCCCATCCCGCCCTGGGCCAAGCCCAAAGCACAAAGCCAGGCGCCCTGCCCGCAGCTCCCCCATCCCCGGTCGTCGGGCACGGGGGTCCCCCGGGGCTGCCCGGTGTGCCCCTGCATCGGGGGGTTGGAGGGGACCCCCCTCCCCGCATCTCTGGCCCCATAGTTAAAGCCATATCAGTTAGACTGCAATACTTCAGCACCGGGAGGAGCGGGCGCCGCGCTCCGCCAACCGTGTACAAAGGCACGCGCGGGGCAGGGGCCCCCCTGCCTCGTCCCCCCGTCCCCGCCGCTCGCTCGTCTGTGTCTTGGCCCCGCTGGCCCCCGTTCTCGCATTAGTGTCTCTGTGCCAGGGTGCGCCCCGTCGCTCCATGTGTCCTCGTGTCCGCTGCTCAGACTCCCACCCCCGAGTCCCTACTGTCCCCGGGGGCCACCCGCGGCGCACCTCGCCGCGCTGCCGGGACCCCCGCTCTGCCTCCTGCAATAAAGCCAGTGCAGAACTGAGGGCTGCCGGGCCAGTCCCGGGCTGGGAGCACCCGGCTGCCCCCACCTGACGCTGGACACATGGGTCCTCGGGATGGGGATCCCTGGGCAAGCGCCCCGGGATGTCCCAGGAGCCGCTGCTTGCACCCCAACGGGGGGAGGCAGGGGCACACCCTCATCCCGGCCCGTCCCTTGCCGCACCGTGCTCCTCCCTCCCTGTGCTTCCTCAGCCACGGCCCCCAGCCGCTCACCAGGGCCCTCCCGGGAGGTGGCGGGCAGCTCGGGGCCCCACAGACATGCTGTGACCATCCTGCTCGAACTAGTCTTTGACGAACTAATAAAATAAAGGGATTTGTACATTGCTCCGGCCTCTTCTCATCCGTTGCTCTCCTGGGCCCCCATGTCAGCTCCCTCACGCTGCCAACCTCAGAGCTGAAATGTGGCAGCTCATCACACACGGGCTGGCCCTTCGGCCAAGCCTGTACAGGTGCAGGAAGCAGCCACGTGTGGCTCCCAGAGTCCTGCTCATTCCTGCTGCCTTCCCACTCCACAGGTGTCTGTCCTCTCTGCAGCTGGGGACAAGACAGAAAGGATGCCCCACAAACGTGGCATGAGGGTTTCTGCCCCTTCCCCTTGACTCTGGGACTTCCCTCACTGAATGACTGGGGATACCCAGGGGTCCAAGAGCTGTTTCTGATGGATCACAGCCTTCCAACAGAGGGGCATGAGACTCCTCATGCCCCCGCAGCAAGGCAGGGGCCCTGGCAGTGTTAGGCTTAGCACAGCCCTGGAGGCTTCAGCTTGGTGCCAGCCTCAGCTCGGACTGATGTGCCACCATTTACCAGCAAAGAGCTCAGCTGTTACCCAGGCGGCATCAGCAGAGCAGTCACCCAGAAAAGCTTCTGAGAGAAGGAAATATGAGGGTAGGAAACGGCAGAGATCTCGCAGGCAAGGTCTCCATCGCAGGCAGGCTGTGCCCTGTGACCCGGCACGACGGTGCAGGTGGGGAGAAATCCCCACAGCCCTCCCTGGGCAGCGGGGACAGGGCAGGGGAAGGGCTCTGCCCGGAGCCGGTGGCCGTGGCACGGAACCAGCAGCGTCCTCCATGTCCCCATCTGAGCAGTGCCCCCGCTGGCACCCGTGCCCACCGTGGGGACGCAGCGCCCCCTGGTGTGGTGACAGGGCAGGACAGGGGACACGGAGAGCGGGGACAGGCAGCGGGGACAAGGGGGACAACCCTCGACACACCCCTCTGCCAGGGCCTTGCCATGGCCAACGAAAGGAGGCAGGGGAAGGGAGAGCAGTTCAGCACCCCCCTTCTTCCCCTCCAAATTGCCACAGGCACCTTCGTTAAGGAAGAGGATTTATCAAAATTAGAAAAAGACACCACAAATATTAAAAAAGCCCCAGCTGGGGAAACATCTACCAGTTCACATCCCCCCACCCTCCCCTCATTGCCCCAGTGCAGGGAAGGGACATGGGATGTCTGGGAGGGGGAAAGGCAGGCTGTGCTCCCAGAGCTGCCCTTGCCACCAGGCTTTTGGGGACAAGGGGACAGTCACGTAGCTCATCACTGCTGGGGAGCCTGGTCAGAGCAGAGCGCCTCCCATGGGAGGCTCCTCAGCAGCCACCTTCAGTGACTGATTTTCTTTGGCCACTTGCCTTTGGAACAAGCCCCCCACACCCCAGAGAGGAGGCGGCACAGGGGGGCCCTGTCAGCATCCCCCCATTCTCCCCAGCACACAGCTGCCTGTTTACAAAAGCTCCCAAGAGCAGGACACACTGAGCTAGCCCGAGGTCACAGCCCTGCCAGGCTGGCAAGGAGAGGAGCCAGCTCCTTGCCCCACCAATGCTATCTAAGCTCTCGTCCCCGAGAGCAGGCAGGTGTTGCCTCCCTGGGTGCAGCAGCTTCATCAGGAGTCGTTGGGGAGCCCGAAGAGCTTGACGGTGCCGGCCTCCCGGCTGCTGTCGTATTTTCCGTCTTTGTCGTCACAGGCGAAGGCCAGCAGCGGCCTCTTCGGGTGCCAGGCCACTGTGAAGGTGGGGGACTCGCACTGCACCTCCCAGAGCTTCTCTCCTGCGCGGAGAAGAAGCCACGTCAGCCTGGAGAGCCTCCAGCCCCCTCTGCTGCTCACCTCCCCAGAGCCGAGCACCTGCTGCTCCTCTCAGCACAGGGCAGAGGCAGCACAAACGCTGCTCCAGCGCCTTTTAGTCACCCAGTGACAAGGTACAGACATGACAGGCATGTCTGCCACCGACTGCCGAGGCAGAGGCTCCCCCTCATGGCGTTCTGCTCTGCACAGCAAAGCTCTTTCTTAGCAGACAGATCCCCCGTGTCCTCCCAGCTCCACCAGCACTTCTCCATCCGATTCTCTCCTTGCTGTTCCCCAAAATAAAACCATTACCTGTCTCCACCTCGGCAATGTCAATGAAATGATCTTCTGATGCCGAGGCCAGCATCTTCCCATCGTGGCTAAAGCTCAGCGTCCTCACAGGCCAGTCAAGCCTGCAGCAACAGAGGGGAGCAGACAGTGAAGCACTGCCACCACAGTCCCCGGGGGCAGGGGGGAAACAGCTTTGGGACAGCTCTACGTACCTGGAGAAGCACCTCACACACACCAGCTCATCCACATCCCAGAGGCTGACCAACGCGTCAGCACTGCCCGTGGCAAAGTACTTCCCCATGGGATCGAACTTGATGCAGATGCAGTTGGAAGGATGGGCGTTGATGGACTGGATGGGTTTCAGCTCTGGGTAGCTGTGGAGGCGAAGGGAGAGGGCAGGGAGCGGTGAGAGAAGCACAGGGATTGCCTAGAGCAGGGCAGGACCGGAAGCAAACCCAGTCAAGGCAGGAGACACTGAGTGTCCAGTGAATGAGGCAGAGCATCAGGGACCATCTCGGGGAGCTGAGCCCAGCCCAGAACTGCGGCAACCTCAGCTCCTGGCAAGCTCATTCCCACCAGAGGGCAGGGGATTGCTGGGATGTGGGACTCAGGTTTCCCAAAAGCAGCAAAGGCACTTGCAAATGGCTGCAGCCAGCCCAGCCACCCAGCAGCCACGGGCACCTGCCTGAGGATGTTGATGCAGCCATTCCCATTGGTGAGGAAGAACATGTTGTTATCGTTGTTCCAGGAGATCTCGTTCACCTCAAACTTGAACTGTTCCTCAGCTTTGGAGCGATGTGTCTTGGCATCAATGAAGGTGACCACATCATCCTTGTTCCCCACGGCGATGGTCTGTCCATCAGGGCTCCAGCAGATGTTGATGTTCTCACCTGAAGGGACAGAAATGCAGGTCCCAATTCCACTCCTAACCATTCCCAAATGGGAAAGACTGCCAGTTCCTCCGTCTAACACACAAACCTATCCAGCAAAATCAAACTTATGAGAAGTACAGCTTGACAACATCCCATTTCAGCCAAGATGGGACCACAGCAATCACCACACAAGGTCAAGCCAAAGATCCTCTGAATCTAGTGGTCTCTGAGATCCAGAAAAAGCAGAAGCCAACAATAAATACCTTTGAATGAAGGTAAGAACAAGGCAGGTTGCTGTTATGCCATATGTTATGCCATACAATGCCATTCCCAGCCCAAACAACTCAAAACTGGACACTTCCAAGGGCAGAGATGGTATCTGGGCAAAGCATCACATGAACTCAAGTAACTGTTTTCCTGAATCCACACAAACTTTTATTTCCACCATTGCTCTCTGTAAACACGCTTTTCCCCAGTCTCCAGCTTCACAGCCCACTGACTCCGGAGACAAATACAGAGGACATTTTAGCAGCCAGCACCATATTTCAGTAGTTCCTCCAGTCCTGCCCCCACAGTAAATCAGCCCTCACATAATGAGTGCAACACAATGGTAAAGCAGTTAGCAAAGATGTTCCAACCAAAAATAACCACAGGAAGGGTCCAAAGCTCTGTGCCACTGCAGATGGGTCCCACACAGCTGAGGTCCAGTCGGGACCCACCTGGCAAGGCCCCCTGGGAAGGCAGGGACTCACCTTTGGTGTTGACAGTGGCGATGCACTTGGTGGTGCGGACGTCCCAGATGCGGATGGTTTTGTCCCCTGATGCTGTGACAAAGAGGTCAGGGTTGCTGGGGTGCCAGCAGAGCTGATCCACGCTGTCTCCGTGGCCCCGGTAGTTGTTCTCCTTCACCTGGAGGGAGAGGGCAGACGACGTGAGGATGTGCCTGGCTCTGCTCCCACTCCTGCCCCACTTCCCAGCACGCTGCATCCCCGCTGGGATAAATCAGGAGCCGCGCCCGGGGCCCCACCGCCACCCCAGACGCGCTCCCGCCCACAGCCGGCCACGACAGAGAATCCCCGCCGCGTTCCGCGCCAGGCACCAGCTCCACTCCCGGCTCGCAGACCCGGCCTGCGCTGTCCTTGGCCGTGCTCCCGTTCCGGTGCACACCGAGTACCCACCCCCAGCCCCGGCACCGACCACCGGGACACACTCCCGTTTCCGGACGCCTGCCCAAGCACCCGCTCCCGGGGTGCCCGAGGGCTCCCGGTACCGATCCGCACCACCCGCGCCCGCCCGACGCGCCGGGGGACCTCACCAGCCGGTCCTTCTCGAGCAGGAAGACGCTGGCCGTCTTGTCGAAGGAGCCGGAGGCGAGGCGGCGGCCGCAGCAGCTCCAGGCTACCGAGTGCACCTTGGCGCCGTGCGCCGGGAACTCGCGGCTCCGCGTGTTGGCGCGGAACAGCTCCTGCATGGCCTGCACGTAGGGCGACAGCGCCATGGCGGGGCCGCCGCCGCCGGCACCGCGACCCCCGCGCGCGCCCGCCCCCGCCGTGAGTCCGGGGCTCCCGCCGGGCGCGGCGCCGCTGCCCCACACGAAGATGGCGGCGCTCCTGTTGCGGGCGGGGACGGGAGCCGCGCACGGACAAGAAGCCTCGGGGCAGTGGAGGGGGTGGGCGTGTGTTCCCGGGGACCCCTCGGTCCCGTCCCGTCCCGCCCCAGCCGCATCCTTAGGGACCTCCCACCCTCCTCCTAGCCGGGCTGCTCGGGTCCCCGCGACCACATCCCACCAGCAGAGCCCCGTTCCGCAAGCGTGCCCCTCGCAGGGGGTCCCAGCCTCCTTGGCCATGTACCCTTAGAAAGAGCCCGGTGCCCGCCATGGCGTGTCGCGGTGCCCTCTCCGCGCACCGAGGAGGGTCCAGCCCTGCAGGGCTCAGCCCCCGGCGGGGTCCGGCCGCGGGATGCGGTGGGGCGGTTGCCGTCCCTCGCCCCTGGGCCGTTCCTCTGCCCGGTGCCGCTCCGCCGGCGGGTGTGGGGCCGGTGAAGCCGTGCGGCGGCGGTTCCGGGCACGAGGCTCAGCCCCGGGCCGGGGAACGGTCAGCGCCCGGCCCCGCACCGCTGTCCCGGGTCCTGAGGCAGTTGGAGCCCGCTGGACTTGGCCACCTCCTTGGGGAAGGCAGCAGGTCTGAGTCAGGGGGGGAAAATGGATTTAAAATTGTCTGCTAAACGTGTTCCCTGCTTTGAGGTGCTGAGGGGGATTTTTTTCCCAAACAGGCCCTTTCTGGGCACGCCAAGATCTTGGGAAGTGCCGGGTCCTGCCTGCTGCTGATGCAGGCACAGCTGCCTTCCCCTGCCTGCTCCTGCTGCCCCTCGGACCCTGCATTGCTCAGCGAGGCCTGGGTGGGAATCCCCAATGTCTAAGGGCTGCTGTAGCTCCAGACTGGTGCCATAGATCAAAAGGCAGCTTTGTTTCTTGCCGCTCCTGTCCTCCAGAGCGGGTGATGTCGTGCCACAGAAGAGATGCCAGGGTTTGGATCCTATGCTGTTCCTCCCAGTGCCTGGGGACATGAGAGCTCCCTGTGCTTCCCTTGCCTTCCCTGAACATGCCAGAAGGACTGGCATTTCCTTGTCATGGGAAGGAGCTGAGCAGGCAGCCAGGTCTGCTCTGAGCCAAGGCATGAGGACATGAGCCCTGAGGGGAGTGGGGAAGAAGAGCCTGGGTCGGGCTCAGGCTCAGCTGTGCTGCCAGGGGAGGCTGATCCCAGAGTTCAGGGCCACAGGCCCCCTCAGACAGGCAGAAGGGTCTTTGCCCCTGTTTTCTTTTCCTGGGCTGGTGCCCTTTTCCCTCTTGGACTGGGGCTACAGTGCCGCCATAGCAGAGGCTCCTGGCAGGACAGGACACTGACATTGCTGCTCCGTCCCCACAGGAGGTCATCGACCTGACCTGTGAGGACACAAACACAGACCCAATGCCATCGAGCAGCCTCGCCATGATCGACCTGACTGAGGACATGTGCAGCCCTCTCCACTCCACCCTTGGTGCTGCCCAGAACCCCAGAAATGCGCCTGCTGCCCCAGCAGCACAGCTGTCCCATCTCCAACTCTGCCCCACCACAGAAGAAGAAATGCAGGCAGTGGCAGAGCCAAGCCCTGCACCAGCATGGCACAGCACCCCTGTGAAGCTCAGTTCCACCATGGACACGGCAGAAATCATGGAGAACTGGGGCCGCCTCTCTCCTGCCTGTAGCTGCCACAGCTGGAGCTCAGAGCAGGACCTCAGCACTACCACCTTTAACAGCAACTTGGACTCGCAGCTGGACTCAGACATGCTGTCCCTGTCCCCCCCCAGCCTGGACAGCTGGAGAGCTGATGGCCCAGAGGAAGATCCTCCCCAGCTCTGCCAGGAAAGGAACCTCCCCCCAAGGCTGAGCCCTGCCCCAACCATTCCTATAACACCAGGAAAGGCCCAAAGGTCATTGCTGGAAGCAAGTGACTTGCCACCACACCAACCAATCCAGCAAGCCACCCCAGCCAGGACTGACAGCAAGGCCTGGCTGGACAAACTGCACGATTTCAGGAGGAGTGGAGTCCAGCACCTCTTCCTCCAAGGCATAGCACCCAACAGGGAAACACAGCAGGTAAACAGGGTTTGGAGCAGCCCCTGCTCCCCTTGTCCTTTGCCAGGCAGTCAGGGGCTTTGGTTTTTGCAGTTCCCTTCACAGTGGGCCCTAAATCACAGCTGGGTTCCTCTGTGTCAGGGGAGCTTTCACCCATTGCTTTGCCTTGTACACAGCAGAAACCTGGGCTCATCCCCAGCGGGAGGCTGAGCATGGTGCACACCACCATGGAGGAGAACATCCTGGAGGGCACCTTGTATTTCCTGAGCGAGTTTGTCTCCTGCCAGCACTATCCCCCCAAAGAAATCATCTGCCACCTGATCAGACAGATGCTGTTGGACACCCATGAAGGGGAGATCCTGAGGGACATCTACATGCTGCTGATGAAGATCCAAATGTATGTGTTCCCCTCGTCCCGGTGCCCTGGGGCTGGCTAGGTGCTCCCAGGAGTCTGCCCAGCATAAGGGTTGTTCTCTGTGGTGCTCACCCACAGAACAGGGAGTGATTTCCCCTATAAGATGGGATAATCCTCCTGCCAACACAGGCACGCCCCGGGCTCGCTGAAGGTGGGTCAGGGACAGCTTGTGACACAAGGGAGCCCTTGGGGACAGAAGAGTGCGTTTTCCTTGCCCCGAAGCACAAGTCTCATTCTCCACTGCTGTGACATAGCAGAAGTGCCTTTCCTGGGCTAAAGCAGTGCCAGCAGTGGCTGGAGCAGCTCCCCTACTGCCCTCAGGTTTTCCACAGGGAGTTTTTATGAGGCCATAGACCCAGAAATCCTGGGCATCTCCATGGAGTACAGCCCCTGTCAGGTGCTCCCAAAAAATTAATGTGGTCAGGGGAGGAGAAGGGGTGAGGGAAAAGATGGAGAGAAGGCAGGGGAGGCACCTGAGCAAGTGGGGCTGGGAACGGCTGGGGCAGGGCCAAGGGCTGGGGGAGGGCTAAGGGGCTGCCACGCCTCCAGGCAGGTGGTCAGGCAGTTCAGCACAAATGGACAGGGTTGTCCTTGCAGGCTCCATCCAGCCAACGTCGCCACAGTGGGATGGGACTGGACACTGGTGAGATTCACCATGGAGAACCAGGTACTCAGCACCGTGTGTGTCACATGGGGCAGGGATCATCCAGCACATGCTGCCTGAGGGTGAGCATCGCCCAAGTGCTTCCTGTGGCCGTGCTCTGCAGAGCTGGCCAGTCCCACAGTGAGTGCCAGCTGGGAATCCCACGTTTATCCACACTGTTCCCTTAACCCTCTGCACAGTTTTAGGCAGGTTGTCCACTGAAGAAGGCACAGCAACAGATAAACCCTCTCTGGGTCACAGCACTAGTGCAATGCCCAGCAATGCCCCTCAGGGTCTTGCCTAAGCCAGGCAGCTCCTCCTAGAACTACTCCTCAGTCACGTACATCAGTCCACTCCCGAGACAGCCAAATCCCCTGGTGTTCCTCACCCTGTGGCCCCACCAGGCTCATACATTCTCCATCTGCCCCCAGGAGAAGCCCCCCGGCCGGCTCCTCTTCCTGCAGTACGTGGTGCAGACCCTGGAGGACGACTTGCAGCACAATCTGAGGTCACAGCTGCTGCAGAAGTCAATTGCCAAGAAAGTTCTTTCATGTGACTTGTGCTTCAACAATGTCAAGTAAGGGACACCTCCTCGTCCTCCTTGTTGTCTAACCAGAAGCTGAGAGGCAGGGGCTCAGGGAACACTTGTTGAGACTCCAGTCAGACTTTCCAAGAAGCAGACTTGGGAGACAAAGGGAAGTGTAGGGCCAACAACAGGGGCTAGGAAAAGATTTACAAAAACAAACCACCAGAGACAATGCAAGGCCTTTCCAGTCACAACACAGTGGGCTTTTCCCAGGAATGAGGTCAGATTTGCATTGCTGAGGACTGAGAAGGCAGCAGTCCTGTGGGCAAGTGTACAAATCAAGAGAGCTCCTCTGTTGAGCTGCTCAGCAGAGCTACTCCCTAACCTGTCCAAGTGGGTGGAATGTTCTCTTCATTCTCAGGGTCTTTCCTCAAGCTCCAAGTGGATCTAGAGGTCAGAACACAGCAAAACAAGGCACATCCCCAATAAAACTCTTGTTTCTGTCCCAGGGAAGTGGTCAAGTGGCTGGTGGCAGCAGTTACAGGAGACGGGTTCTCCCAGCCCCCGGAGCAGCTGCAAGAAGCCAGGGCTGAACACAGCTCATCTGCACCAAGGCTGGCCAGCACTGACCAGGCTCAGACAGCTTTCTTTGCCCAAAAGTAAGCTCCAGAATTCCAAACTCCCTGCTGGCATTATCATGGACCCAAGTCAGGCAGAAACCAGAGTCTCTCTCTCTCCATCAGTTCAGGGAAGCCAGGCTGTACCTGTGACCTGTTTTGCTGGTTCTTCTTTGGGTTAGATGTAAGACTTGTGAGCAAAAGACTCTCACCTGGTAGGAAACTGGCTCAGTGTCATCCTCTTGCATGTAGTGTAAGGCTGGAGCTCTTGGCCCACACTCAGGCTGTCCCATGCTGCTCCAACACTCAGGAGAGCCACCGAGACCTCCTGAGGGTCAATCTGGGCATGAGCTTTGCTTGCAAGAGCATTCAATTCAGAGCCACCAGGAGACACCAAACCTGGCCCGCTGCATTCCCGTGTCCCTCGCTGCACGAGGCTGAACTAGGGGCCATCCCCAAGGCTTTGCCTGGCAAGCTGAGGGGCAGAGTCTCCCTGTGCTGACCATCCCTCTCACCCAGGGTGATACTGCTGCTCCAGCGGATGTTGTCCATAGCAGTGGAAGTGGACAGATCGCCCACCTGCAGCTCCCGTAAGATCGCAGATGACATATTCCCGTTCATACTGAACATCCCCCTGAGGAGCCAAAGGTGAGACAAGCGTGTGCAAGGCAGCATTTGCCTGTGTAAACTATGGTCTTATTCCCAATTTACATCCCAGTCTGGATGCATAAAGTTCTACAGGGTATAGAAAGACAGGCCAGCCAGCAAGAGCATGGCTGTGTCTCCCATGGAGATACAACATCACCAGCTGAACAGGTGATGTGTTGCTGAGAACACACCCAGGTGGTGTGTTGCTGAGAGCAGTCACATTAGCACTGATTCCCATGGGCAACCAGGTAGTCAGAAATATGATGCAGTTTCTACAGCTTTGCCTTGACATCCTTTGTTTGCTGCTTTTAAGAAATGCAAATCTGAAGCCAAAGCACAAGGGCCTGACTGGCTCTGGTGCAAACAAGAGACCACTAGGCCCACAAGCATTTCAAACCCATGTTTGCAGTGCTCAGCAGGCAGCCCTTCACACCCTTTCAGCAGAACTCTGCACACACCAGGTATAACCAAGCCAAACTGACTCTAACCAAGCTGTCACTTTGCCCAGGACAGATATAGATCCATCTGCCTTTGACCCCATGTCACCCTTGCTTGGCTGTGCTCCCTGCAAGTCAGCAGGAATGGGCCACTGCCACACAGGCTGCTGGGCAGGGTGGAGTGAAGCAGCTCAGTTTGCTTTAGAGACCGTACTCACTTCCAGCTGCTGCAGGTCACACCTGAGGATGAAAACATGGCCATGGCCAAGCTGCATAACGAAGGTCTCTCACCACATCGGGTGGTCTTCCTTCCATGGCATAGCTGGGCAGCCCCTGCAGTCACCCCACATCTGCACTGGGTCAGCAGCACAGCAGGAGCATGCTGGAACAGTTGTCTCTGGTCAGGTTGTGCTGTCTCTTCCAAAGTAAATTCCTTTTGTGTTCCAGGGAAGCTTTACTAAACACCATGGAGAGCCAGCTCCTGCGCTGCAGACTGCTAGAGCTGTTATTCCAGCACAGTTGTGATGTGCCCACAACCTCGTCCATGTCTCTGGACAAGATCCTGTATTTCCTGAGCCACTCCTCTGTGCTGCCACAATTCCAGGTATCCAGTCCAACCTCTCCTTTGACTTGTTCTCCTCTGAGAAAACTTCTAACAACCAAATACTATCTCCTGTCCTAGGATGAAACAGCAACGTGGCAAAGGTGGGACGAGATGCTGCAGTATTTGAGTTTGCTGCTGATGAGTTACCAAAGTGTAAAACTGGGTAAGCACTGCTTGTTCTGGCCCTAACAAACAGTCTCATCAAGAGGCTGCAGTAGACCAGCCAAATTCCTCTTCTCATCACTCTTGGACTCATGGCCACTGAATCTTAGAAAGACAGCGTGCCTCTATCCTTGATACAAACTATTCCCAGCAGTCAAAGAAGCGATGTTGCATCAATCAGGGCACCCAACTTGCTTTGCCAAGTTTAGCCCCTACGAAACAGCCTTCTTCCTAAAGGAAGGAAGCACTTCCCAGCACTGGAAAGTACACAAGAGGGTGCTTTGTACCCACTGTTGTCTTAAGTTGCTGCACAGTGGATGGAAGAATAGGGTGGTTTAGGAAGAAAAGCAGAAGGCAAAGGGATCATGAAATATCCCAGGTTGGAAGGGACCCACGAGAATCATTGAGTGCAACTCCTGGCCCTGCACAGACACTCCATAATCCCACCCTGTGCCTGAGAGCGTTGTCCAAACACTCCTGGAGCTCTGGCAGCCTCAGGGCCATGACCATTCCCTGGGGAGCCCGTTCAGTGCCCCAGCACCCTAAGGGGGAAGAACTTTTTCCTAATAGCCAATGTAAATCTCCCCTGGCACATCTCCAGTCATTCCCTCGGGTCCTGTCACTGTCCTACAGAGCAGAGATCAGAGCTGCCCCTCCTGAGGAAGCTGCAGACCCCAGTGAGGTCTGATCTGTCTCCTCTTCTCAAGGCTGACCACACCAAGTGACCTCAGCCACTCCTCATGTGGCTTCCCCTCTAAACGCCTCACCATCTCCAAAGCCCTCCTGTGGGCAAGCCAGGACACTTTCAGCACTTAGTAAACTGGGTAGGAAGCACCACCCACAGCAGCCACAGAAAGAGCAGCAATTCTGACTGCAGGAGAGTGGCACAGTCACAAAACACTCACTCTGTAAAACTACCTTAAGTAATTCTGCCAGAAGTCTCTTCCAACTTCAGGTGCTTTAGCCCAGGGTTAAGGCTCTCATGAATAAATGCAGAGGAATCCACCATTGCATGTGCAGCAAAGTCTCACTCTCCCTGAAGCCCTAGACAATCACTGTTGTTGGGCTCTTTGGAGACTCCTTTGTAGCTGCCCTTTTGCCATTCACACAGAAGACAAGGATTACACAAGCCTTGCCCCTTCCCCATTCCCTGGGCTCTCTCCACACGCAGAACGAGCTCCAGGAGGGGCCAGTTCCTTCTTCCCGAAGTCTTGTGCAGAACCATCAAGAGATAACGAGAGGATCAGCCCCATTCCCAGCACTGCCTGTGGCACACTGGGATCCATCCCAGCAGCTCAAGCAGCCCCTTGGGTGTTGCCTCTGCCCACCAGCATTTCCTCTTGCAGAGCACCTGCGGAGCTCCCTCAGTGACCGGATGGACTTGATCGTTCAGAAAGCCAAGCCCAGGCTCCAGGACAGTGATGACATCAGCCAGCTGGACATTCATCTGAAGATGAATGACTTAATCAACAGAACACTGGAGGCCCTGGGGCAGCCTTTACCCCCACAAATCCAGGAGAAATTGTTCATGCTGCAGGAATTGTTCTTCATTGTCACTACTACCTGACGGAGACAACCACTGCAGCAAGGGGGACAAAACTTCATGTTCTCAATATAAAACCCCCATCTCGTGCTGCAATCTCAACATCATGGGGGTTGGTTTATACATGTTTTTGGAAAGATGTTTGGTTTACATTGTCTCAGAATTTCCTTTCAAATATGCCTCATCGTCATACAGTTTTACTAGGCACTTTGTACACTTTAAAAAATAAATTATTTTCATATTTGCTACGATTCTTGCGTCTTGGTGCCAGCCCTGCCCAAAGGAAGTGCAGAGCTCAGTCAGCTCACACCACAAGGCCATGCTTTAACTGCAGCCTTCCCAGTCTGTGAGATTCACCTGTGTAATCAGGACCACAGCAGCAGCCTGTACCTCATTACCTGGATCTATTCCATGACTTTTAGCTCAGCTTACACTCCAGGAGCACGGGGAACACCAGCATTCAGCTCAGACATCCCCAGCCCAGGTGAACCACGTGCTCCATCAGCAGGACTTTAACAGGCAGCTACAAACACTACAACAGCACCAAACCACAACTTTCCAGAGGGGAACTGGGCACCTCTAGGGAAACACCAGCCTGGTTCCCACACCTGTGCCCACCTCCACAGTACAGGTGGGAACACAAGCACACAAGCAACAAGAGACACAATCTCAGGAACATGACAAATTTGGATTGCTCAGGAAAACACTAAGACTTCATGTTTAGTTTCATCTGCACAAGCCCTAAGACAGAAATGAGCCTGGCTGTAAACCCAGTCTCCCCATCAAAGGGGAGTTTGTGGGCAAATATTTCACCCTAGTGAGGTGCTGCTGGAGCCTTATCCATCAGAACCTTGACCCCACATTCACTGGACAGTCCCACATTTCTCCCACAGATGACTCTGCCAGCACCAACACACACTGTTGACCTCCATTCCACAAGGATTTTATTGTCCTGTAACAAACAAAACCAACATACACATTAGGAGACGTGAATACAGACAACAAAATAAATTAATGTCAAATGAGAGCCTGATTGCCAAGGTGCAAATGAGTGGTGACAGAACTGCTGGGTTGGGAGGGGGACTTTCATACAACACATCACTGGCAGCGCTGCTGAAGCTTGAGAGAAAGCAGTGCTACAAAACACGCTGCTTCAGAGGGGCCAGCAGCCAGCCGAGGGAGCCAACCCTGCCTCACCCTCCAGGGAGAATGTTTGGTTTAAGAAGGCAGAAACCCTGGAACTCAACAGTTACCAGCTGTTAAGTAACATCTGTATAATATCCTGGCAACAGAGAAGCTTCCACTTCCAGCTGCTGCTGGCTGAGAGACTCTGCAACACAGTTGTGAGATCAAGAGCAGACCTGAGGAGACCCATTTGCCACAGCACAGGTGAGGATTACAGAGCAATGCTGCCTATCATGCTTAAGGGATTAGATGGTAGCCAGGAGTTCCTTCCACTTTTCCTGAAAGCCAGTGTTAAGCTGTTCCCAGGAACTGGTTCTGACCGGGTCAAGGATCACATCCAGCTGTACCTTAGGCTAGGAGGAGTGTTCAGCCTTGGTTTGCCCTCAGTCCTCCCCCAGCCCTGCAGAACACACTTAACGCTGATGAAACAAAATACCCTGTCTGAGAAGTGTTTCTGGTGTCTAATACATTCTACATGATTCTAGGGAAAAAAAAACCCCAACAGAAACAAATCAAGCAGCACCCAGAGTGCCAGAACACCTGCAAATCTGCTGTCTAGAAGGCAGGACAGTGCTGTTTTGCAGAAAGAAGAGAGGAGGATTACTTGGTTCAAGCCACACCAGCTTTGGTCATTTCCACCTTCTTGGAGGAACATGAAGAGTTGGAAGAAAAGGAATTCTTCCTCATTACTTTCAAGCTCCATTAGATTCTGCTCCCTGCCTTTCCAATGAGAGCACCTTAGAATGGTCACTGGTCCCTTTTCCCTTTAAAAAACATCCCAAGAACAAAAAACAAGGTCACACTGGGTAACAAGGGAGTGCCACATTTATACTGACCCACCACATACCCCACCTTCCTTCTGGCAGTTCATGGTCCAGTTTTCAGTCCTTGGTTGTTTCCATCATCTCCTGCTTGAGCTCCGACAGAACCAGTCCTCCTGTGGATCCTTCAGCACTGATCAGGACAAGACAACCTGACTTCAGGCATACAAGCCAGGTGCTCACACACCACATGGAATCCTGTCCCAAAAAAACACAGCTCAGGGTTTCACTGTGGTGTGGTATACTGGGAAGCACATCCAGAGCAGCCTGGCAGCCCAAACCAGTGCAGTGCAGCAGACAGGATGGTTTACGTTGGTTTCGGACTGGTGCAGGAGTTGTTTCCAAGACTGGCTTTAGCAGGACCATCAAAACTGTTTCTTTTTCTGAGATCAAAAGCTGGAAAGGGAGACTTTCCTACTTTACTGCAGCACATGGGACAGGGAAGCAGAGCCTAAGACACCCTGTAGCCTGCTTAAAGACACTGGAAGCTTTCCTCTAGAACCCAGTGGGAGTGAGCACGTTCAGATCCCGAGGTTTGATATTGTGGGAACGTGGAGATTGTTTCCTCCCGTCTGTGCCTGGAATGTCCATTTTGGGTGGCTTGAAGGTGACTGGATCCTCTGTCATCCTTGTAGCCTGAGCACGCATCAGCTCCATTGGGGATGGCTTCTGAGCACCCTTATAGGACTGAATGGTAAATCCTCCTGATGAAGAAAAAAAAAAAAAATCACAGTAAAAAACAGGAAAACCAGTCAAGTCCATTTCCTACTGCTGCCAGGAGTGACCAATGTCACTGACACTCAACACCACAGAGAGCCTATGCAAATTCCATCATCTAAAGCCTATTCCACATCGAGGCTGGCACTTCCAGTCCTGGCTGCATCAGAGAAAGAGTAAAAAGCTGTCAGCTTCACACCCTGATCCCTCCACGGCAGCTCACTGCAAGTTATTTCTACTTCCAGAACCTTGGCACAGCTTTTTCCCAACTGCTCTATATTTAGTCACAGAAATTATATGACTAACACACATTCCCAAGGTGGTCCTGGACAGTAACAAGGCAAGCAGGATAAGACTCTAGAAAGAGCCAGCCAGCAAGTCTGTTGTGTGACAGTTCCCCCCTTGCTCTTGGCAAGGCAGATTTTCAAGGACATACCTGTATCACTGGTGGATTTCTGGACAGCTTTGGGTCCAAAAAAACTCCATCTTTCAGAGGGCAATCTGTCCCCACCACCTTCCATAGCAAAGTCTGAGCCAGTGATAGAAATGGAGGATCCCTGACTAAACCAACCCCTAAGGAAAAAAAAAAAAAAATCACTGAGATGTTTAAAACATGAGAATAAATACTTCAAGTGACCTCACCATGCCAGGAACTTTCCATGTAGTTAAGAGGGGCAATTTAAGACATCTTAATAGGTTTGTTACCACCCAGGATAAGATATGCATGTTCAAGTTCCACAGGCTTCCAGCATTTGGATCTATCCAACACAAATCCTCAGCAGGCTCTGAATTTCACCCCTCACTGGATAAGAAGGTTACTTGTAGCAGTTCCCACCTCAGCAGCCTGTAGGAAACTAAAGGAGGCATAGTACCTGTTTTTATGCCTGGGGGAGGAGTGGGGGGTGCTGCTTGGAGTGGATTGAGCAGAAGAATTCTGCTTGTCATCTTTTGTTGTCTCTCCATTCTGCATTTTTAGGTTCTGTCAGGAGAGGCAAGAGAAACAGAAGCAACACAGCTTAAAAACGGGACATAAGGAACAACACCCAGTTTTATTGTCAAAACCAGACAGTTGTTTCTATCACAGGTGATAAAGGATAACTGTCACTTCATCTGAAGTTGTACCCAGTATTACAATACATGCATACACCCCAAATTCTCTCCACATCAAATATAAGCGTTTTGAAAGTTCACTTCAGGCTACAGGAAGGAACACCAGCACTCATAGGGAGGTTGTGGATGCAGCACAGCTCACTTCAGCTACCTGGTAACAGGTCTAAATGCCACAGCACCCATTTGTCTCCAGCACTTTTCAGAGCAACAAAGCTCTCAGTCCCACCAGTTCTCTAATGAGGCTGAGACCAGTTCTCACAGAAGGTACAAGGTCTGGAGTACCAGACCCTGTGAAGCAATCAGTGTACATCAGGATGGAAACACTGCTCTGGAACAGAGATGAACCTGGGCACAAAATAAACAGGAACTGGGTGTATGCAAACCATGTTATTACAAGCTGGATAGTACAAACTGAACTTTGAAGAAGTCACTTGAAGGGCAGTTACAGTTCAAACACAAAACACACAAGGTACCTTGTAATGTTTCCTGTGGCTATTCAAGCCACACTAATGCAATTCACCGACGCAGTTATTGAAACTTTGACCTTGTCGGAGGACACTGGAAGAGTTGACTATTAAACTCCAACTGCAAGATTTTTTTTTTAAGAGCTCAGTAGCCCACGGTAACATGTTCATTCAAGACCTTTCTTTTCAGTAAGACGCATCTGGTAACTTCCACAATGCACAGTTTACAAGCTCTGTTCGGACACGCAGTTACAGAAATCAACTGCAGGGCACCATTCAAAAGTACAGCGAGAAATTAGATCGGGTAGGGTTGTCCCCACTTGGAAGGACAACTGTCATAGTTTGACACGGCAGTAAAATGTGACAGATTCCAGAAAAAAACACTGTTTCAAAACTACAAAGGCTAATGTTAATTTTAAATTAAAAGTATGTAAACTTTTCTACACAATGAGCTAAAAGCCTTCGGAGGAAGCAGCTTAAGGAGAGTCTTGGCAACACGCTCCAAATGTTATGTCACCAGATAAATGTTAAACTAGACACATCCTGCATGGAGAAACCCAATGGAAAACAAGCCTTACGTGGACTGCCTCAGCCACTCGGTGGTACTTGGTCTCCTCAGTGGTGAGGCCTTTGTGGGGTGTGTAGCCAGCTTCCCTCAGCCCTGCCCGCTGCTCAAAGCGCTGGATGCTCTCCTGAGTCTGCTCTGGAACACATAAGAGCACAAATTCACACGGAAATGCCACCACAAGCAGCTCTAGCAAAGGCAGCTCCAGCAACCGAAAGCAAACCCTTTTTTTCATCATTCACATGTTTTAACAAGCTGAGGCAGAAAGATGAAGCTGATGAGATACTCTGACTTGACAATTACCCTGAGACACAGGGCTAAGTCAGATGAGCAGTGATTTGGCCCAAATCACCAGATACATCACAAATGCAACACCTGTAATTAATCCCACCTCTCCCCAGACACTGCATCACTCCTACTCACAACTTCATAAATCTAGGAGAACCCACTAGAGTTGGACATTTTAAGTGGCCCACTACATTCAAGGGAGCCTCGCAGATCATGCTTTAAAGACTACCAGTGATTTTAGATTAGATAAAATAAGCTATTTCAGCCAGATACAGAGCCAGCATCTAATACTGATATCAACTTCAGTTCTGAAAAACATAAGCACTTTCTCCAAACCCCAGCATGAGATGTTCACTCCCTAGTGGAACTAGGAGAAAAGTCAAAAGGAATCAGAGCACAAAAAGGTCCCTGGAAAAGCCCATTGTCTTCTTTAAAACAGATAACACTTCCCATATTAAAGTTATTTTCAGATCCCTGTTATTTGTAGCTGCTGAAAGAAGAGGCAGCACGGACAGACTAATAGAGAAATAATTCCTCTTATTGCGAAAGGGCACATCTTCTCTGCAAACATAACTGACCCACTTTTATTTTAAAGCATCATGACCTATGTTTTGAAGAGCTGCTGTTAGCAAGGCAGCTGCTGCTATTAACTAACATAAATGCCAGCAAGTGCTCCATTAGCACAGCGTGTCAGCTCTCCTCACCACTTGGGTTAATGGTAGAGCTCTGCCTGTCACTCAGAAACAGCAAGTTAATAAGCAAACAGAGCAGCAGCAGCCTCTGCACTCCAGCAACATGGAGTGCAGTGTCCTGTCAGCAAACAACAAGCTCTGCACTCCTCCCCTAGCCCCTGGAAACACAGAAGCACCAAGTGTGGCCTATTCCCCAGTTCCTTGCTTCCTTCTAGAAACAGCCTCTGAAAAAAACCAAGCTCACACAGCACCAGAGCAGAGTCAGTCTGAACCCAAGAGTTCTCCAGGAATTACCCTGAGGCATCACCAAGCTGGAGGACTCTCAGTGCCCACCCCCCACGTGAGAGGTGAGTTCTTACTTGTGATGAGGGAGTTCATGATGATGTGAGTGGCCTTGGCCTTCACCACAGGCACCTTGTTCACACTTTCTGTGGACGATGAGGGAGTTATGACAGGTTTCATGTCGGCATCCCCTTCCTCATCCTGTGGGGAAGCAGCAGGGGACAGTTTGAGATGGGAAAGTATCTCAGCACCTGGCCAGGACACATATCTAACTATGCAAGTGAGACAAGGCCATGCTGCTCTGGCAGCCAGCCTCCATCCCACAGGAGAAATCCCTGTGCTGTGCTCACTGCAGCCCAGGAACGTTCAGAACCTTAGAATTCACAGCAGTGAACAAACGACTTGCATCCAACATTTGAAAACCTACCAGGCTCAGAGCCAACAAGTTGTTAGTCCAAGTACAAAAAGGTCAACAGGAAAGAAACCAGAGCATCTGTTTTTCTCCTAAATGCAAACTGGACTTCAAGGTCAACTGGGCAAAAGCACCAAGAGCACCTTCCAGAGGCAGCTCGAGCACCAGCTGTTCACAGAACAGCAGTCACAGAGCAGAGCCTGGTGGGAACAACTTGTTTTCCCACCTCATTCCTTATATGTTTCTTGCTCAGGGTGTCAAGTGGTCGTGGTTCTACCACTGACCACGAGACCCTAGCAAGGAAACAGAAAATAAATTCTAGAAAACAAAAAATCCTGTGAAACACTGACTTCCTCCTCCCAAAACAGGAGTTGCCCGACTGGAGAGTTTACTTTTTGTACCAAACCACAACTTTCGATTGTCTCCCACAAGAGGTTTAAAAACCAAGAAGGTATAAAGTAGAGGTAAAGCTCAAAGGGATGCAGAGTTATGTACTTCCATCCAACAACATTTAGCTTCATTTCAAACTTAGAAAACAGCCCCTAAATTTAAGAGGGCTGGTCTTGCACTCAAAGCATAGAATCCCAAAATGGTTTGGGTTGGAAGGGATCTTAAAGATCATCCAGTTCCAACCCCCTGCCATGGTGGGGGGGACACTTTCCACTAGACCAGGTCGTTCAGAGCTCCTGCCAATCTGGCCTTGAACACTTCTAGGGATGGGGCAGCCACAGTTTCTCCATGCAAACTGTGCCAATGCCTCACCACCGTCATTGTAAAGGATTTACATCCAACCTAAACCACCCTTATGCTCTAGTTTAATTACAGCTGGTGGCTGGGGTTTTTTTTAACCACAAACACCGAGGAGACGGCTCAGCACACGCTTGTCCCACCCACACCTCCATGTGCCCAGAGCAGGGCCAGGCAGCAGTGCCGGGCTCTGTCCCCAGCCCCTCCCGAGGGTCCTGCTGCGAGGGCAGGGGGGCAGCGCCAGCCAGGCAGGAGGAGTGCCAGGGCGGGGCGGGGGGGGATGCCTGGGAGAAGGGGGATGCCAGGAGAGGGGTGCCAGAGCTGCGCGGTACCCAAGGACATGCCGGGGCCAGAGCACCGCCGGGCCCGTACCTTCGAGAGCTCCTGGTACTTGCGCTCGGGGATGACCGGCTGCTTCCAGAGGACGCCGGCGCACAGATCGGCGGGCGGTGGCGTCATGGGCGCCGTGTCCTCCAGGGCATCATCGTAGCTGAAGGCGCGGCGTGGGACGCCGAGGGGCAGCGACATCCTGCCCGAGCGGGCCCCGCCGCCGGGCTCCAGCGCTGCGGAGAGAGCGCAGCACTCAGCGCCCGCCGCCACACCCGACCGAGGCCGGCGGGGAGCGCGGGGGGAACCTTACCGGGAGCGTCGGGCTGCCTAGAGCTCATGGCGGGGGCTCAGCACGGCTCGGCGAGCGGCAGCAAGGCCAGGCCCGGAGCGCTCATAGCGGAACCTCCAGAAGCCGCCACAGCTGGAGGCTATTTACGGTTGCGGGGGCGCTCTTATAGGCGCGCGGTCTCGCGAGATGCGGTGGTTTCGCGCGGGGCGCGCTGGGAGATGTAGTTCTGGCGGAGAAGGAGGGGCCTGGCCGGGTCCCCAGCGCACCCACGGCCCCGGTGGCGGGGCTGGGGCCGTGTCCTCCCCAGCAGACGGGAGGCTGCTGGGTCAGCCCACAGGGCGCTGGGTCCTGGAAAACCAATCGTGGAAGCTGGCAAGCCCACGAGGGAACAGGAGTACATGCCAGCCAGTCTCACTGTGACACCTTTTCTACAGCTGCTCCTTCCTCTTGTCAGTAAAAAGGTGACCTCCCTGCTGCCCTCCAGTTCCTCGGCAGGGAAGGGACCCCAGCTGCAGGCACGGGGGAAGGAAGCAGCACATGGCCCTGCTCCAACTTACACTGCCTACAGGACAATCAGCAAAAGCCCGAGTGCTGCCCACGCGCAGCCCTGTCACCGCAGAGGGTGACACAGGACCAGGGCCAATGCCACACAGGCTGCACCAGGAGCTCTCCAAAGCAGGACTGCAGGAGCCCACAAGCGAGACATCACAAGCAGCTGGAAAGAGTATTTTATTTCAGCAAAGCTAAAGAAGTGCTGGCTGCCACACAGAAAGTGAGCAGAACAGCACAGTCAGGGCCAGTGCCAAAGAGTCTTTCACGGACAACTATAACCATCTCTGTCTAATGAAGGTCCTTCCTCCATGGCCAGAGTTTTTTTCCAGAGTTTGGGAAATGGTCATGTCAACCCTGCACTTGCAGGTAAACCTGAGGAAAAAGAGCAGTCACTGCACTTCCATTTTTTCTGGCTTGAGTGATGCAATGAAATCCTTGTACTCCTCGGGATAGAAATTCTTGTACACGTTGATCTTTCTTTTAATCTGTTTGGGAGTATCCTGGTAGTAGTTCTTCTCATCCCGAGCCATTTCCTGTGACAAAGGAGAGGGTAAGTCAGAGGAGCAGCCCCAAGAGCAAACACCAAACCAGCCCACCCACACCAGTGTGATCAGTGCCTGACTCAGGGATCTGGCCACGGTTCAAAGCGTTGTTTTCCCTTAAGAACCAGCTGACTGCAGCACAGGATTCAGGACACAGACGGTTAGCAGTTCTCATCCTGCTGATGGGAAGAGCCAGGAGTGAATCACTCCGGGTGCTCCTTGCTCTGGAATGTACCTTGTAGTTCTCCCCGTGGTTCTGGATCATGTATCGCACATAGTCAATGAGGTCTCGTGAGAGCGTGTTCGACTTCTTCTCGGGGAGGCTGGCCTCCAGTTCCATCTCTAGGGAGAGGGCAGAGGCAGCATGAGGCAGGGGAAGGAAGCAACAACACCTCAGAGGTCCCCAACCTCCCCCCAAGGTTGACTCCAGCCACACAGCTCAGCTGCTTGTGCATGCAGGGACGTTTCCCAGCACAACAGCGCAGGAAAATGGCCAAGACAAGAGCCCTCTGCACAGGCTGCAGGCATCCAGGCCTGCACTGCAGCTCTTCTCCAGCTCACGTATGAGGAGCAGACCCTTCCAGCCCAGGCTGCAGAGTGTGACTGCTCAGAGCTGCCCAGCCCTCCACTGGGTGGGCACAGGAGGTACTGCACCCGAGGCTTCTTGTCACCCTGGGCCCACACACCAGCACATCTCGCAGTGACAAGAGCCCTCTTGAGGCTGCAGGGACAAACTGTGGAAAAGACACGCTCCTCCACAGGGCTGGACAAGAAATAACACCCTCCCCTACCCCTGGCACAGCACGGGATGACAAAATAACCCACAGGGGCTTAGGAGAACCCCAAATGCAACACTGACCATTCACCACGTACGGCTTCCGCACTATTTTCTTTCCTAGCTGTTGTCCGTCGCTTTCCACTTCCATCCCCTGAATTACAGCAGAGAAAAGACAAATGAAGAAAAGCCCATTCGGGAAGGGTGCCGTGTCCCCACACATTGTTCCCGAAACTCCAAACTGCTTCTACACGGCTGCAAGGGGCATGAAACCCCAGCTGGCTTAAGCAGGGCCTTACTTGTGCCATTAAACTGGCTCGTGGGCAAGGCTGTCAGCTGAGAAACGCTGTGTGAATGCAGACAAATGGCAAACAAGGTCACTCCTACTTTTTCCTTGAGTTTCTTGCGGCCACCTTTCACCTGGAAGCGCTGCCCTCTTAAGCAGGTGGGCCAGGCTGGCACTGCTGTACACAAAGAGCCTTTCTTTGTTATCAGAAGCAACTTGGCTGCAGTGTTCCCAACCCCACCTTTCTCTGGCAAGTCCCAGGGGACGGACTGACGTTTTTTATATTTGTTCTAAAAATCTATTACGTCTCCGTAGCGCTGTAGCTCGTTCCCACGCCAGGATCTCGGTGAGATAAGCGTGTAGATCAAGATAAGAAACGCGTCCACCGCCAGAGACTGATCCAGAGCCACCTGCCCCGTGCTGCGAAGCTGGCTGCTCTCCGCGCTATCTCCCCCAGCCTCCTCCATCCCCCACAAAAGGAGCGGTCCCCGCCAAACCCTCCCTTACCGCACTTACCAACAGCTTCTTCGGGATGGGGACAGCCTTGTTGGGGTCCTCGGCCAGGCCCATCTCGGCCAGGTTCTGCGCCACCGACTTGTGCGGGTCCCAGGCATGGCGGATGTGCGAGCTGCGCGGGGACAAGCGACATCACGGCTGCGCCCCCCATCCCGCGGGGGTGCGCGTCCCCGTTCCCACCCACACGTGCGGCGGCTCCCGGCCGGCCGCCCTGCCCCAGCCCACGCTCGGCCCGCGCCCCCCGTGGCCCCGGCGCTCACCAGGCGATGCGGGGCGCGGCGCGGCGCCGGGCGCTGCGGTAGAGCCGCTTGCGGTTGAGGTTGTAGGAGTATTTGTGCCGCCGGCTCTTCCCCTTGGCCTTCGGCATGGCGGACGCGCGCTGGCTGGCCACTGGGCTGCCGGGCGTGCCGCGGGGCGCCACGGGAAGTGTAGTTCCGAGACAGTAGCGCAGTGCGATAAGCGTGCGCGTCGGACTACAACCCCCGGCATACACTGCGTCGGAGGTGGGGGCTACGGCAGCCGGAAAGGGCCTCTGTTGTCACCTTAGCCATGGAGGCCGGAGCGCCCCCGCCGCTGGAGCCCAGCCCGCTGCCCACGTTCGCTGAGGAGGGATTCGGGGAGAAGTTCCTGCGCAAGACCCGCGAGAACCCCCTGGTGCCCCTCGGTGAGGGTGGGGCGGGGGGTGGCGGGACGGAGGCTGAGTGAGGGGCGAGGGGCAAGGGCCGGGGAGATGGTCGCTGCTGAGGGGTCGGTCCCTCAGCCCCAGCCCGGCTGCGCCCCGGGGAGGCGCGGCTCGGGCTTGGGGGTGCGGTGGAACCGACCGGCAGCGCTCAGGCCCGGGGGAAGCCGCGCCTCACAGCCCCCGTCCTTCCCCGCAGGCTGCCTGTGCACCGTCGGCGTCCTGACCTACGGACTGATCAGCTTCAGGAAAGGCAACACTCGGCGCTCCCAGCTGATGATGCGGGCGCGTGTCTTGGCCCAGGGCTTCACCTTCGCCGCCCTGCTGGGGGGCATGGTGGCCACGGCCATCAAATCCCGACAGTGACATCGAGCAAGAGCAAAGCCGCGGCCACAGGCAAGCGTTTACTAGCCCCGGCTAGCAGGGTGGAACCTGACCGCGGATGGAGTTTTCTGAGAGACTGTTGTGATGTCTCGGTGGAGCCAGTTCTGGAGCACTGGAAATGGGGTGAATACACTCTGTGATTAACATGTAATTTGGGCCATGGCATTTTTTTTGTTTCCCCAAGAGCTCACCCTCCTGCAGCACTAAGGCTCTCCACCCCGTCACACTTCTTGTCCCTGCATGATGCTGTCAAAGGCTGATAAAATTGTGTCCTCTTGGTCACGGTCTGAGGTGTGGCTGTAGTCAGATAGTGCACCAGCATTTGAGAAATGAGCTGCCCATGAGGAAGGAACTGCTGTTTATGGCTTGGTCTTGGCAGGACAGAGTCCATAGGCGGTGGGGGAGGCAGTTTGGGAGGTTGTGTGACCTGTTCAATTAAAACTGGTGAGTAATAAAGTGAATTGCAGCAAGATTCTGACTGATACTGGATTGCAGAGCACTGAGAAGCCACAACAGTAAACAGTGCAGGGAGACAAGGGAGTGGGCATGGCTGTCTTGAAGCTGTGGTGATGCAAGCAGGACACAAGACATGAAACTCCCTGTGAAAACAAGTTGGGAACATGCATTTCCAAAATGGGGTCTGGCTGTGTTCTCTGGGTTGTGCTGCTGCTTCGGCTGTTCTTGCTGGGGAGTCAGCAATGCCTTCTTCCCAGAGGGACCTGCACTGCCTGTGTCCTGACAAACATGGTCCCACTGTTGGCTTGGGATCATACCAGGGGGTTTGGTTATCCACGAGGTGCCACTCTCCCATGCCATAGAGCTGGGAGGACACAGGGCCACAGTCTCTGTTCACTGCACTGTGGTTGCAGCAGCTCGTACCTGCAGGGGAAGGGGCACAGACACCTCTGCCTGTGCTGAAACACCTCACCGAGCAGCCTGGGCTGTTTGCAGGTGGTATTCTGAGTTGGTGCCTGTGCCCTGACTGCCCTGAGCCCTTATGCGAGTGGGCTGAGGGGTGAACCCTCTATCTGCAAACAAGCACATGGTTTGTCCTGCCCAGGGAATTGTGCTGGTGGACCTTGGCAAGGAGAGAGAGAAAGCTCTTGTTCACCAGAGCCGACCTCAAACATGAGGGTGGGCAACAGGCCAATGCCAGTGCTAGGAAGGGTGAGCTCCACCTCAGCACTGGGGAGCCCAGGCCCTGCCTGTCTTCGCTCTCCAGCTGCCTGCACAGGACATCTTTCCCAGAGGAAACTTTTGACTGCCTCGCTGGCACTCCCAGCCCAGCCAGCTTGGGGCAGGGGTGTGAGGAGCAGCAGGTGAACAGATCCATGAGCACAATCCCTTGGCAGCTGGAAAAGGGTGCAGTGGACAGGGGAGCAGCTTGGCCTGTCTGGACAAGCCGGAGCTTACAGCTCTCCTTGGGGACAGAGCCAAGCCCCAGGTCCTGCTGCCAGTGCTTTGGCCCCATCCAAGCACAAACCTTCCGGCCTTCCCCTCACTTCTATTTTTTCCTGTCGGATGTTTCTCCTCCAGCCCTATCATTTCCACAGGAGGCTTCATGGCTGTGGGTTCTCCTAAACACAGCGTGTGTCCCTAACGCAGAAAGATGACAGTGCCCTGTAGGATTGGAGATGTCGATTTATTGTAACAGGTAATTTGGACAGTCACAGATACCAAAGCCGAGGGGATGTAGAACAGCTGTGGGCACGGCTCCCCGAGAGCTGCCCTGGCCTGACACGGAGCACATGGCAGCTGGGGGACCCAGGGGCCCAGCTGCCTGCAGGGGCTGGAGGGACAGAGCACAGGGGGGGCACACTGCCCCCCAGAAGCAGCCAGGGGCACTTCCCGCTGCTCTGCAATGAAAGTCTGAGGCAGGCAGCTGAGTCCCCAGGTGTCCTGCAGCACAGCAGAGCTGCCTACGCATGCTGGAGCTCAGGGGGACCGGGCAGGAATGATCAGCCCTATGGGCAGGGGGCACAGTCCCAACACACAACACTGTGTGATTCCCTACACACCCATTTCCCTTCCCAGCCCACTGGTGAGATCATGCCCCAGAGCCATGGGTGCCCAGGCACCCCCCACAGCTGCAGCAGCAGGACAGGTGACATTCTGGCCCTGGAGCCACAGCTGCAGGGCAGGAGAGCTCCGCACACTTGATTTCCAGCTGAGCAGGGCTCTGCAGAGGGGCTCAAGTGAATGTTTTATGGGCTCTGCTCTATATCTCCCCAGCTGCTTCAAGCCCTTCCCAAGCCCCCAACAGGCCAGACCCAGGGCACCAGCTCAAGGCTGTCCCTCTCCTGCTAACCGGGAGTTGTGCAGTTTCCCAGGGCTGGTGCCATCCCTGCCAAGCAGAGGAGAGAAAGTTTGAGCAGGGAGCAGGACTGAGGCATCTCCCCACACTGCCTTAGGTGGGCAAATCCAGGAGGTGCAGAGCAGCTGCAGACAGATGTGCAGGTGGTTCTCAGGGACAGTACAAGCCCCAGGACCAGAACTCTGCCCAACCCTGCTCTGGGCCCCTGGGTTAGGAAGCTGGGGTGCTTGACCTACCCCACAGCAGCTGGACCTTCCTACCTCCTTCCCTCCAACTACACAGCCTCCATCTCCCATTCTAGTAGCAAGGGAAGGAGCAGAGGGTCCCCCAAAGCCTGGCATCCCACATTCCCAACTGCTGGTATTCATGGGGGAAGGACAAGAAACATCCTGCACACTCCCCCCATAGTCCCTTCCCAGTGACTGGCACCACTGTGCTGCCAGCACTGCAGGATGGATGGGACATGGACACTGGAGCCCCACCAGCTTTTTGGGGTGCATAGCCAGGCTGGGCAGAGTTCTGATGGGCTTGGGGCAGCTGCTAGCAGTCCAGGCCCAACCTGGGTGCCTGTACTCACATTCCTCAGTCCCTGCCAGTCTGGCAGTGTCATGCTGCAGCCATGCTTCCTGCAGGACCCAGCAGTGTGGACCTGAGCCAGGGCTGTTTCTCCACCCTCCCAGCCCTGCTCCAGCTCTGCTCTAAATCCCATGGGAAAGGCAGACAGCCCGGAGTCCCACTGGGATTCCTGCCTCAGGGCTAGGACTGACGCCTGGACATGGGGCTGCCAGGACAGCCACAGGCAGGTTTATTCCCAGCACAGGGTTGAAGTGGGGAACACAGGATGGGATATTCCCTGCTCACTCAGCCAGGCCCTCAGACACAACCTCCTGAAGAGCCTGGGCTGGGGCTTCCCCACTAATTCAGCTCTGCCACCCAGTGCCGCTTCCCGGGGAAATGCCACAGTGATTTATAAATAAGTGTAAAAAGAGACCAATGCACCTTTTAAGCAAAGGAAAACCATGGGGAGAGTTATACAACCAGTGACTCGAGCACAGCCGAGGCGCAGATCAGGGAGCAGGCAGCGGGAGGCCCTTCCTGGGCCGGCCCCTGAAGCTGCCCGGCTCAGTGAGCCCAGCCATGCCCGCTGTGCTCCCGGCTGTGCCAGGCACAGCTAACGGGACAGGGGCGTCTGTTTGAGGGAGATGAGCACCGAGCGCATCCGCGAGACATCCTTGCTCTGCTTGCTGCTCTTGGGGTTGAAATCACACAGCTGGGCCACCTTCTCCCACTCAGAGCCTGGGGTCTCCTCCTTGGACTCCTTCAGGAATGCTTCCTCCGAGGCCCTGCAGATATTGAGGGTTGTCACTGGCAGAGCCCTTTCCAAGGAGACTCTTCTGTCTTAAAAACCTTTGTGTCCCTGCTTCCTGTCCCTTTACTCCAGCTGATGAGCTCAGTGTCCTCTGGGACCCAGAGACACACGATGCTCAAGTCTGCCTTTGACTGCACTCAGCCAAAACATCATTCATCCAGGGATGCTGAGGTGTTCACCTGCTCCCAAGACTTCTCCACCCCCCAGAGCAATCCCAAAAAGGCATAAGAGCCCACAGCTTTGCGTCTTCGACCAGCTCCCACAGAGGCATTTCCAGGAACTCCACTCATCTCCTAAAACTCCACCATTTGGAGACACTCATCTGCATCATCCTCCCTCTGGTACCACACCAGAGCCCAGGACCTCCCAGCATCCCCCCCTTCCCTTAGCTGGGCAGGCAGTGCTGAGGCCAGGACCCCCAGAGCCTGCGGGGTAGGATATGGTCTGTAAGAGGCACATACACGTAGCCAATGACATCGGCGTCCGGCTGCTGGTAAAAGGCTTTGTCAGCGATCCTAGCCCCAGGCACAGAGAGAGAGAGAACGGAGTGGAGCAACAGGCAGGCAGAGGGTTAGAAAGAGAGAACAGAGGGGGTTAGTCCTCCCAAAGAGTGTGACCCACGCACTACAGCACACCAGGAGAACCTAGAGCCCAACCCTGCCCCGCTGTGAGCCCCACGCAGGGGCAGGAGGCACCAAGATCCCAGGGTGATCCCAGTGGTCCCAGCCAGGGCGGCTCTGCACAGCCACTGGAGCCAGTCCAAGACCTGAGGTCTCTCTCCTTGCTTGGCAAGGCTCTGTTCCTGCAGGGCTGGGCCCCACTGTGGGCAAAGAGATCCCCAGACATCCCAGGAAGGCAGACAGTCCTCTTGGCCGTGCTAACCCCGACATACCTATTGTTTGCTCGGTTCTTCTCCATCTGCTCATTCTGACGCAGGTTCCACTCCTCCAGGTCCTTCTTGGCCTTCTCACGCCACTCCTGCTCAGTCACCTTCGATGCCGCATCTAAGGCCCGAGTGAGACAGAGCCCATCAGCCACACTGGCACCCAATGAGTGTGCTGGGCAGCCCTTCGGCAGGCAGGACAGCTGCATCCCCCCAGACCTGTCCCCAGTCCCCACCAATACTGGACACTGCACCACTGCAAGGATAGCAGATCTTTGGCAGGGGCACGAGACACCGCTCTGGGATGCAGCAGGGTTACCAAGAGGTGAGGGACCCCCAAGGGCCCTAACTGCCATGTCACAGGGTGCCACAAGCACAGGGGGCCACACATGGCCTTGGGTCTCACCCAGCTCCTCCAGGCGCTTCTTCTGCTCCTCCCTCCACTTGCGGATGCTCTCGGGTTCCTGGGTCAGCCGGTCAGCCTTGGCTATGGCTGCGTAGGCATCCGTGGGGCCGTTGGACTCCTGCAGGACATGAGCACCTTGCCATCAGCACCAGCATTTCCAACGGCCCAGCCCAGCCACCGCCAAGGGCTGGCCACTGTCAGGACTTCACATTCCCAGTACTGACAAGCCAAGATATGAGGTAGGAAAGGTGACAGCTTAGGACATGTGGGACAGTGTTCCCAAAGTGCTGCTCAAGCTGCTGTCCCAGCCTCAGGCCCTGTCACCTAAAGCCTTCCCAGCATTTCCCTCCTTAACTTGCTGCTCGCTGCCATCGCAGGTATTGCATCCTCCAGCCCCACTGCACAGGACAGACGCTGGCCTTGGAACTGCTCCCCAGGGTATTCCCTGGCCCTCACTGGGGCCCAGGCAGCCCTGGGACTGAGCTGCTTCCCTCGCTTCTGAGCTGAGGTGCCCACACAGCCCCACCAGGCCCAGTACCTCCCCTAACACCTTCCACTGGCCAGATGCCCAGTCTGACACCAAGCTCAGCAATGGGATTACAGCTTTCTTTCATGATCCTCAATCGAATTAAATCTGTCCCATTACTGATATGATTATCATCCTGTAAACCAGGCATGGGCAGTGCATATGCCCCACTGCTAGGCACTAAGTGGGGTGAACGGCTTGTCAGATGCTGGCACTGCTGACAGCAGAGCTGGACTTCAGGCTCCCAAAGGGATCTGAGACTCAGGTGGGTCCCCCCAAAATGCCCCTGGCCATGGCGCAAGTGGTTTTCATGGGAGACGTAACTCCCATGGCAGCCCTCTCCTCATGGCAGCTCTGCCCTCTGCCAGGAGATGTTCCTGCCTGCCCCAGAGGCCTCCAGAAGCTACCCAGGCTGGAGAGAGGGGGCTTCTGTGGGGAATGGAGGATTTGTCACCTGCTCTGAGGGCCCAGGCACTCCTTCATGGCACAAGCCACCTGCAAACAGATGTGGGGCAGGTCATGGCAGGTGGGACACATCTTCTCTTCAAAGAGAATGGAGTAGCCAGGACTCCCGCAAGAGACCCAGACCTTTCCAGGAGCACCGTAGCTGTTCTGCAGCTGGATAGCAAACTCCAGTCAATGCTGGGGGCAGAGCAGCAGAATGCTGGCCCCACACCCACCCAATCTCCCTTAGCAGCCCTAGGCCAGCAAAAGGCTGAGCTTTTACCTGAAAGACATCTCCATTGACAGTGGCTCCTCCATTCTGGAAACCTGCTCGAGAAAAAGGAAGAGAGAAGGAAAAACAAAACTATGGCAGCTGCAGGTGATCCCAGAAGGGCGGGTGTTCATGAAACTACATCAAATCAGTTCCTGGGAGTTTGTCTGTGCCTTTTTCAGCCCAGCACACCCATCCACAACACCCCCCCAGTGTCCTGTCCTTGGTGGGACTCAGCAAGCACCTCTCACTCTCCCACACAATCGGCAGGTATTTATGTCTTTATGGTGCTTTCACTGGTGTTTTATCTTATCTGAAGATTAGGGAAGCTGTTCCAGCACAAGACTGACACAGGCTGGTGCTCTGACTGTAGAAAGACAACCTGAGCAACCCCAACATGAAGAGGCTGCCGACGGACGTGGCTGATCCAAGAGCTGCCGGCCAAGTGCTGAGGCAACTGTCCAGGGACATGGCCCATGGAAGCACTCCTTGTGCTCCACCAGGACAGGAGGGCATGTCTGCAGGCCAAGGTCCTTGGGAGCTCACCTGGGATGAGCTGCAAGGTCAGGTTGGGAATGAGGCACCCATCTGCCCCCACAGTCCCAGAGAGCTACACACCAGGGTCACAAAGCCAGCACAGGCAGGGGGCTTTTTGCTGCCAGGAGAGAAGAGGCTTTGAAGGAGTCACACTCCAGGCCCTGAGCTTTCCCAGTGACCACAGGGCTTCTCCTGGCCAGCCAGCTTCAGGCACAGACACGGTGCACCTCAGGCCAGCACTGTCCCCAAGGTGCTCACCTCCACGGCTACACCCAGCTTCAGCCTGTCTGACTGCATTTATCACTGTGGCTGTCAACACCTCTCCAGGCCCAGAACTGCCTCCGTGGCCCTGTGTGCAGAGCTGTGAAACCACTGCTCTACAGCCAGTATGAGGAGACCCTGTGGGGCTGGATTAGGAGAAGGCGTCAGAGCCCTGTGTCAACAGTGCCCCTATGTCCATGCAGAGAGCAGACGCCAAAGCCCCTGCGAGGGGCTGGAGGCAAGAGATCAGAATTAGCACATTCTACCTGCAGGGCCTGGGACCACAACGTTCCCAATGGCAATGTCTTCCATTTTGCATCCCAAAGGGCACTCCTGTCTGTGGGGACAGTGACAAGGCTGTCATTGCTCCTCAGTGCCGCCTGGATGCCTTTAACACTGCCATAGCTGGGAGCACTGAAACACGGATTCGGGAGTCCATCCAAACCGGGAAACCCAGCCTGAGCACAAAGGGGAGAAATGCCCCATGGCTGGCACATCCCAGCGCAGGATTCACCTCACATCCCCGAGGTTCGAGAATCCCTTTGGGCCCGAGCACAGGCCCACACAGCCCTTGCTGGGATGCCAGCCTGGCCCACAGGGTCAGCCCGCCACCGGCCCATGAGGTGCAGCACAGACCCCATTACCCACCGGGGATGCTGTGCATCCCCCGGGGACCCCAGCCCCGCACGGGTGAGGCCCGGACGACCCTCCCCTCTCTTCAGGGCAGAAGGGGGCACAGCCCTCTGTTACCCCACGAGGTCGGCAGCCCGCCCGTGTGCAGCAGCACAGCCGAGCGGCCTCCGCGGCCATGCTCACCCTGTTCCGGCGGGGCCGCCTGCCCGCCCGGGGCGGCGGCCGCCTCGCCGTCGGTCGGCCCGAAGCCCTCATCGTTCTCGATGCCCGCGATCTCGCTCTCCTGCTGGGCCAGAAAGGCGGCGGCCGGGTCCTCCTCGGCGCCGGCGCCCTCAGATGAGGAAAAGAAGCCGAAGTCGTCGGCCATGACCGGCCCGCCCGCGCCGCTCCCGGTCCGGCTGCGCGGCTCGGCTGGGCTGGGCCCGACTGTGNCTCCCCCGGGGCTCGACTGGCCGCGGTCCCGCCGCGCCGACCCCTCGCGCTGGCGCTCGTAGCTGCGGGTGGGAGCGGGGGCCCCTCACAGCCTCCTCCATCTTAGCGGCCGCCGCCATCTTGGGCCCGGCGCACGGGCGGCCCAGCGGCACGAGGGGTGCCGGGCAGGACCCACCCGGCAGGACCGGAGGTAGCGGGCAGGACCCACCCGGCGGGACCAGAGGTGCCCGGGCAGGACCCACTCGGTGTCCGGCAGCCCCCGCGGTGACGGGAACACAACCAGCTCCCGGGGGTCTCCGGCTCATATCCCCCTCCCTTGGGCTCAGGGCCCGCTCCGACAGCCACAGGCTGCCCCCCCGTCCCCGGCCTGCTCCGGTAACGCCCGAGCAGCTCTTGGCACGCTTCGGAACTCCTCGTGCGTCCGCCAGGAACACCCGAGCGGTACTTGGCACACTTCGGAACTTCACGTGCGCCCACCGGGGACGCCCGAGAGCGGCCACCGCCGCCGATGGGATTCGGGCATTTCCGGACAGGCCTTAGAGCACTTCGTTTTTGTCCGGAATGCGGCCCAGCAGTTCCGGCGGTGGCCGATAAACAGCCATTGGCCGCGCCGCGCGGGGCCGGGGTGGAAGTGTGGGCGGGCAACGTCACTTCCGGAGAGTGACGGAGCGGCGGGTCAGAGGCGGCGGCAAAATGGCGGCGCCTGAGGAACGGGAGCTGACGGCGGAACAGACCGAGAAGCTGCTGCAGTTCCAGGTGCCACTTCCCTGGGGGCCCGTGCCGGCCGGCGGGAGCGGGGGAGGCGGTGCATGGGCACGGAACGGGCTGAGCTGGGCCCGCCCCCCTGGCGCTGGGGGGTACGGGGCTCACAGAGCCGGGTAGGCCCGTCCTGGAGCGGGGTGTCGGGCTGGACCAGAGGGGATGGTGACAGAAGAGACACCCGTGGTCCCAGTCCTGGCCGGGGTGAGTGAGACTTCCGTGCCCCGAGTACTTTATCGGGGCGATGTTCTGTCATCGCTAACTGGGGAGCCGAGAGATGACTGCCGAGTAAATTCCGTGCTGGAAAAACTCCTTGGTAAGTCCCGGCTATTTTAATTAGTCTGAAAATTTTCCTTGTCGTAGCTCAAGAGCCTTTGCTGGCACCGAAGGAGAATTATCCAGTGGGCTTCTATGGAACATGGTTCCTGCCCCTCATTATTTGGTAATGACACTGGATACTGTAATGATCTAATCTGTGCTACACAACACAGGCAGGGTCGCTTGACTTTTGGTTTGCGAGGCCTCAGGCTGTGTAGCAGATGAGTAATCGTAAACACAATCTGAAGATGTGGTTTATTAGGGAGAAAACAGTGCTGGGCAGCTGAAGTACTTAGGGTTGCTCAGTGACGAGTAATTAAATGTGCTGAGCAATGAAAAGTACATTCAGGTGTCTTGGGTTTGTTTCTGAGCTGTAGGACATCATGTGGTGTCCCTTGGATTGTAGTTCTTTTACAAATACAGTGACTACTTTAAGAGTTTTGTCTGCTTTTCTTGCTTTACGTTAATTTTTTTAAGACTGTACTTTGGAATTTTGGTGTGGTGTTAACTGTAGATTTAAAGGGACTCCAGAGGCGTCTGGCCCTGCCTCCCCCAGGTGAGACAGTGCAGGTGTTCATCATTCCACACACTGACTTCCCAAGCCTGTGCCTGATTCACAGCCCCCTGACTTAATTAATGTGCTGAGGTGTTTTCCCATGACTGGACTTAGGAGGAAACTTGCTTTGCAGATGTCCCCTCTAAATCTACTGCAAATTGAGCTGTTTGGGCAGTCAAATTAAATACAGACAAAGGATGCAGAGCAGTGTTAACCACTGCTGTCCCCGTGCTGCCTGGTGAGTAGGTGAGGGTAGATGTGCAAAAGGTCCCATTCTCTTGCTGTGAGATATCCTGGTTCTTGCTCATCTGCTTGGTCTGGACAGATGGGACCAGCTGCTCTCACCACTGCCCCTGCTGCTATTTTCAAACCCCTGTGGGCATGAAACAAAAGAATCCTGTTTCCCAGTGCTGCCTGGTGTTGTTGTGGACAGAGGGCTGGCAGGGAATGAGAAGGAGGCAGAAGGAAGGATTCATGCTGTAGTCCAGCTTCCTGTCAAGCCCTGGCTTGAGGCACAGGGAGACACTCCTTGGGCTATAAAGGGGAGAAATTTTTTCAGTTAGGAGACCACTGCTGTGCAGAGCCAGATGTTAAAAGCTGTGGTCCAGAAGGCTTGGATACCAGCCAGGATTCTCACTCGTCTGTCTCCTGAGGTATGTTGGATCAGCTTTCTCCAGGGCTAATGACAGACCCCACTGGTGATTTCTTCTCCTCTGATACATCACACCTGGCTGAGAAGGGCTCAGGTGTGAGTCCTGCTGCTTCCTTGAAACTAAATCAGTCCACCTGGAAGAGATTTATTTCTCTGACGCTGATAAGAAGAATTTGGTGTTTGGAGAGATTGGCTAAGTCTCGTTAAAATAATTTGTACGCTGCTACAAGTCAGCTGGAAAGCCTTCAGGGATCCCTGCTGACTTTGCAGGGAACACTTCAGTGTTTTCAAGGATAACTTCACACTTTGTGATGTGCCATCATAAGTGGGCTGTACAACATTCCATGATGACAGAGCGTTGCACTTCCACAGAAGGTTATATCCCAGTGCAGTGTGAATAGAGCAGGAGCGCAGACTAGGAAAGAAGGCAGGATGACAGAGATGACGTAAGGAATAGGAGAAGGCCCTCAGTTAAATAGAGAGCCAGAGGGAAGCATTGAACAAGGACTGCTATTCACCCAGCAAACAGTTGTTTGGGGTGAAGATGCTGTTGCCCTAAACTGTTTATCCTACTTCTGCTGGAAAGTGCACCTTTCCAGGCAGAGGTGAATGTGCTGTCCTGTCCTGGCCCGAGCTGCTGGGCACAGTTCTGTGTTAGTGCCTGCTCTGCATTAATTCCACTGATGTTTGTGTGGTGCGTTCTGTAGTGCTCGTACAAACAGCTTTGCTGGCAGAATGCTGAAACCAGCAGCTTTCTTCTTGTGGGCAGGGCTGGAACAGGGCAGCTGTCTGCACCACGCTGGGGCAGGTTAGTGAAGGAAAAAAAAAAAAAACAGTAGAGAGAACTGGGATAAACTTGAAATGAAAACAACAAAGCCTCTTTGCTTTCAGCCTTCCATTTACTGCTGGAGAACTGGCTAATAATGTAAGGGAATAAAAGCATCTAAATTTTTCATCTGTCAAGACCTCGCTGTCCTGACATTTGGAGAGAGAAGTTTGATGTGAACAGTTTAGGAAAGCTGTGGAGATATGATTCATTTGGGAGATGGAAGAAACAGAAGAGCAGCCTTTGTAGGATCTGGTTATTGATCTGTGCCCATTACACTTGGGCTGATGTCTGATATTGTAATATGCTAATGTAGAGTAATGGAGTGTTATTTGCAAAAGAGTTGGCACTCATTATACCATCTCTGACTTCAGCTGGGGAAAACACAATGCTTAGGGCTGGATGTGGCTCTGATTTAGGGGAAGGAGGAAACATGAAACTCCAGGCATGTTTCCCACTCAGTGTATCGATCAAAACCCTCAGAAAGGCATTTGCTGTAATATGCAATAAGAAACTCTTGGTTAAGGCTTTTTTCCAGTTAGAACTCAGATGTTCTTTACCCTTGGAAACATAATTCTCTGGAATTTGGCAGTGGGTTGGGGAGTAAGAGCAGTGCCTGTGGATTTGCATCTCTCGTGCTGTGTTTCAACATCGGAGCGTATCTGCAGAGGCAACGGTTTCGTAAGTCCAGCTTACAACCTTTGTCCACTCAGGGGTATTCCTTCTGCTTTTGAACCATGGAATTGTACTTTCCACTACTTCAGTATTGAGAAGATTCTGAGCAGTCTCAAAGGTGAGAGATACAAATAATTACCTCCAGCAAAAGCTTCATTATGCTTTACAATAACACTCTTGCTTTGTGTGGTGGTTGAGAAGGCAGTATTGAATTTTCCTGGCATTTGTGGACTTTAATATTTTGTTTTTGAAATATTAGCCACCGTATTGAGCTTGGATTTATTTGAAGGTTTGAGAGTGCTGGTTTAATGGGACTAATTTTAACTACTTACTATGTCTGTAAGATACATGCTCTTAAAGGCAGCTAATAAGAGACCACAGTGAGTAGGATCAGAGCAGCAAGGTTTGAAGATGCTGTTTATTCTCTTAGTCCTCATGATACTAAGAATGTGCTCATTTGCCACATGCTTAACAGCTTGCAGCTGAACAAGGTTCACCAGAAATGCTGTTAGTGGGGCAGTGGAAATGATGTGATATTTCAAGTTTCTGATCCGTTTCCCTGATTCGGTGAAGCAGCAGCCGTAGGAATGTCATGGGGGCGATAATGACCAGTATCGGTGTTTGCCAGCAAGAGTTGTCTGAAGTGGCAGTTGAACTGTGGTCCTGCCATTCCTTACATCGGGCGTGGGTCATTCTGAACCCTGGTGTGTCTCCCAGAACATCTTGGAGCTGTGGTGTGTCCAGTGGAGCACATCAGAGTAACAGCCAACAAGATGCTGAGTTTTAAAAGCCGCCTTTGCACAGGCAGTTTTTTTCCTGCAGTGTTTAATAGTGCAGCCTCATTGATCAGACGAGTGGTGGGAGCGCTTGGCACTGCGCTGCTTGGAGTGGTTTTGTCACTTCTGGTTTGAGTTGAGAGCAGCTGAATTAAGATGCTAAGGAAAAAAAAAAAAAGGAAATTCACCTCCCTGGAGAGCTTGTGTAGAAGACTGAGAAGTGACTAGAGCTGCCTGTCACTGTGGTGGTGGTCAGGAAGGGTGAAGTTGGCTGGCTCTGGTGTCTCTTTGGAGCTCAGAAGGTCTTGCAAATGCTGCAGTGATTCAGTACTCATTAAATGCTTGTTGATAGTTCTGCTGCTTTCTGACCTAAAACTGCAGAAGCATTTTGCATGGTTTAAAAAGGAGGGAATGCTCAGTGATGTTCTTAGTGCTCACAAATAATCCAGGCATTTAGAGACAAAGGTGTGAATGAGTTTCTGTATCTTGTAAACTTTGTAAACACCAGCAGAATTTCCAGGATGTTGAGGAATGGTGATCAGAAGTCTTTCAAGGTTTTAGAATAAACACATTGTGACTCCACTGTAAAATCAATTAATTGAGTCGATTGCAGTGCCTTTTATGATGTCCTTCTAAAAAGACAATGAAGTGCCTGCTGTAGGAGTTCAGGTTAAAAAAATAAAGTCAGAATGCCAAATAAAAAGTAAAGTCAGAATACAAAACCTAAATTTTACTCTGTGAAGCACATCTTTAAAGAAAGGTAGCTAAACTAAAACATTAAATGATGAAACTGAGTGATAATCAAAGGTATTCTAGCAGCAACAGCTGAGTTCACTGAGCTTTATTTCTTCTATGAAATCCAGTTCTGCGGTGTTCCCTTGCAAGGCTTGCTGCAGACTTACTTTTTAATAAATATTTATACACCACTGAACAGCGACTTGAAGTGCTTTTTTTCTGAGCTTCTGCAGTCACAATGCTTTAAACAGTCTGATTGGTTCTGTGCAGCAGAATGAAACAATGCCCAGTAGATTGGAGAGAAGGTGGTGAACTGGAGACTTCATGAGAAAGAAGCCAAGACATGCTCAAAAGTTTGAACCGAGCCCAGAGATTGAATAGGGCATTTGTCCGCAGTGTTTGTTACTCGGATGGAAATGGCATGTGGAATGTATGAATGGGGGCAGGGAGGGGAATAGATGCACCATCCTTCTCCAGTAAAAAAAACAATTCAGTGCATTCTTAAATGGTCAGCCTGTCAGGAGTGTGGCAGGGGCTTTTCAAGAAAGCAAGGAAAACGTCTGCTCAGACCTTAAAGCAAGTGCAGTGGGGAGAGATGTTTCTGTGGCACAGTGACAGGGATGTTCCCTTCAGCAAACGTTTGTTCAGGAGATATTGACGTGGCTTCCTGTAATAACAGACACAATTGTTTGATCTCCTGTGCGGAAATGCTGATTGGCACAAGGTTAAAATATGCCCAGTGGCTTTGAGGTTTGCCAGTGTGTTTGGGCTGTTTTCTGTTCCGGGCCCTGTGTTGGACTGTTCCTGCTTTTTTTACTATACTGTTTACTATACTTTTTTTACTTCCCCTGTGATGCTGGGTACATCACCTTCAGTAATGCCTGGCTCATTTTGGTTTTAGTTTCTGTTTATGCTCACAGTGAGTGGAGTAACAGTTATCTTGAATTTTCAGAAATGCTTTATCTGTATTTTGAGTTCGAGGTGATGTTTGAGGGCATTGGCCCGGCACATCTTTTCAGAGTGAAGCCTGTGGGCAGTATTGTGTTAAACCCTTGACTGTGCTGAGTGCTGTTGTTGTGGCAGACCTTGGGCACACTGAGAGTTGGCTGATGCTGGAAGAGTGCAAAGGCCTGTTTGAGGCCTCCTGTGTGTTTATGGATTGGGTTTGGCTCAGGTCACTCTGCTCTTAAACTCAGAGCAGGGCACTTAAAAAATGGGCATTGTGATAATGCGTTGTGGTAAATCCCATCGTGTGCTCATGTGTTGTAAAGAACAGTGAAAATGCAACACTTCCTGGCACTCATCTGCTTTTATTCTCCTTCTTTAGGACTTGACTGGCATAGAGTCCATGGACCAATGTCGCCACACACTGGAGCAGCACAACTGGAACATAGAGGTACCACTGAAAATGAGATTTGTAGCAATTTCCAAGTACCTGGATTAAATGCAGCCCTCTGTGGGGGGGGGGCCCTACCAGTAAGATTAATCTGTCCACCCCTGGATTTACCCAAGTAGCTCTTTAGAGCTGTATCTCCACACGTCTGGAGACGTGTTTGGTTTCAGCCAAACACAGCAGAGTCATTATGGCTGTGAACAATCCCTTGACTGGCACATGGTGTGGCCTCCCGTGGAGCCTGTGTGCTCGCTGCCATGGAGAAGGCTTTCCACATGGAAAAGAGCACTGGTGGTTGCTGTTTGTCAGGAATTGTGCTTATGCAGTGCTCCGGCACTGTGTGTCAGTGCCCAAAGTATAAAAACCATAAAATGCCTGAAACCTCCCTTTGCTCTTTCTTGTGTCAAAGGCAGCTGTGCAGGACCGACTGAATGAGCAAGAGGGTGTCCCAAGTGTCTTTAATCCTCCTCCACTGCGGCCGTTGCAGGTCAATACAGCTGACCACAGGATCTACAGCTACGTTGTCTCAAGGCCACAGCCAAGGGCAAGTTATCTTACAGTGGATTTTGTTCTGCTTCTTGGCTGACTCTCTATGAACACAGAACTTGCAAGCAGGGAAAGAAATTTTCTTTGCATGCTGTTATCTCCTTTTCTAAGTATTTTATCTTACGAAAACAAAATGTAGAGCTATTCCTTCAGTTTCTGCTACTGCTGTGAAGATTTTCTCCATGGTGTGATTCACAGTATGAGGACATTTTTTTTTGTCGTAGACTGTCTTGCTTGTGGTACAGCCTTTTGATCAGTTGCATTGGAACAAGGGACTGTCCCCTCCATGTGGCAGTGATAATGTTTTCTTTTTAGAGCCCCCCTTAAATGTGTATGAACTAGAATACAGTATCAATTACTTTCATTAATGTTTGAACGAGCACCTATAAGACTTGGTGCTGTTAATATATTTGTATAGTTAAGAAAATTAGTACCCAGCAAAAGCACTGCTGCTTGAATAGTCAGTGAGACCAGTTTTCAGATGTGTCACATTGAATTCTGAATGAACCACGTTGGTCACATTTGATTTGACATGTCTGAAGCCAGGAACTATCACTGAGGTTTTTTTTACTGTGGTTGGAGCACTGATACCCCACACGTGCCTGGGTGCATGGTGTTGGTGGACACTTTGCTGCAGCAGGGATGGAGACTGTTCTAATTCCTTATTTGTAATTGCAGGGCCTGTTAGGATGGGGTTACTACTTCATAATGCTTCCATTCCGATTTACCTATTACACGTTACTTGATATATTTAGGTAAGTCCTTGTTTGTGCTGACTCACTTATTGACTGCATCAGGGAACACACTAGCTCAGATTTGGCTGGATCTCTGTCACTTAGATCTTTAAGCCTCGTGGCAGATTTTCCATTTGTTTGTTTAACTGGCATTATCTGTAGCCTTGTAAAGTTCCTATGCTGTTTAGTAAGAAATAAATCTTATTCTAGAGAAAAAGAGCACCTTGCAGCTCTGTAAATGAAGTGTTTAATTGGAGCTCTAACTCCACGCAGCTTTACAGTCTGAGTGCCACACAAAGGGGTTGCAAAACGGTGTCCAACTGTTTGGCGTTCTTGGCAAAACATCAGAATTGTGTCCCACTGGGCTGGGCTGCAGGTTAACCTGCCCTAATTCCTGGATGGTACTTGGCAAAACCCAAACTGTAAACACCTCTGCTTTATTCCCTTTGGTGTCTGTTGCCTCTTTTCCCTTTGCTGCCCCAAAGCACTAATTCTTCTTGTCTCCTTACAGCACTGATAGAGGGAAAAGGGAATGGTAAGGGTGGTAAATAGCCAGCAGTCCTGCCATCTGCACTGTTTTGGCAGTTTTCCCTGTTGTATTACTTTTTTTCCCCCCATTAAAGACATTTCCAAAATTCAGTGTATCTTCTGTGCATCAGTAGAACTAAACAACACTGCTATCTGCCTTGCAGTGGACCTTTTTCAGCTTCAGAGGAATGACAGTTTCATAGGACTCCTGGTGTAATGTTCACTTTCTGCAGCTCTTTGTACATTGGAATCGTTAGTTCTGGATTAGCAGAAATACAGTTTTCAAAGTTATCTGGACAAAACTGTAGCTTTTAACAGCCTATCTTTGACTAAATTCCTCAAACCTCCTATTTTTGGTGTGGCTTGTGCCTAATGCTTCAGAGGAAGCTGAAACTGTTAAATCACACGGAATTCGGATCCTTACTGATGCCTGGCATGAGATGATACTTGATTGGGGGTTGGTTCTTTGGCAGTGGTATCAGTTTGGAGCAGGTGTCAGATTATAAATGTTCAAGGGTCTCAGCTGTGACTTTTTTCCTCTTTATGAATCCCAGTGACTGTCTGTGAAAAAACCTGTTCTTCAGGAAGTCAGTGAGCTGAATTTCCAGTGTCCTTTGCTTCCTTCCTAGGTTTGCTCTGCGTTTCATACGCCCTGATCCTCGTAGTCGGGTCACTGACCCAGTGGGTGACATTATTTCGTTTATTCATATGTTTGAGGAAAAATATGGGAGGACACACCCTGTCTTCTACCAGGGAACTTACAGCCAGGTCAGTGTCACGTGTTGGTGCATAGATCCTGGGGAGGTGGAGAGAGGGGATATTGCCACACGGTATCAGGGCCTACATGGCAAAATTGCTTTTCATCCCAGCGTTTGTCCCCAAACTCTCTTAACAGGGTAATGGAGAGCTAGTGAACAAGTGTGTTGGGAAACCAGTGTCTGCCAGGCTTGATGATTTGCCAAGCCTGCAAAGTTGGAAAGCAAAGCTGCTCTGGCTGTTCCTCGACCGTCTGTGTGACTCTGTAGCCGACAGCTTTTCTTTGTAATCCTGCCTTTGTTTTTACAAACTGGTGTGCTGTGCCAGAGTCTGTCCTTCTGTTCACCAAACTGGGATTAACTGCCTGGGCTTGTATCACAATGCAGCTTCACAACAGTGCAGGGCCTCAAAATTGAGAGGGAGCCCCTAAGAAATTAAGGGAGGTGAGTGTTCCATATATCAAATCTGAGGGGGCTCTCTGTAGAAGAGGGATGTCCCCATGGACTCTGCCTCTTCCACAGCTTCTCTCAGCCTGAGCGAGGGAAGGGTCTCCTGCAGTGCATCCCATCAGACACTTGGATCAGCGCTGCTTCCCAAGTGCCTGGGAAAAAAGTGTCAAGTCCCTGTCTGCTCCACACTGCACAGTGACGGAGCTCACTGCCTCTGCAGCTCTTTTAGGCTCCTCTGTCGTTCCTGGAATCCAAACTGAAATAATCCTGGAATGGTTAGGCTACCAAAATGCAGTGCCAGTAAAACAGGGAGCATATTGTGCACTTATCCTGTGGTCTTGTTAAAAATGCTCTTGGGTGGGTGGAATCCAGACACTGTAGATGTGGAAAGGGAGGGATTTTTTCCTTTGTTGTCTGGTTTTTAGGGGGCCGCAGCATTATTTATTACCTGTTTTAGGAGAATTTTCATTTGGTGTGGTCTGAATATTGTGTCCTGTACAGGCTCGAGTGGAAAGCTCAGGCTTGGCCGCTGTGAGTCAGAGAGGTGAAGGAGTTTTTTCACTGCCAGCTGAGTCTGGCAAGCAGCTGGGGTGTCAATCCATGTCACTGCCTACCCGGTTACACTCTGAGTTCAGTGTTCTCCAAAGCCACATCCTGAGAGGATATGAAAGAACACCATTGTAGCCCTCTTAAATAAAGGCTTATTTAGAAGGTCTGACAGGTTCATCCTCCGCTGCTGCTTCACTAAAACCACTCTAGTGGCAGAGCAATGGCCTGGGTCACACAAGCCTTGTGGGTGCTGCTTTCCCCTTGCCCCAGAGACCCTGTAACTTTACCTCCTCTGCTCTTATGCCAAGGCACTGAATGATGCCAAGCGGGAGCTGCGCTTCCTGTTGGTTTATCTTCATGGAGATGACCACCAAGACACAGATGAGTTCTGCCGGTAGGTAGGAGAGTTTCCCAAATAGTTGTCTTTGCACTTGAAATGCAGCTTCCCTCACGTGGTCTCTTCTCATCCCCCAGCAATACACTGTGTGCACCTGAGGTCATCACCCTCATCAACACTAGAATGCTCTTCTGGGCTTGCTCAACCAATAAACCAGAGGGATACAGAGGTGAGTGTGTCCCTCCTGGGCTTTACCTGTCCCCTCCTGTCTCTGTAACAAGCCAGATGCTCCTTGACAAATTTACACACGTGAAACATTCTGTCCTATTCAGTGCAAGTAGACAAGAGATTTCAGGATTGCATGGGGAAATACATGTGTTGGTTTCCTGGGATTTCTCAAAAGGTTTGGATGCCAGGGAAATACATTCTGACCTTCATCTACACTGTTCTTTGTGTTTCTTGGCAGGCATAGTTCTGTGCTCATTGCTGTGGGCATTCAGGCTGCTTTCAGTGCCTTGTCAGTGGGAGCTGGTGGGCGTGTGCTGGGGATAAACTGAGTGCAGAAACGAGCATCCTTCTAGATGTGTCCTTAACATTGGCTCCTGTGATGCCTGAGGCCAGGAAGGACTTGTTAGGTGCATTCTTTCCCTTTCTGAGACAGTCATCTTAATCCACACCCAGTCTCTGGGTCTCCTCAAAAGCCCCCACAGTGTTTGAGAGCTGTCGATATCTGGCCAGACAGCATTTTGGTAAGGTTTTGCTGCAAGTGGAGCCTTTTCCCAAAGTTCTGTTTATGCCTTCTGTGTTGTTTCCACCATTTCTGTTTCATGGTCAGGAAATTTTTTAAATTTGGCTCACTCTTGGCTCCATAGTTGTGCTCCCAGTTATTGGCAACTTGAGAGAGCAGCTCTGTGAGGAGACAGTCTTGGACTTATTCCTGTATTATTGCTGCAATGCTTTGGAGTCAAAGCCTGGAAAGCAGAGCTGGAAGGGATCGTGGCCTTCCATTTAATCCTTGAGCTGCTCTGATTCAGTTTGGAGGGCTCCACTGGTAACAATGGCTCCAAGTTGCACGATGTACCATGTGTGTTTTAAGGAGGGGATCAGCAGCCATATATGAAGAGTAACTTAAGCCCTTAATCTGCTCCATTCCTGGCTTCAGACAGAGCCTGCCTCCAGCAAAACCAACCAAAATTTGTTCAGAAATGTTCAGCATGGACATACTGCCATCTCCCCCATGACAGTTTCTTCCAGAGTCCAACCATCCCCAATCACCTGATCAAGTGTTTGCCTTGTGCTTGTCCTGCGTTTCTCCTCCTGCAGTTTAAACCCATGGCTGCGTCCCATTTTGAATGGACATTCAGAGCCATTTACTTCCTTCCTGCTTGAGTTAAAGGGCCTTTTTTGGTTACTTCAAAGCTTGTTTTCTCCCATCAGTCTCTGTGCTCCAAAGCCATTTCCTCCCTTTTTCTGACTTACGGGGTTTAGTTTTCAAAATGGAGCCTGAGGCCTTTTCTGCCTTGGAAGAGAGAATGTCTGGGGAAGGTGCTTTCCTCGGCCCTCAGTGATGGGAAGCATTTGTGCTGTACCCCTTTGGTGGCCCTTGAGGACGGGGCAGTGACGTTTGTGCCTGTTGCAGTGTCCCAGGCTCTGCGGGAGAACACGTACCCGTTCCTGGCCGTGATCATGCTCAAGGACCGCAGGATGACCGTGGTTGGGCGGCTGGAAGGCCTCATCCAGGCTGACGACCTCATCAATCAGCTGATGTTCATCATGGATGCCAACCAGACATACCTGGTGTCCGAGCGCCTGGAAAGGTAGGGTGGCACCAGAGCTCCAGTAACACAGACCTTGTTGAGGCAGGCTCTGGTCTGTCCCCTTCCTCCCTCCAGACGCCGTGTGTGGGCACACAGCTCAGCACCTCCTGTTCTGTAACACAGCCCATGGGCTCCCCGCTTACCAGGGGGATCATCAGTCCATAAATTCAGGCCACCCTGTAGCCAGGGAGCCAGGTGTGTTGCACACACAGTCCCACCACTGAAAGGTGGGTGTGAGTACTCTGTTCTCTGCAACTGGAGCACACCCTTGGCATGCTGGAGCTTCACAGGGAAAGCTTGGACAATAGCCAGTAGGATCCAAGTGGGAGCAAAGGCATTGCAGGCAGGGCAGCTGGTGATTGTGTGCTTTCTGGTGGGGCCTCACAAGTCTCTGGTTGGGGATGTGCAGGTTGTGTCCAAAACAGGATCCCACCCTCTGACCTTCTGTCTGTCCCTCCTCTGCCCCACAGTCTATGTGGGAGCCCAGTAACACGTTCTGGTTTCTGAAATGTCCAAGGAATTACCTGAAGGAGATAAAACCAGGAAGAGTCTCAAATACGAGGCAGGAATCCTGGGCACTGTTTTCTGTGCTGTCAGCTCTGTCAAGCTGCAGGGGTTCAGAAACCTTTTAAGTTCAGTTCCACCCCCCCTTGCGAAGCAGTTCATGTGTGAGGGACTGTGGGGACCTGGCTCGGCCTTTTGGGAGCTTGTGGTACCTCAAGGCATTACCTGCTGTGTGCTCCTATGAGTTGGAGGCTGTCCCTGCACCCCCGGGTCTGCCCTCAGCCTGCCACCCCCTCACTTGAGGGCCTGTTAGCCCTGACCACTTCCCACTCACGTTTGCAGGGAAGAGAGGAACCAAACCCAAGTCCTGAGGCAGCAGCAGGACGAGGCATATCTGGCATCCTTGCGTGCAGACCAGGAAAAGGAGCGCAAGAAGAAGGAGGAACGGGAGAGGAAGAAGAAGAAGGAGGAGGAAGTGCAGCAGCAAAAACTGGCAGAGGAGAGGCGGCGGCAGGTGAGAGCAGAGGGGTTGCAGGAGAGGCTGCAGAGTTCTGTGGGATGCCTGGCCTGCAGTAGGAATTGCTTGTCTTGCTTGGGGCTTGAGTGTCCTTTGAGGCTGCGGGAGCAGCTGTGCTGCAGGGACAGGCACAAAGGTCAGGTCAGTGCTCGGCCATTGCTCCTGGCTCCCTCCTTGCCTTGCAGACGCTGCAGGAGGAGAAGGAGCGCAAGTCGGAATGCCTTCCTCCAGAACCACACCCCGACGACCCGGAGAGCGTCAAGATCATTTTCAAGCTGCCTAACGATTCCAGAGTGGAGCGGCGATTCCACTTCACACAGTCACTGACGGTGAGTTTGGGGCAGAGGTGAGGGGCCTTCCAGAGCAAGGGGTCAAGAGACTTGCAGGTGGCTCAGCAAAGCTTTATTTCCCTTGGACTTTGCCAAGAGAGCCTTGGCAGGCAGAGCTGCTCCTTGGTAAGGAGGGTGTCGTGGAGCTTGGTTCCACCAGCTTAGAAGAAGCTTTTTGTCCTCCTGAAAAGCTGGAGGGTTTCTCTGCCCATGGCAGGGCAGGGTGGGACTAGATGACCTTTAAGGTCCTTTCCAACCCTTAACATTCTATAATTCCATTGCTCCCTATGAAGTAAAGGCATAGCAAGAGCCAGAAAGTGTCTGGCCTTCCCAAGTGCTCTGTGCCAAGCCCAGTTTCATGTGTGCCAAGGAAATGGCTGTCTCGGGTCTACAGTGATGGTGCAAATTTGGTAACCTTCCCCCGCGAGATGCCAGGGATTCTCTCTGGCTGTGTCACTGCTCCCCCAGCTGGCAGTTATTTCTGTGCTTCTTTCCCAGGTGATCCACGACTTCCTGTTCTCCTTGAAAGAAAGCCCTGAGAAGTTCCAGATTGAGGCCAACTTCCCTCGCCGTGTCCTGCCCTGCCTCCCTACAGAGGAGTGGCCCAACCCCCCCACGCTGCAGGAGGCCGGACTCAGCCACACGGAAGTCCTCTTTGTGCAGGACCTCACGGACGATTGACACTTCTTTTTGGTTTTGTTTTTGTTTGTTTTGTTGTTTCATTTTTGTTTGGTTTTTTTTTTTTTCCAGAAGACACAAAACGGAAAGAGAAATTCATATTATTATTATAATACAATATTTTTTTTAAAAGACTGCGTACAAACGAGGGATCAGAGACCACATGGCCCGTGCCAGCTGTGCTGCGTGCGTGCGCTGGCGAGAGGACGCGTGCGCACGGCCATCCCCTGCACCGGGTGGGCACAGAGGGGGGAGCTGGTGTTGCCCCCCCCCGCCCTCCCTGGGGAGGAACAGGAATGGCAGCTCTTGGTAATTATTGCTTTTATTGATGACAATAATAATAAAACCCCAACAACCCAACATCTCGTGAAGATTTGATACGCTCAGCTGCTCCTGAGAGACACAAGACCGAGCACCGGAACGTGCTGGGAGTGGGGTGGGGGGAAAGGGCTGGACAGACTCTCTTCAGCTTCCCTCTGTGTATAAATACTGTTCTTTTAATATTTCTCTTGCTTTGTAATGACCAAAGGAGACTGGGGTTGACTATAGTATTAACTTTTTGATAAAGAGCTGGTTCGATTCTTACCCGTGTGGGGTCTTGCCCAGGGTTCTTAGCCTGCGTAGTGTAATAAACTCTGCCTCTAGCATGTCTGTGCTGATGCTTTCTGCCCGTGCCCCAGGGAGGGGGGTCAGCTGCTGTGGGAGTTACGGCTCCCAGAAGTGTGGGTGCACTCAGCTTCTGGCCTCACGCTGGTGATTTTGTGCCAATGGAGCTGTTGTGTGAGACAAGAACGTGCCCAGCACGGGGGGGACGGCAGGGCTGGGAGTGCTGCTGTGCCACCTCCTGTGGCATCGGCTCTGGGCTCAGGCTGGGAGGGAGGGAGCTGATGGGGCTGGGTCAACCCTCTGGGAGCAAGTGGGAGGTGGAAAAGGTGTGAGAGGTGAGTGTAAGGCTGGTCCCTGCCAGGGCTGCCCAAAGGGAGAGGGGTAGGAGCTGGTTCCTTCCCTACCCCCCTCCACTCACCTGCTCTGGCGCCAAGCTCACTTCCCACAGAATGGTTGGAGGTGGAAGGAGTCAAAGCACATCTCCACCTCCCTGCCCTGGGCAGGGACACGGGAGCACAGGGATAGCCTCTTCCCCAGCCTGGCACGGCAATGCTGGAGGGTCGGAATGGAGTAGAGGTGGAAGGTGTCCCACTGCCGTGTGTGGAGCCACCCAGGGAGCTCTGCTGTCGCAGGACAGCAGCCAGGAGCGCTTTCCATCTCCGTGCAAGCTGTGAGGGGTCTCTAGGCGGGAAGGAGCGGGGGTGCGGTGCTGCTCAAAACCAGATCCCGCTGGGGCAGAGCATCCAACCAGGCCCTGCTCCCACCCTCGGGCTCTCCTGGGCTCTCCTCCACGCCTCTCTCCAGAGCCCTTCCAGCTGCTGCAGCTCCCTCCCATCCCTGGCCCCCACACTTCCCCTCAAGCCCCCACGGAGACAAGAGCTGGGCCCAGCGTGTTGGTATACATCATACATTTATTAGTGAATATCCCTCTCAAAATCAGCCACAACATTAAAAAAAATAATGATTGCACTACTTGGTCAAGCAGAACTAGCAACTTTCATTTTAAAAAAAGTACAAATCTGTTAAAAATTTCAATCAGTATAATACACATATATATAATACAACATACTAGTTATGTTAAATGCTACAAAACCAATATGATTCCAATGGAATGGAAAAAAACAAACACTTTTAGAGCTTTAAGAACCTTTTTTTTCTATATATTAGCCTTTTTTCAAATACATACATGGGAAAAATGAGGTAACTGTAAAATGTGCAAGTAACAGAGCAAAAAAAATTATATATATATATTTATATATATATATATATATATAAAAACTTTCTAACACAGAACACACGTCCTAGCACCTTCCGGGGAGCCGCGGGGAACGCGGGGGTCCCACCGGAGGGCCCGGGGACTGGTATAATAGAACAGTAAACAGTCCACTATCCCACCACAGGAATTCATTGGTAAACAGTGGTATCTACAGCGCAGTCAGCAATCACAAACACCCTAAATAATTGTTTTTTAGTATTTTTTTTTGTCATTTTTTCTTTTTGTTATTTTTTTTTAAATGATACTTTTAGCTGCTCATTGGAATAAATTCTGCAGCACACGAGCTGTGAGCTTTCGAGTCGCCGTCAAAGGACCGTAAGGCTTTCCTGGCTCCCTGGGCACCGCGAGGGCGGGAGGGGAGGAGGGGGGCGTCTCCGGGGGCGCGAAGCCGGGGACTCCTTTGGTTATCTGTCACTGAGTGAGGGACGGGGAGGGGGCCGGGGTCCTGCCCAAGGGGCACCGAGCCCAGCGGTGCCGGCGCCCGTGCCACGGCGGAGCGGGTGGCGCCGGGCCGGGGCCCTTGGCCTCGACGCTCCGCATGGAGGGCGGCCGCCGGAGAGGTGGGAAAGGGCGGCGAGGGGGAGCCGGCCCGTAGCCCCCCGCTGCTCGNGGAGCCGCCCCCTCCCACCCCGGTCCCTTGCACACGCCGCCGCCGCGGGCGCGGACCCCGCGGGGACGGCCCTGAAAGTCTCACGGTCCTGCTGTGGCGTTGCGGACATGTGCAGTACAGTGCATGGCAGTATCAGCTGAGCACAAAAACCCCTCTCCCCACCCCCCTCACCCCACAGCCGGCTAGACGTAGCCAAGACCACGTTCCAAGCTGGTCAGACATGCATGCATATTTGTGAACATTTACATAGGGCTGGCGTCCGCTCGGAGGCTCCCAGGCGTCAGTGACGCGCCACGAGGGGAGGGCGGTGCTCTCACCACCGCCCCTGCCACCGCCTCCCGTCACCCTCCTCGCTAATTAATCATGCAAAACAACGGCCACGCGGGATTGATGGAGCCGGGCGGCGGCGTGGCGGCTTCTCCCCCGGCCCCTGCATGGGCAGGGGGGATACGGCGGCAGGGGGGCCGCTCACAGCTTCCCCCGCACCGGCCGGGCCAAGGCCAGGGTAGCACTGAAAACACTCCACGAGGTTATAAATAAAACCCCCCCGGCTCCGGGGGCCACAGCCCAGCCGGCCCCTTGCTGCCCACCGGCCAGGGACACCGCACCATCCAACCAGCAGGACGGGGCACGGGGCTACCTTGATTTACGTCATCGGGACAGAGAAACGAGCAGGAGCCGGGGGCTGGGCAGCACACCGGGGACACCACACGCCCATGGCCCCAGGGATGGGGTTGGTGTCCCCTCCTCAAGCCTGGCTGCCTTGCAGGATGCCACACGGCCTGGCCCCGGGAGCTGCGCCGGCCAGGCACAGGGGAATGAACAGGGAGAGCGGCCAGGGCTGCGACAGCACCATCCTCCCACTGGCAAAAGACCCCAAGCAGCCACAGCCCTCTGGGGCTCCACAGGGCAGCTGAAGCAGGAGAGGGGCCATGCCGGGCTGCGTGCGGGAGCGGGCACAGAGGCATTCCTATGTTCCTGCCTTTCTGCCCCAGCCACACGACGGGGTTGCTGGTGTCCCACCTTGGCCGCGCTCTGCCAGCCACCTCCTCTGGCTGTCCCCGGGGCGGCCCGGCGCTCCGGCTCGGGGTGCCGCCGGCATCAAACCCGCAGCGCTCCCTCCTCTCTCCTCCCCGCGTCCTCCGAGAGCAACGCCGAGGGGAGGAGCCGCCTGCGTGCCCCTGGGGCAAACGGCCAAGGAACCAAAAACTTGACGGAAATAAAAAGGAAACAAGGAAAAAAAAACTATCGTAAAAAAAAAAAATAGTGACAAAGGGAAAAACCACTAATTCCCTAGCAGAGTACAAAGACCTGGAAAGTGATGGAGCAACAACAGCGTCTTTGGAGCGCAGAGGGCACGGCCACGCACCTCCCGCCTCCAGCACAACACGATTCGGGGCCCTGGGAGCGCAGCGGGCAGGCATCCGGCCGAGTCCGTGCCCCGACGGGGAGGAGGAAGGCTGGCCGGGAGCCCGGACTGCTCAATGCTCACCACATCCGAGGAGAGGCTTTGGGGAGGGGGGGTAAGCGCAGGGTCAGGCCCTAGCAGCGGGCAGCGACCCCCGCCCCGGCCCGGCGTCCTCGTCCTCTAGCGAATTGTGCGGCACAGCGCCCGCCAGCCTCAGTCCGCCTCCCGCTGCACCTCCGACGCGTCCGCCCGGCAGATCGGGCACGTGCGGTTTGCCTGCGGGCAACCAGAGACAGGGGCAAGTGAGCGGCACCACGGAGAACGCGCTGGACCCACCACGCACCACTGGCAAGGCTGGAACCACACCCAGGAGTGGCTTATCCAGCCCTGCACAGCGCTCGGCCCCAGCTCCCAGCGCATGCGGGGCCCTGAGGCCATCCAAAAGGCAGCACCCTACCCCCGCAGCACCCCAAGGAGCCACCCCGCTCCCCACAGCGGGCACAGGCAGTACCTTTAACCATTTGTCGACACACTTGGCGTGGAACTCGTGGTTGCAGGGCAGGACGCGGAGAAGCTGCCGGGCCTCGAAGTCGCTGAAGCACACGACGCACCTGGGGGAAGCGGCCGTCAGTAGGGCCCCAATGCCAGCCACGGCCCCCCACCCCTGCCAGGCCCCCCATGGGCACCCCGGGCTCACTCACAGGGTCTGCTCGGACTGGTGGCTCTCGGGGTTGAAGCGGTAGGACGGGAGGTGCTCGATGTCTGCTTTGGTGAGTCCCCGTGGCTTGGCCTCCCCCAGCCGCTCGGCCAAGTTCAGCAGTGCCTGGAGGGAGATGCAGAGGCCGGCTCAGCTCGTCTCATGTTCTGGCACAGCACCCCTCCAGGCTCTCCACTCCCAGCAGAGCAATCAGAAAACCCCCCCCAGCTCTCCCATCCCACCACTGTGGGGACGCACCTCGTAATTCTCCATCTCCACATCATCCACGTCCAGGTCTAAGCTGATCGTGGGCCCCACGGCTGTCGGCGACACAGGAAGCATAGAACTGAGGGGGAAAGGACAGGGCAGTCAGTATGGGGCCGCAATCCCCAACCTCCACCCTGACATCCCCAGGGGGCAGAGCCCTCCCTCTGTGCCAACACAGTGCCACTGTGGCTCCCATCCACAGTGCCCTATGCATCCTACAATATCCCCACCAGCACTCACAGGAAATAGGGCAGGAAGCTCGGATAGTACGGAGGAGGCGGCGGAGGGGGCGGCGGTGGGGGCAGCGCCTGTTGCAGCCGGTACCGCTGGGTGTTCAGCCGCCGGGGCATCATGTGGGGGTATGGCTGCAGGGAGAGACGGGGCACTCAGAGTCGTGCCAGCCCTGAAGTGTCCCCAACCCCTCCACAGGACGGGGACTCACCATGCCAAATGGCAGTTCTTGGTGCAGCGGGTCGTGGGGGAGGTAATGCAGCGGCATGGAGGGCGACAGCGTGGGAGCGTGGTGAGACGGAGGGTACGTGAAGCCTGCGATGGGGTGCTGCTCCCCTCGCAGGTCCACGTCATTGTCTATCCTCTGCAGAGGCTGTGGGGGAAACAGTTAGGCTGGAAGGAGCATCCCAAATTACACCTCCCCGATGCTATGAAGACAGAGGCACCCTGGGCACCCTGGCCGCCACCCCCAGCTTAGACCCACCGGGGTTGCAGAAGGACAAGACCCCAAGGTGGTGGGCACATCACGTCCCCAGCCCGTCCCTCCACCCCAACTCACCATGCGTGGATGCTGGGCTTGGAGAGGTACGAACTGCCCCAGGGGGGCCATGTGGGGCGGCTGGTGGGGGGGGACTGGCGGCGGGGGTGGGTGCAGGATGTAATGGTCGCTGGAGATGATGGGGGGGAATGTCTGGTAGGAGACGGGAAGTTGTTGCATGGCACATGCCTGAATCAGCTGTGAGGAAAGACAGAGAAAAACAAGGGTCAGACACGCCTGCCCCCTCCCCAGGGTCTCCGAAGGACCCTGTGCTCCCAGAAACTTGCACTACAGCGGGCTTGGGTACCCACACAACTTCTGGGCCCTCACAGCCCAGGCTGTCCCCAGGCGTCCCCTGCCGTGACTCACCGGGGGTGGGAGGCAGCAGAGCGGGTAGTGCTGTCCACTGAACATCACTGAGCATGCTGGGAGCTGCTGGGTGCTGCACCCAGGGATGTGCTGGCCAGCGTGGATGGGGAAGCCTTGCGTCGTTACGGTGGTAACCGTGTAGGAGAGAGGGACAGGTCCCTGGTGCACCTGAGGACAAGGTGCCGAGGGCACAGTCAGGGTACAGCCCTGGCTGAGCTGTTCCTGTCCTGACAGGGTCATAGCAGGACACTGGGCACTCGGCACTGGGACAAAACACCTGGCATGCCCATCCCGCTGGTGTGGCCAGAGGAACAGGCTGAGTGAGGGCTCAACTTCAGGGAGTTTTGGACCCCTCTTTCCTCCGCATGGACAGGCTGACACATCACCTCCAACACATCAGCATTACCACGGATGATGATGACAGCTGTCACATGAACAACCCTATAAGGGGACTGTCCCCAGCCCCTGGGAGCAAGGACCACCCTGGACATGCCCAGCAGGCAGAGGGACCCCAAGATTTTGGGGCTCGGAGAACAAGAGCACCAGCAGGCTCAGGGCTGGGCGATCCCAGCAGCAAGTGGCCAGAGGGGACCCAGGGACAAGTCACCACTCCAGACACCAGCCCAAGGCCACCCTAGGATCACACTTAGGAGTGGGGCTGGGGGCTGCAGCACCTACCTGGTCATGCAGATCCACCATGAATGGGTTCTGGTGGGGCGGGTGAGCGGCTGGGTGAAGCATTCGTGGCGGCGTGCTGGGAAGAGCGTAGGCGCGGGGCTCATCTACAGGGATGTGCGGCTGCTGGGGGAAGGCAGGGTGCACCTGGGGCTCATCCTGGCCCAGCAGGGTTGCCAGAGGTCGGTCACGTCGTCCCCACTGACGCCTGGCAGAGGGGCTGCGGGGCCACCGCAGGAGAGAAACAGAGCAGGAGTGACCCCCCAGGCCAGGGGGGCACCACAGCCCCAGGCAGGATGGCTACAGGAGGATCAGTGCCAGCCCAGTGCCCAGGGTGAGATGCTCAGGGCATTGTGCCAGGCCACGTCAGACCGGGCAGCTCCAGAACCGGCTTCTCTGCTCACCCTGCAAGTGCCCTCTCCGTGTCCGCAGCACAAAAAGGACCCCTGCTCCCCAGGGACCCCTCATCTGGGCCAGGTGGACGTGCTTCCCTGTCAACGTTCCCCCAAGCCCCACCGGGAGCCGGTGCCTTGCCCAAGCAGGACCAGAGAACCGGCCCCACGTCCCCACGTGCCACAAGGGACAGGGCTCCACACCACCCTGCACCCCCGTACCTTCGCCGGAGGTGGTCGGGGCTGCTGCAGGGTCCCCCCGAGAAACGGCGCTGGGCAAAAGGGGCAGAGGGCGGCCGCCTATTCACTGCCAGTTCCCATGGTCGCATTGGTGACGTCGGGAGGCGGATGGGCACACGGGACCTCAGGCTCCAGGCAGGGCCAGACACCAGCACCTTGAATTCTGCAAGAGGGACAGCGGGTCATGGCACTGTCCCCCCACAGCTCAGCCTGCTGCTCCATCCCCACGAGGATGGTGATGCCGACAGCTGGAGCTCTTGCTGCTCCTCCACCTAGAGCTGCACCCACCCCATCTCCTGGGCCTGGATATGGCCCGGAGAGGGGCTAGAAAGAGCCTGTCCCCAACCCCCTTGTTACTGTCCCTCCCCTTCATGGCCAGAGTCACCCCCCATCCATGACACAGACACGGAGAGAGAGAAGCACTTATTTCTGGCACAGAGGAAAGAATGTGATGAAGAGCCCTGTGGCTGTGGCAGCATCTCAGCCTGCTCACTGGCCAACAGGGAGCCTGAGCAGTGGCATGGGGAGTTTCCAGCAGGTCCTTGATGCTGCTCTGGGGGGTGCTCTTTGTTGCTGAGCTCCTGCATATCCTACTCTGGAGTGACACTGCTGCCCCAGTGACAGGCACAGGGGCTGGTGGTGGCAGCGGGGCACATGGCCCTTCTCTGTCAGGGCCATGCACTTCAACTCCCTGCTGCAAACAGGGCACAGCCACACATCCCCACAGAGCAGGGGACAAGCATGGGCTGTGCTGAAGCCAGGCAGGCAGCTCTGCTCCCCCAGCTGCTCCCCAACGCAGGGGGCCATGGGAACAGTGGCCTGGCCCTGCCCCCTCCTGCACCCAGCCTGACTGGTGTTCCTGTACCAGAGCCCCCTCCCAGGACACAGCTCGACTCCTCAGCCCCAGTGAAGCCCGGCACTGCACAGAGGAGACATCTGCATTTGGGACTGGGCTTCCCCAGGCTCTGCTTTCCCAGGTCCCAAAAGGGCCTCCCTTGGCTCCACGTATGTCCAACATCCTCCCTGAGCACCCTCCCATTGCCCAGCTTCCTTCAGCCTCCACAGCCCTGGGCCAGCACGCGGCAGCAGCCATGGCCTTGGCACTGTAGCCTACCTGCCCCTAAATCCAGCTCACTGCAGGCTGGTGAGGTCCCCCCCCTCCCAGCCCCGAGAGCAGCTTCTTCGGCCCCACCTCCTCCTCAGTGCCCGTGGCAAAGACACACCGGGGACAGGAAAGACACTCCAGAGACAGGAAAGACACTCCAGGGACCTGGAGCCTGGGGAATGCTGCTTAGCAGGGGGATCTCAGCCCAGGAGGGAGAAGCTGCAGTGTCACTTTTGGGTGATGGGTATCAACAACCACCGGGGCAAGTCCTGTGCCACATATAAGTCTCTTCTTAACCTCACCCTCATCTCCACAGTACCGTGGAAGCCGAAAGCAAATTTCTCTCTTTGTTTTGGTACGATAAAGGAAAAAAAAAAAAAGCAAAAGCCACAGGCTGAGCCCCCCAGAACCTGTCTGTGATTGTCACCAGGAAAGGGGGTGTGTCTGAACAGGAGGCTCCTTCCACAGGGAGTTTATTCTGCCTACCTCGAAGCTCTGCCTGGCTGCAATGTGCCCCTGAGTGGGCTGGGGGCCAGAATGCAGCAACAGCCCAGCTTTAGCCCCACTCTGAAGAAGCCTCTCTGAGGTGTTACTGCTTCCAGTTCTACATCCTCACACTCGGAGCACACGTGGTACCAAGGCCCTGTGTGATCCAGGGGGCACCTTCCAGACCAGGCACCACAGCCAGCGATGGGCTTGCGGATGGGCAGCACATCCGCAGAGGAACACTGAAGCCACACAGGGGCTCGCCTGTTCCTGAGACCTCCAGAGCGGGGGGCTGCCTGCACTCCCGGAACCCCAGGACGGCATCTGGAGGCAGGACAGCACCCCCGACTTGCGGGACAGTTCTGGCCCGGGCCCCGTCCTGCCACAACCAGCACCCATAAGGTACCCACCCTCCTGTCCCGAGCGGGCACACCCGGCTCCCTCCGCACTCGTGGCTGGGAGCCAGCGGCCACGCCGAGAAGGGTGACCGTGACTCCGCGGAGGCCACCGCAGCTCCGAAGCGAAGGGGATCGCGGTCCCGCAGCCCCTCGGAGGGGCGGGGGGAGGCGGCTCCCGGGCCCCGCCGAGAACAAAGTTAGCAGCGTGCCAGCGCTCACGCCCGGTGCCATCTGCTCGGGCAGAGCCGGGCTCCGGGGCTGCCGGGGGAGCCGCCCGCCCCAGGGGTCCTGCCACCCCGCTGCCACCCGCCGCCGGCTCCGTCCCGGCACCCCGAGCTCTCCCGTAGCCCCTTCCCCGCCGTTCCCACGCGAGCGCCGCCAGCTCCCCCGGGAGCGGGGTCACCGCCGGCCCCGCCGCACCGGCAGTCCCTTCGGAAGGCCGACCCCGACCCCCAACCCGACCCCCAGACCCGACCCTGCGTTGTCCGGGACGGCGGCGCACGGCGGGGCGAACGGCACATCCCGGAGCGCACCGACGGAGCGCCCCACCGCGCAGCACCCCGGGGAAGCACCGCGGCCACCGGCACCCGGGAGCGCATCCCAGCCCGCGCCCCCCGCCGCGGAGCCCTGCCGGTGCCGGTGCGGAGCTGTGGCTTTAAGAGCGGCCGCTCCGGGGCCATGTGCTCGGCGCCAAACAAAAGCAATAACAAAGGCGGCCGCCGGGCCCCGCCGCCGCCGCCCGGGGCAGGTGCCGCCGGGGGTCCGGGAGCCGGCCCCCGCCCCC
>VXAZ01004433.1:1603406-1619293 GCA_013399875.1 Gymnorhina tibicen | reverse complement strand
CCCGCGCCGTGCCGATGGGCGCGCCCACCGCCTCCTGCCGTAAAGAGCCCAAGAGCGGCGCCGCTAAACCGCACGGTGGAGCTCTTCGGCCGTAATGCTCCGAGTGGCAGCGCAATCTGCGCCACCCTGGACCGAGCTGGGGACGATCACAGGAATCACAGAATCACAGAATCAATTAGGTTGGAAAAGATCCCTGAGATCATGCAGCCCAACCTATGACGCAACACCACCATGTCAACTAGACCATGGCACTAAGTGCCACATCCAGTCTTTCCTTAAACACCTCCAGGGACGGTGACTCCACCACGTCCCTGGGCAGCCCATTCCCTGAAGAAATTCTTCCTGATGTCCAACCTAAACCTTCACTGGTTGTCAGGGAGAAGAGGTCGACTCCCACCTGGCTACAAGCTCCTTTCAGGAAGTTGTGGATGTCTCAGGACAGCCCTGGGAGGTGTGGAAGTACCCCAGGATGGCCAGGGGCAGTTTGCAGAAGGGTATCCAGCACCAGCCCCAGGAGTCTCGGGGGAGACATCCTGGGACAGCCCTGGGGGACTCCAGGGGTAACCCCAGGCAGCTCATGGGGTGTCTGTGAGGGTGTCCAGGAGCAGCCTTTGCAGGAGCTGGGGTGATCCTGGACCAGCTCTGCAGAGGTTCGCTAAGGGGTGGTCACAGTCTGTCCCCTGTAGCCCCTTCTCTGGGGGTTCTCTGACCCGGTGTAGGGTGAGATGGGAACCTCAGAGCAGGCTGAGTGTCTGGGGAGACTCCAGAGTTTCTCCAGGATCCAGGCCCTGTGGGTTCCCCAGGGAATAGGGCCACGGCTGCGGGGGTCCAACAGGCTGGCCGTGCCCCACCCCCCACCACCTCCCAGCCCTTTTCTGCCTGAGCAGAGCTGGACAATCCACCCTTGTCCCCAGCGGGTCTGAAGTAGGTCAGGGAGGCTGGGCCAAGCCCCCGGGGAGGGGAGTGGGTGGCAGGGGGTGCAGAGGGCCCCAGGCACCCTCCCCAGTGGCCACACCACAAGGTCAGTGCCCACCCCCTGTCCTGATGAGACCCCAATGTCCCCAGCCCAGGGGATGCAGGGCATTTCCGTAACCCCTCTTCGGTCTCCTGGGGTGGTTCGGGATCCCTCTGCATCCTTGCAGGCTCCACACCCCTTCTGGGAGCCAGGGTCCCGTGGGAGCAGGTTGGGGTGGCTGAATCCTGAGGGATGACACCCAGTATGAAGACCTGGAGACCTGGTTCTGGGGAGTGAGCCTGGAGCTGAGCTGGGTGGGAGCTGTGAGATGAGCGCAAGGAAGACAGGAGAGGGATTTCTCACCCCTTAATTGCAGTTAATGATTGATGAACGTGTTTACCGCAGGAGGCAAAGGTCTGGCAGTGTCAAGATGGGAGCGCAGAGGCAGCATCCCCGGGGACACAGCCACAGGTAAGGGATGCCGGCCCCTATCCCGGCCCCCACGGGCACCTTGCTCCATGCGGGGGGAGGTGGGGGTGTCTGCCAGGCGTGGAGCTGCCCCAGGCCCTGGCACAAGGAGGGAGACACCATGGTCATGCCATGGATTGCTCTTGGACTCCAAGCACTGCTTGGGGAGGCCCTGTTGGGCGCAAGCAATGGAGCCTCCAGCCATGCCCAGGACAGGCTCCTGGGGTCCCCCGAGCACACCCACAGTCTCCTCTACGTGGAGGTCAACCCTCTCCTCCCCTCAGGGAGCCTGTGCCCAGGGGTGCAGTGTTGAGCCTGGCGTTTGCTCACCAGCCCAGCTCAGCAGAGGGGACTGTCCCCACCAGCACCTCTCCTGCCCCAGTGGCTGCTCCCCAGGAGGGATTTGGGGGGCAGCCCTCAGTCTCTCAGGTGCTTTTTCCCTGGTGCGTGCCCACAGGCCTCCTGGCAGAATGGCATGGCGCTCATTGGTGCTGGTCCCCTTCCTCCTGGCAACAGGTAAGGACTCTTCTTGGCATCTGGCCCGGGTGGGTGGGAGGCACTGGAGCTTCTTTCAACCCCCCAACTCTTTCTCAATTCCCTGGGGGAAGCTGCAGCCCCAAACCAGCTGCCTACCCCACTGGAGAGCCAGGGCAGGGCAGGGCTGGACAGTGGGGAGAGCATGGGGGCTGCAGCTGGAAGAAAAGCGTGGTCTGGAGGTGTGGGATGAGCACAAGGGCGTGAGGGATGGGGGGTTCCCCTGCCTCCCTTGGAGACCCAAACCACGGCTGGGAGCTGGGGCTGGAGCTGGGGAGGTGCTGCCAGATGCGGGTCTGCCGGCAGAGCCCGGCACAGCGATGGTGCTCAGCTCCTCTTCCCTGTAGTTTCAGGCAACACAGTCCCCATCTTCAACACGACCATCTTCTACGTGCCTGAGGACCTGGAGCTGGGTGAGTAGGGCAGCCTTGAGAAGGGCCTGGGGTGTCAGAGCAGTGACTGGGGGGTTCTCGGGCAGGGGCTGACACTGCCTGTGCCCCCAGGCCAACTTGCTTTCCAGCTGAAGGCTTATGACCTCGACAACGACCCTCTCACCTACCAAATCGGAGGGACAGACGCCTTCTACTTCTCTGTCGACTCCAAATCAGGCAACGTGACACTGAGGAACTCCCTGGACCGAGAGGTGTGGGCAGAGGATGGGGGCAGATGTCCCTGCCTGAGGGGGTGTCTGGGGGTATGGGGATGGAGGGCAGAGCCTGTGAATCACTCCCCAGCCCCAAAACCCAGCTCCTGGAGGGACAGTTGTCTGGGAGGAGCATCTTACACAGAGGTTGGGGCTCAGCCACCCAAGGATTGAGCTCCACCTTGGCCCTGACCAACTCCTGCCTTGTGTCCCCTCAGCTCCAGGCCAGGCTCACCATCACCGCCAGAGTGTCTGATGGTGTAAATAATGAGGTGAGTGCTGGGACAAGGGCTGGGTGGCTGCGGTGGGAAGGGAGCAGGGTCCCAGCCAGGGCCACGGACAAGGCTCAGTGGGAAGGCAATTGGAAGTGGGTGGGTGATGCTGGCTGGCTGGTCAGGGGGGGCATGAGGTGCCAGAACTGCACCCAGCTCTGCTGGCCGCCATGTCCCACACCCATCCTGTGCCCTCTCTGACACCTGATAGGTCCCCCATAAAATGACCATCATCGTAGAGGACCGTAATGACAACGCCCCGGTCTTCCAATTCCTGCCGTACAACGCCTTCATCCCCGAGGTACCTTCCTGGGACCTCCCAGCCCCCACGGACAAGCAGGGCAGGGGTGTCGGGTGGCTCCTGTGGCATGGGTGTGCCAGCAGTGGGACAACAACAGGCTGGGAACGGTGTGACCCCACACCTGGGTGTGTGGTGACAGTGTGCCTGGGCGTGGGGTCATCGAGGGTGCAGCCAGCACATGGGAGCACTCCGTGCTGGGGCAATTCCCAATGGGAGCCTCTGCGTCACCCTGAGGCGCTGGAATATGGCTGGGACTCTGCCCTTGCGATGTGTTTCTGTTCAGGGTGTGCCCAAGCTACCGCTCAGCCCAGGACAGGGTGACGCTGGATCAAGGTGTAGATGGGGCGTGGGGCTGAGTCCGATTTGCATCCAGCAACTCCAGGGCTGAGGTGCAGCCCCTGCTCCCAAGGAGCCCCAGGGAGGGTAGCGAGGGGGTCCGGGCTCTGCCCGGCCTGAGCAAGGGCAGCAGCTCGTCCCTGTGTGTCCCATGGCACTGGGCAGTGCCTGCAGCCCTGCAGGGCCAGAACATCGCAGGGCAGGGCTGGCAGGGTCTGGGCCCAGCATCAGCCCCCTGCTCTGCCACCACCACCCCCCTGTGTGCCCAGAACGCGAGTCTGCACAGCATCATCTACACCGTGTTTGCCAACGACAGCGACACTGGGAACGCCTCCAAGGTCAGCTACGGCATCGAGGAGGTGAGCACAGAGCAATGTGGAGTGGGCCATGCCATACCCAAACCCCGCCCCAGGGCCACCCCTGTGGGGCTCAGGTGCTGGGGGACATGGCCAGGGCAGCCTCGTATCTCTGGGGGAGCAGGGAGGTTTTCGGTCAGGGCCCACTGGGCAATGGGTGCAAAGTGCTGAACAGCTGCAGGCCGGGGATGAGCCAGGTTGTAGGGGGTACCCATGGGCCAAGCCTGGCAGAAGGATGGGGATTGAGCCCCCATCTCTGGTGGGACGCCTCTGCTCCCTGCCTTGGTGGCACAGGCTGATGTCCCCTGCTCAGGTAATCCCAGACAACACAAAGAATCACCAGCTCTTCTACATCCTGCCCAATGGGAGTGTGGTGCTCAATGGCTCGCTGGACTATGCCACGAACACATTCTACCAGATCAAGATCCTCGCCAAGGTGGGGACCAGCCGGGCTGGGGGTGCAGGGCTGCCAGGTAAGGGTGCTGTGGGACTGACAGGTGCTTTGCTCCTCAGGACAGTGGGGGATTGCTGCACAACAACTGGATCGTCCAGCAGAGCTTTAACTACCTGTCCCTGACCATTGAAGACGTGCCCAACCTGGACCCACGGTTCCTCAATGAGCCCTACTCGGGCTCTGTGCCTGAGAACTGTGACCTGGTCAGGAGCCTGCCTGCCCCAGTGTCATATCCCTGCCCCTGGCCCTCACTGCGGGCTCTGATGCCCTGCAGTGTCTGGGCCACCAGGCCTGTGGGCAGCTGGAGATGTCATAGGTCCTGCCCTGATGGCCATGTCCCCGCAGGGCACCACTGTGCTGACTGTCACCGCCATGGACCGAGACACAGGGGTGAATGATGAAATCTTCTACTACATCACCAGTGAGTGATGGGCCAGAATGGGACAGGCAGGGGATGGCACGGTGGGATGAGCAGGAAGGGTGGTCAGGCAGAAAGGGAGACCCTGGAAACTGGTTCTGGGCACCCAGGCTCTGCTAACTTGACCTGCTGGCAGAGAGAGGGCCAGGCCTGCCTTTCCCGGTTGCTGCAACTGGTTCCTGCTGTCCCCTTGTCCTAGATGCCAGTGTTCCTTTTGTTATCAATGTCACAACGGGCACCATCACGGTGAGTGAGCCCCTGGACCGTGAGCAGCTGCCAAACGACGAAGTGCTGCTGGAAGTCATGGTGAGTAGGAGGTAACAAGGGGAACCCCATCCTCTTCCTCTCCGTGGGCCCCTCCAACCTGCTCTCTCCTCCTGCCCAGGCACGTGAGAAGCACCTGGATATCCACGGCAAGCAGGCCCAGACCAGCACCCTGGTGACAGTCTTGGTGACTGATGTCAATGACAACAAGCCCCAGTTCTACAACTGCTCCCTGTCCAACTGCAACTTTTCCGCCAGTGCCCAGAACAACTTCAGGGGCAACATCATAGAGCACTCCTCCTCCAGACTGCCTGTGTCCAACCTCAACATCATTGCCCACGACCCAGACAAGGTAGGAGCCTGTCCAGGGGCTGGGCTGTGGTGCGGGTGTCTGTCCTGGCTGCACCACTCACCCTCACTCTTGTCCCTCCCTGGCAGGGCATCAACAGCAGTTTTGAGCTGAGCCTGCAGGGTCCGAATGCTGCCGCCTTCTCTGTGTTCCCCACAACTATTGTGGGCTCAGGGGAAGTCCAGATCCTGGTGCAAAACTCATCCTTAGTGGACTACGAGATAAGCCATGTCATGGTGGTGCAGGTGGGACTTGTAGGGCTGGCCTGCTCTGCGGGGGCAGTTCCTGCTCCCTGCATGCACTGGGGCACAGTGGGGACACGGCCCTTCTCTTTTCAGGAGCCAAAGCAGAACAGGGCTCTGCCCTGGCAGCTTGTTTGGTGCAGGGGAGCTGGGCTGGAGTGTGACAGGTCTCTCTAATGTTTGGGGACCCATGTGAGACACAGTCCCTTCTCAATCCTGCAGATCATTGCTAATGACACGGGGAACCCCACGGACTGCTGCTCCACGGCCACCGTGACCATCGACCTCATCGACACCAATGACCACATCCCTGAGTTCCCCCAGAGCACCTACAACCTGAGTGTGATGGAGAACAGCCCTAATGGCACCATCATCTCCCCAAACATCACGGTCAGGCACTGAGCAGGGAGTGGGCACAGCTTACATCCCCAAGCAGGGCACTGGGCACACCTGGCACTTCTAGTACAGCTTGTGCTGAGGGCACTGATCTCTTCGTGCACACAGGAAGGAGTCAGGGCCAGTGGGTACTCAAGGGTGGGACTCCTTGCCTATCAGGGCCACATTTTTGGGGTGCTCATTGCCAGCAGCCACTGCCCCAGACCCATCACTGCTTTGAGGGCTGAAACAGATTGACCAGATGCTTCCTTCTGTCTTTTAGGCCTATGATCCAGACAGCGGTGTCCTGGGCCAGATCACCTACCAGCTGCTCCCAGAGAGCATGTACGTAAGGGCAGAGCCAGCCACAACCAGGGCATCATCCTGGAGAGGGGGCTCCAGGCCTGAGCCCCGGTGATGGCTCTGTGTGTGCCACAGCCGTACAATCTTCACCGTGAACGCCACAACCGGGGCCCTGCTGGTGCACAACGGGAGCTTGCTGGACCGGGAGACTCGGTCCATCTACTACGCCAACCTCCAGGCCAAGGATGGCGGCAACCAGGTGGGCACTACAGTGCTGGAGATCACCGTGCTGGATGCCAATGACATGGCGCCCGTCATCATTGGCTCCTACTTCATCTCGGTGGAAGAGGGGCAGAACGTTAGCACGCAGATACAGGTATGTACCAACAGAGGTGGAGGGGTTGACAGGGCTGTCAGAGAGGAGGGACTGTCCCCGAGGTGCCTGACTGCCCTGTTCCAAACGCTGACCTCTTCAGGCCATCGACAACGACGAGCCTGGCAGCCTCAACAGCAAGCTGGGCTTCGAGATCTTGCCAGGACCGTTCAGCAGCAACTTTACCATCGATGCAGACACAGATGAGATGCACAGCAAGGAGCCGCTGGACCGCGAGGCCTTGGAAGATGAGCGTGGACAGATGGTGGTGGCGGTGATGGTGTATGACCACGGCGAGCCACAGCTGAACACCACGGTGAACGTCACCATCACCGTGGGGGTGAGCCCTGGGCACAAGCAGGGACATGCTGGGGCAGGCTGGGGCTTGGAACTGGAATGGACGGGCAGGGCGGGGATGTGGAATCCCTGGCTGTGGCAGAGGTGCCACGTCTCCAGGCTTTCTGTGGGGGCAGAGTGAATAGTTGATGCAGGGAGGCAGGAGAGGGCTTGTGTAGCTCCTGCCTGTGGGCAGGCAGGTGCCCACACTCCTGTCCCCAGCCGGCTGTGGGGAATCCTGTTTCCTGGAAGGGCTACAGCCATGGGCTTTGTCTCCTGCAGGACCTGAATGACAACATTCCCATGTTCCTCAACCAGTCCTATGAGTTCTCAGTCTTTGAAGACTCTCCAGGTAGAAGTTGCATGGCCAGGCTTGTGGGACCAGCGGTGGCCCTGAGTCAGTGCCCAGTGCCCACTGCCCACTGAGTGTCTGCCTCCACCTGCAGGGTCCTTCGTGGGCGAGGTGAAGGCCACAGATGCCGACCGGACAGAGATCAATTCCCGCATTTCATTCCAACTTGAAAGGGGCAGCGGTGCCAGCAACTTCTTGATCCGCTCATCCCGCCTGGGGCCAGGGAACTACAGCGGGCAGCTGTCCGTAGACCCTGACGTGTCCCTGGACTATGACACCTTGCAGCAGAAGTTCTTCACCTTGACAGTGCTGGCAGAGAACACGGCCGCAGACAATGCAGGGGACAAGGCCAACGTCTCAGTGATGGTCCACATCCTAGATGTCAATGACGAGTCCCCCACCATCCTGCCAGACTCTCTGCAGGATGTGTCAGTGGCTGAGAACGGGACGCAGCAGGGTGTGATCCACACGCTGGATGCCTTCGACCCTGACACCAACCACTCGGTGGTCTTCGAGGAGCTGGCAGTCACCTGCTTCAAGGGGGACAGCAGTGCTGAGGACGTGTGCTGGGACTGGTTCGTGCTGGCACCCAACGGCTCGGTGCTGGTGAACAGCTCGGACATCGACTACGAGGTGTGTGACAGGGTCCTGCTCACGCTGCGGGCTGAGGACCTGTACACTGAGAAGGGCAACCGCTACAGCCAGAAAGGTACGGCCCCCACCGCCCGCTCCTTCCACCACCACTGGGCACGGCAGGTGCTGGGACCTGCCTCTCCCGCCTCCCATGAGAAGCTGTGGGCAGCAGGGCGGGAGCTGGCTGGTTTGGCTATGAAGGGAGGGTGTCCCCAGCTCTTTTGACCTGAGCCTGCTGGGAGGACAGGGCTCCTACAGGAAGCAGAGGATGGTGCTGCAGGGCTGCTCTGTTGGTGATCGGAGCTCTGCTTTTGGGACATTTGCAGAAACCCTGACGATCATCATTATTGATGTGAATGACAACACGCCAGTCTTCGAGGCCGTCTCAGAGACTTTTGGTGAGCAGCTGGGGTTAGCACATCACGTGGGCTCCTCGCTGCACCCACACATGCCCTGCCACACTCACCAGCAGTGAGGATCTTCCCCGAGCCCGGGGCAGGGCTGTGAGCAGTGGCGGGGGCCAGGCTGGGGTTACTCAGTGCTTTCCATGGAGGCTGTGGGGCCAAGGGCAGCAGGGGGTGCTTGGAACCCTGGGGCTGTGTGGGCGTGGGGTCTGCAGCAAGTCTGGCTGCTCACCAGCATGACTGCACCATCCGTCTGTCCCTGGCAGTGGTTGTCCCTGAAATCTCTCCTGTGGACCTGCAAGTGGCTACTGTGAAGGTGAGGAGCTGCCTGGCTGTATCTGTCAGCCCGTGGAGCCTTTTTCACCCGTCCCCACCATGGGCAGGCAGGGGCCTTTCCCACTCATGCTCCTGCCCCGCTGTGTCCCTGCAGGCCACAGATGCTGACTCAGGGCTGGGGGGAACCATCACCTTCTCCATCGTCAGTGTGGTGCTTGTGGAGGACAACGGGGTCAGTCGGCCCTTCAAGAACCTCTTCGGGGTGTTGACAACGCTCGACAAGGGCACCTACATCGGGAGTATCCAGTGAGACCATGGGTCTGGGCCAGGGTGGGGGGATGCAGCTCAGCTCCTGCCTGCCGCAGGGCCAGCATGGGCTGGAGAGGGGACAAAGCCTTTCTGGAGTCCTGCCTGGACATGGAGGTAGGATGGAGCTTGAGGGATGGCAGCACCATCCTGGGGACATCCTGTGCAGCCCAGTGGGATCGCTGATGTCCCTGTCCTCACAGGGTGGCCAGCAACCTTGATGAATCACTGAAGGGGCAGTACAAGGTGACAGTGGAGGCTCAGGACGGCGAGGAACCGGTGCACAGAGCACAGACTGTGCTGAGTGTGAGTGTCAGCCCCATCCCCCGGCCCAGGCCACCACACAGCCGGCCCGGCCCCGCTCACCCCTGCTCCCCACACACAGATCTTCACGGTGGATCAGAGCTATCGCGTTCAGCTCCAGTTCGTGTCAACGGTGGAAGAAGTCCAGAGTAACTCCGAAAATATTAAATTGTAAGGGGTGCTGGGCCGGGGCTAGGTGTGCACAGCTGGACCCACCGGCTGTGTCTCTCAGCTTCACGGACTGTGAACGGGGTGGGCCAGGCAGGTCCCCACCAGAGGAGGGGGCTTCAGGGGGTCCCTCTGCTTCCTGTGCCCATGAGCAGACAGCAGGATGTCCAGCCCAGCTTCCCCCATCTCTCTTGTTCCTAGGGCCCTGACCACCGTGACCAAGGCAGCAGTCTACGTGGTGGCCATCCGAAGCATGGAGGACACCCGTGACACCCAGTGAGTGGTGGTGGGGAAGGGGACGTGGTGGTGGCATCAAGGGTGTCACCCTGGGGCAGGGCACCATGCCCTGCACCCCAGCACCCCACTCCCCCCATCTCTCTGATTCTGCAGGGTGAATGCCAAGTCAGTGATGGAGGCCTACTTCGTGTACAGCAATGGCACTGCCCTGGATGTCAATGACCTGAGCATGTGAGTGCTGGGGCTGTGCACGGGCACTGCCACGTGCTGGAAGCAGCCCAGCTGCTCACACCTCCGCTTTCCTTGGCAGACTTATACAGTCCGACCCGCTGGGCTTGGCTGAGCTGGTGAAACTGGGCCTGGCTGTCATTGTGAGTGAGGCCAGGCAAGGGACACGGGGAGAGGGCAACAACCCCCTTGGGGCTGGCTGGGGGGTTCCACTGGCTGCAACTGTGCCCTTACCCCTGCTCTGTGCCAGGGCCCCGGGGAGGTGACAAAGCCCACCAAGGAGATGGAGTTGATTGGCATCATCGCAGGATTGGCAGCATTCCTGCTCATCTTCATACTCATCATGACCCTGGTTTTGGTACTCACCACCAGGAGGTACCGCACTGCCTGCACCCCCTCCTACCACCCCCCCACCGCCCCCATCCTCACCAGCACCCCCAGACCCATCCCTATCCTCCAGCCCGCTCCTGCCCACCCCATCCCACAGCCCAGCTCCCCCCTGCCCCTCTCACCCACCCCATCCCTGGGCTTCGCAGCTACAAGAGGAAGCTGAGTGCGATGAAGGCTCTGAAGGTGGCCACGACGTTCAACCCTGCCGTAGCACAGCAGGGAGCTGGCATCCCTGGGACCAACCAGTACAATGCCGAGGGGTGAGTGGGGGGCTCCCTGCAGCAGGTGGGGACAGACCAGGCATGTCCCCACATCCAGGGGCTGCAGCGCCCCAAGGGGCAGTACTTACCTGCCACCCATCCCTGACCAGGGCCAACCCCATGCTGAACCACCCGCTCGATCCCTCCCACGACCTGGGCTTCCACGAGGACTCCATCTCTGTGACCAGGTGAGCTCTGTGGGCAGGTCCCAAAGGCCACAGGCTGTCACCCTATACCTCACTTCTCCAGTGCCTGGGTCCTCTTCTACCTCCCACCCTCCACTCTCCACAGCACGAATTCCCTGGATGAAAATACAGTAAATGCACCAGCAGATGACAACTTTGAGGTCGAGGTAAGTGTGCAAAGAGCTGCCAGTGCTTGGCAGCTGGGAGTCCTGACAGAGCACCCTGCATTCTCTTCTCTCTGCTGTAGTCCCCAGGGCCTCACGGACCCCTTGTGTCCTTCACTCTGCACCCCTCAACAGCCCTCAGCTCCTGGGAAGGACGGGTGTCCCTGCCCTAATCTCTGTCCCCATCCCTTCTGACCACGCTCTCCTCCTGCAGCAGGTCAAAATGTGGCAAACAGACCCCACTGACAAGGAGGTGCTGGTGGCTGCCCTGAACCTGAACGAGCCCACCAAAACAGTGTACCTCAACAGCACCTTCACCACCACCACCACAGACTTGTGAGCGGGCTCATGGGGTGCAGCGGGGCCGGAGCGGGACTCGGGAAGCTGCTTTGGTGGTGATACGTTCAGTGTCTGGCAATAAAAGTGTTCCACGGGGGTCACAGTGTCCCTATCTGCCTGGGGAGGCTCAGTCAGCTTGGAGTCATCTCTCCCAGCATGAAGTGCTGGTTTTGGGCCAGCTGGTGCCAGAGGGGAGGTGTCACTGTGGGGCTCAGCCTGGCTTCTTGTCCTCAGGACCCTCTCCAACCCGGGGGACGGAGGTGCAGGCAGCCCCACAAAGAGGTTTGTGCAAGGTTTTATTACCCAACATCCACACTGACAGGTTGGTCCTCCCGCCCCTTCCTCCCCCCGCCCCCCCCGAAAGAAATGAAGATGAATAAAAGAAGAAAACAGGTGATGAAGCTGCAGAGCTGCTGTGCCACAGCTTGGCAGTGCGGGGCTGGAGATGAGCACAGCCTGGGGCAGGGTGGCAGGGGGATGCCCCAGGGCTCCGGGTCTTCCTGGCACGGCCGTGGCACCGCTCCCACAGCCCAAGGCACTGAGCAGAGCCAGGTCCCAGCGAGTGCCACGACACAGAGTGGGCACTTGCCACGGCCCTGGCTGCCAGCTGGCACTTCAGCAAGCCCTTTGCAGCCCCAGAGGGATAAAACCAGCCCAGGATGTACAGAGTGGGTTTAGGTGGGCAAGACTTTACCCTTAATGAGGGAAAACGGCTGCAGTGGTGACTCTGGCACCTCAAGCCCTCCTGCACTTCTGCCCAGAGGGGATGGTGCAGCTCCCCAAGCACCCCTTCTTTGCAGCCTCCTGCCCATCAGGTACTGGACACAGGCCTGGGCCCCCCTTGCTGTGGCACTGTGGGGCTGGACCTCTGTATGGGGCCAGGCTGGGGGGGCCAAGATCCACATCTTGGCAGGATACTGAGGTGCTGCCAGCCACAGGGATGTTGGCCAACCACAGGGATGTTCACCCCCCTGCAGACTGACCCTTCACTCCCAATGCTCTCCAGCCTAGCAGAGCACAGGCAACATAGGAACAGTGTTTGAAAAGATAGTCCCAGCCCCACAGGTCTCCGCAGAGGAGGTGGCTCCAGGCAGGACGCTCATGGCTGAAAGTGTCTCTTAAAAAGCTCCAAAAATGCAAACACAGTTCAATAAAAGCTCCCCTCCCCCCCACCCTGTAAAACCCCAGCTGTAAAAAGTGGCAGCGTTTTGCAGTCGTCGCATCTCCAGCTCCCATCAGAGAAGGGCAGACAGCGGGGCCAGCAGGACATGTGCCCGTGTCCCCAGCACATGGGGCCCTTCCGTCACCACTGGGGCAGCTGGACAGGCCTGGAAGCAGGGCAGGCTTCATGCCCACCACCAGCTGTGGAGAGGATGTGCTGCTTCCAGGCAGGTCGAGCTGGGGGGCATGGGGACAGACTCCCCAAGCACCTCCAGCCATGGTGACGGGGACGAGCAGCTCTCCATCACACACGTGGTTGGCCCCTGTCTCTCCCATTTGAGATCTGCCCTAGTGCTCTGTGTGGCCACATCCTCCCAGCTCCAGGGCACCCACAACACGGCAGTGGGGCAGAGAGGACAGGGCTGTTGGGGGACTGGTGCCTGCTGTGGGCAGCCATGGGGACCCACACATGCACAGCCATGGGCTTGTTGGTGTGTGGCCAAGCCCTGGGCAGGCAAAGCAGTGGCAAGGGTGATGCACCAGTGTCTCTCCAGCATGGGAAGTGATGCTGTTGCTTGGGGTGCCAGAGCTCAGGGCGGCCAGCAGCACCCACCCTGAGCCATCTTCAGACCTGTGCCACGGGCAGGAGACGCACAGGAGCAGCTGCCTCCATCTGGAAGGAGCCACATGCTTCCTCGTGCTGAAAAAAGCCACCAAGCACAGAGACAGGCCACCAGTCTCACGTCCCAGGGCACCTCCACAGGGCTACACTCATGGGAAAACCCCAGGCTGACAGGGAGGACCCCAGAAAAGGAGATACCTTGTCCCAGTGTGCAGTGCTCCATCACCACCACAGCCCTGCACACTGGCACCAGGTGTCTCAGGACGCCGGGGCAGGGACCCATCCCCACCTTCTCTGAGAAGCCCCGAGGCACCCCTGCCCTGCCAGCATGGGCAGTGACTCACTCCATGGCAGGGCCGGCACGGGAGCAGCACCGGGGCCGCCGGACGTTCTGCAGCAGAGCCCGGAAGACACTGGGCTGCCTCTTGGCCTCGCCTTTGCGGGGCCCTCCCTTGACGGAGCCGGTGCGGGTGCTCTGTGGGGTCACCACCACTTGCCGCCCATGTTCCTCAATCTGCTTCTCCAGGTGCTTCTGGATGGCCATGCCCAGGACCTCCACCTCCATGGAGGCCCCATACACCTCCCACGTCATCCCCTTCTCATCCCAGCTCACCTCCCGGATGGGCTCCGGAGGCTCCTCCTCCACCACCTCCGGCACCGTCCCCTTCACCTGCACCTCAGGATACGAGGTCTGCGGGGACTTGGCCACTGGTGTCATCGGCCCGGTGGCCACTGAGCGCGTCTCCACGGGCATGGACACCTGCATCTCCGCGTCCTTCTTGGAGGGCTCCAGGCGTGGGGCTGCAGAGGCCGTCTCTCTCTTGGGGAAAGTGAAGGCAGCAGCCCCGCATGGGGGGCTCATGGGGCTTAAGGCCACCGACACCAGGGACACACGGCTGTCCACTTGCGTCCCCATGTCTTGTGTCCCAGTGTCCTGGGGAGGGGTCACTTCAAAAGAGTAGGATTCACAGAGCTGCTTGGCTGTTTGGGGCTGCCGGCTGCTCCCAGCACCCACATCCCAGGCTGAGCTCCCCTCGGCTTCGCCCTGGCTCAGAGCAGTGGAGCTCGGTCCTGCCTCACTTCGACCCCCAATCCCCGCAGTGCTGGTGCTGGGGGGGTCTGCTGTGCCTCCCTGGGGGTTCTTGGGAGCCTCAGTGCTCTTTGTCTGGGGAGCAGCACCCAGGGATGTCCCTTTGCCATCCTGGGGCTGTTCCTGGCTTGGAAGCTCAGCAGTCCCGGTGCCTGCAGTGGGTTCCACAAATGCCACATGTTTGGCAAAAGCCAGCGTGCTCCCCATGTCTTTGCTGGTTGCCTGGAGGCAGGGATTGGGCACGGGGGAAGTGGGGGCTGTGTCCTCCTTCTGGGCGTTGGGGACCCCCATCCCTGTGGGACCACAGGCAGGGGCAGCACCACTTGGTCCCCCGCAGCTCCCTGTTGCTACTGCCACACTCTGCTCCGTGCTGGTGTCGTGGAGAAGTGTGCCAGGAGCTGGTCCTGCTGGTGATGGCACCTTCTTCTCTGCCACTGAGCTGGCCTTGGTGCCCTGGGACTCTGGCTCAGACGCACAGCAGGTCCTCATAGCACGGGCTCCCGCAGCACAGCCGGAGCCGGGCAGGCACTCGCCTGCCACTGGGCAGCCAGGAGAGCTGGCACTGGGCTCGCAGGCGTCCTCGGCTCCGGCCTGGCGGCTCAGCACCTGCAGCCCCTCGGGCTCCTTAGCGCTGCCCATGCCCAGGGAAGGCTTCTCCCATGCTAGTCCCGCCACGGGTCTGCAAGAGAGAGGATGGGGCAGTGAGGAGCGAGCAGCACGTGGACCCCCAGTACACCTCAGCTGCCGACTGTTTTTCTCCATGCCACCCATGACAACAGGTTGGGCGGCCACCTGGAGCACTTGCTGTCCCTGGCACAGCCTGTGTGGTGGCACACGGTGCCCAGGCACATGGGAAGGGAGGAACAGTGTCGGCTGCCTACCGTAAAAGTCAGCCTTTTCCTGGCGCAGCAGGACTGGGAGCAGGATCCAGGCGCTGCTGTGGCTGGTGGAGCGAGCGATGCAGTGCAGGCACTCCTGCGGAGAGAGTGTTAGCTGGAGAATGGTCCCGGGCACCAGGCTGAGAGCCAGGGGACCCGGCAGCCCCCACCTGTCAGCAGGAAGCTGGGCGCAGTGAGGGGTGAGAGCAAGCTGGGCCTGGGGTCCAAGGGGGGCGGCAGAGAAGGGCAGGAGCATGGCGCAGCCCAAGCCCGTCCCTCTCCACATGAGGGGAACACGGTCCAGTGTCACCCAACTGTCCCCAAACCCTAAAGCCCCATGGGGCAGAAGCAGGGCGGGAAGCCCGAAACTTTCCGGGAGCCCCCCAGCTCTGCCAATGCCAGGGAGTCCCTGCAGAGGCGGGAGCACATGCGTCCGGCAGGCGTGGGGCACTCCATGCCTCCGGACGCGGCCACTCGTGGGTGCCGAAACGGGCAGAGCCGAGCGGACACAGCTGGAGCCGAGGGAACTCCCCCCAAGGGAGGCGACAGGAGCGGGGACCAGGCGGTCACCGACGTCCCCCAGCAGCGCCGGGCCCCGTCTGTAGGTTCCCACGCAGCACCCTCATCCCCGGAGGGCCGCGCCGCTCCGCACCCCGACCTGCCCCGACAGCATCCCGATCCCGCGGGGCTGTGGCGCCGTGCCCGGCACTGATGCTCCGCGGAGGAGCTGCGAGCCCCGGCACAGGCGTGTGCACACGCACGGGCACGCACACGCCAGCACATGGCCACGGGCACACCCGCACGCACGGACACGCGTGTGCACGCCCCGGCCCCGCTTCCCCGGCCGAGCCCCGGACAAAGCCGCCCCCGCGGCATCGCGGGACGGGGAAGGCCGACCCGCCCCCGCCGCCG
>VXAZ01004433.1:1590761-1603227 GCA_013399875.1 Gymnorhina tibicen | reverse complement strand
GGCGGCGGGGGCGGTACCGTGCCCCGGGCCGCTCCCCCCGGCTGCCGCCCGCCCCGGCGCCCCCACCAGCAGCGGGGAGGCGAGGGAGGGCCGGCTGCCGCGTGGGAAGTGGGGGTCCCGGCACACCGCATCCCGTCCCGGCACACCGCATCCCCCCCGGTATCATCGCTGTCACCACAACGGCCTGCCCTGGGAGTGCCCCATCGTCCCACAGCCCTCCCGGTACCCAAAACATCACCACCCCGCGTGCCCCAGGGACGAGCATCCCGGCACTCCCCGCTGCACTCGGGCACAGCAGGACACATGGTAGGGACCGGTGGAGTCAGGGGGTCCCAAACCTTAGCGTAAGTCCTGTGGGTGGGGGTGACAGCAACACAGAGCCCAGTCCCCCTCCTACCTGGTGATGGAGACGGCCGCTTCCCTCCCGGGCATTACCGGGCAGGGGGCTGTACCCCAGTCAGCCCGAGGGACCGGGACAACGTGCCAGCGTGGCGGGATGGAGATGGGCTCCCGAGTACCCCTCGCCCGAGGGTGGGGGAGGACGGGGAGGGAAGAACGGCCCCGTCTCGCTCCCGGCAGCGCTTGCCTCTGCTCCCGGGCTCAGGCTTTGTCTAACTCCTTCCCACGCACTCCCGCTCGCGCTGCGGGGGGGAAGGCGGCCTGCTCGCCTCACTTGCATCCCTGCATCCCTCCCAAAAACCTCCAGCATACCCCCTAAACTTCCCACTGCCCCTCATCACCCTATGGGACCAGGGTCCCCTCCCTGCCCCAGGGATGTCAGCACAGAGACAGGAGCTATAGATCTATAGGGTCGCGGCGGGGGGGGGGGTGTGTGCTAAGGTTGGGCAGGGTTCCCCATCTTGGAGATAACGTTAGCACCGGTCCCCCAGCCCTATAGATCTATAGGGTTAGGCTGGTTCCATGGGAGCTGGCACACCTGGTTGCTTGGAGACAAGGGAGGTTGGAAATGCTTCTTTCAGTAAACAGCCAGCCTGGAACAAAACCCCGAAGGCTAAAAATAGGGAGGCAGGATATGGAAATTAAATAAAAATCCTTGTCCCCCTCCCTCCCTGGGGCAGATGGTTGGAGAGGCTGGAGTGGGGGGCGTATCCCTGCACCCATCAGTGTGTCCCCTCCTCGAGGTGTTTCTCCCCACATTTGGTCCTGCATGCTGGTCCCAGTCCTGCAGCATTGACTGGACCCAGTTGCATGCCTGCAGCGGTGGGGGAACTAACTCAGTGTGAGGCACAGGTGTGGGGTTACATCCCATGGTGCCCCGTGTGGGATCAGACCCAGTCCCCGGCACATTCCCTTTCGGGTGCAAGGGACACCATGGACTGGGGCAACTCCTGGCAGAGGAGGGGACAAACGCCTCCTGGCCTCTGGCTGGGACTGTACCGCAGGCAGGAGGCTGCGGGGTCACATCGTGCTGCCGTTTGCGTCCCCCTGCCTCTCTCAGCTCCGCCGTCAGCGTCTCTCCCCATCCCCATCGGCATCTTGCCACCAGCGTGTCCCCGTCCCACCAGAGCTGGCCGGGAGTGAGGGACGGGGGGGGTGGGGGGGGATCATGGGGAGCATCCTCCCCTCCCCGCAGGCAGCCTTCATCCCAGGCTGGCTGCCTCCTCCTCCTCCTCTCCCCGCCCGGGCACCTCAGGGCTGGCAGGAGAACAATAGCGAGGAGGATGAGTAAGATGGTCCCCATTGCCTTGGCAACGCACTCCCGCGCTGCCGGCTCGGGAGGAGCCAGGCAGCTGCCTGAAAAGCGCGTTCTCCCTCGGCGGAGGGGGTGCTGGCGCAGGTAGCTCGGCACCCCCTCCCCGGGCGCCGTGGCCCACCTCCCACGCCGCACGGGCAGCGCCACGTGAACGCACACCGGGCTCCCCCACCGCCGCCGGCGCCCGCACACGCCGGAGCGGGCAGCACACGCGCCCCGCACTCGGCTCAGCCCCAGCTCGGCTCCACGGCGTCCGGCTCTCCGGTGCCCGGTTGTGCCAGGGAGCGGCGGGACACAGCTGGCAGGGTCTGGTTGGGAATGTGACCCCTGCGGGCGCTGCCAGGCAGGAAGGACAGGGGTTTCCCACGGCCTCTCGCAGCCACGTCACCTTCACGCACGGCTGCCCACGGTATCAGCGGGCAGAGATGTCGGGTGAGGAGGTGGTGGGGTGTTGGCAAACGGAGGTGGCAGGGAATGTCCAGGGGCACCAGGATCCCATCTCTGGCCGCAGCCGTGCGTACCGCACTGGTCCCCAAGTCATGTCACCGGCACGAGGACCCTCAGCGTGCCCAGAGCTGTGAGTGCCTTGGGATGACAAGGATGTTACCCAGAGACCCAAAAGCACCAAGCACCCTAAAAACAGCACTGTTTTCCCAGCTGCCTTGGTGTGGATATGCTGGGGGTATCTGATCCTTGCCAGCACTCTGTGTCCTAGGTGCCCCAAAACACGGCCCCTGCCTCAGCCCTGTGGGATGGGAGAACACTGCACCCAGGACACTGCAGCCTGGTGGCCGAGAACATCATCCAGGAGACTCCTGGGTACAGACAGGGATATGGCCCCAGGGCCAGCTGGGGGCAGAGGCAGCGGCAGGGGCACAGAGAGGCCCAGCTCTGCCGCCTGCTCTGTGCCACTGAGAGGGACCCGAGCATGGCGTCAATCAGCCAAAGCTGGGTGGTGACACTGGGGAACAACCCAGTCACACGTTTGATCTCTCACCACAGGATAAGGGAGAGCTCTGGAAAAGAACCAACATAGTCATATAATCAATGAATGGTTTGGGTTGGAAGGGATCTTAAAGACAGTCTAGTTTCAACTCCTTGCCATGGACAGGGACACCTTCCATTAGGCCAGGTTGCTCAGAGTCCCATCCAACCTGACCTTGAACACTTCCAGGGATGGGGCAGTCACAGCTTCTCTGGGCAACCTGCGCCAGGGCCTCACCACCCTCACAGGGAAGAATTTCTTTCTAATATTTAATCTAAATCTACCCTTCTTTAGCTTAAAGACATTCCCCCTTGTCCTTAAAGACATTCCCCCTTGTCCTATCACTCCACTCTCTTGTAAAAAGTGCCTCTCCAACTCTCCTTAGGTACTGGAAGGGGGCTCTAAGATCTCCTCAGAGGCTTCTCTTCTCCAGGCTGAACAGCCCCAGCTCTCCCATCCTGTCTCCATAGCAGGGGTGCTCCTGTCCTCTGATCATCAATACAATCATCTATCGCAACCAGATGCTGCTGTTCCAGAAGAGCAAAAGCCTTGCCTACAGTGCCTCTGTGCCTTTGTGGTAGAGAGGCAGGGACTCTTCACTTCTTCTCTTTCCTTTCCCAGGGGTTTGTTTCAGCAGCTCAATCCATGTCGATGAAGTGAAAAGCCCTGGCTGCATTAATGGCACACAAATGCACCGTAGTGGGTAAGTACAAAGGGAACATAAAGCACATGGTGGCTTCGGCATGGGATGGGGTAATGAGTCAGAAAAGCTGATTAGGGGCTGTGAAAATCAGAAGGTCTTTGGAAGTGCAGGATGCTCCTCTGGGCACAGATGTGTGAGGGCATGTCTCGCTGCAGAACACGCCACCGGCAGCCCGGAATGTTGGTGTTAATCAGGAAGTGTCAAGCATTGTGCTCCTCAGATGCAGTTGCTGTGCCTGGGTTGTCATGGATTCAGCTCTGGCTGGTGGCATTTGTGGCAGGCTCAGGGTCCATATCCTGTCCTGCCTTTGGCTCTGCTCTGCAGAGGCTGCATGGCATTACCAGGGAGCCATGTGTGGCGTGGGGAAGAGGTGGCCCCTTGCCTGGATTCACCAACACGGTCACGATTGCCATAGCCACTTCCTCCCGCTGCCAAGCAGGTGAGCTGGCAGAGAACATCTGTCTGCCTTACCCAGCCTTTCCCAGATGTTCCTTTTTGTGTTGCCGTGGTGGGTGTGAGGATCAATCCAAGGAAATACTCGGTGAGTTCACTCCTCGTTTCCCTGCCGACAGCCCATAACTCACGCTCCATTTGCACAGCCCTCCCTCTCTGTGCGTATCAGAGCGATGTGCTCTGACGAGTGGGGGGAGATGTTTGTAGTGAGTAACACTCACCCAGCGACTGTGAAAAGCAGCTTGGGGCGGGGAGAGGGGGGTGAACTCTGGTTTATGGGTCGGTGCATCTGACCGGAGACACGCTGAGGGAGCCTGGAGTGGGGATGCTCCCACCACTGCCTGCTGCGCTGGGGGAAGGGGCAAATCAGTAAGGGCTTAGAAGGGCAGTGAGCAAAGGGTGCAGGAGTTCACACATCTCTTTTTTTTCATTCCAGGGTCCCCAGCTGCTGTGACTAAACTCCCTGGAGCCGTCAGGCAGGGCAGGGCAGCTGCTGGATGATGTACTGAAGCTCTGTGATTTTTCCTGGGGCCTGTAGTAACAACTGTGTTTTGTTGTTCTTGCACAGGAACACGAGCTCAAGAAAATAACAGTACTACATTATTTTTCTACAGTAAAAGGCCAAGAAGGAGTTTGTAGGTGGTGGGTTTGTCCCGGCTCTGTAAGCAGTGTGTGCTGGCAGTCAGGGGAGCAGACAGCAGCTGCCTGGCCAGGCAGATACAGAGGCTGCCACCATCACTGCCTGCCACTGCCCCAGGGCTCCACCATCCCTTCACACTTTATTTTGCCCACACTGAGAATTTGAGTAGAGGGACCTTCAGGCTGGTCCCCCAGCTGGGCAGGGGCCTCACTCAGGCATTATCCTGTACTCCACTGGCCTGCTCAGACTCAGGGAGGAGTGAAGGTTTCTCCTGCCTCAGCATGTGATAGAGAGCTCAGAGAGTGCTGGTCACAAGGCAGAGACCTCCACACTCCCTGCCGCTAAGGGCCTTGGCAAAGACCCTGTGAAAGCCAAAGCCATTCATGCCTGAGGGAAGCTGGGGTGGCCCTGCAATATGGGCAGCACCACACATTGCTCAGGGGACTCCTTGGTGTGTCCAAGACCATGACCAGCCTGTGGAAATCACACAGTTGTAGATATGCTTTGGTTGTAGCTCAGCAAATGAGTAGCAAGACAAGATGTGACTGATTTTTCTACCTCCACAGGGCCTGGGATTGACGTGCTGGCCCCTGGTGTCAGTACCTGGGGAGTGGGAGATGTCCTGGATAGCAAACATCTACACCCACACAGCAGGGCACTGGGCAAACTCTGACAGCACCGGTTTGGAGGCTGAGAGCTCGGTGGGACCCTGAGGGTACCAACACTGCATTTTCCCCTCTCCTCCCAGGAGGGACCTTCCCTCTCTCCCCCGCAGACCAGGTCCAGCTCACAACTGCGGTGAGGTGCTTCCCCCTGCTGTAACTCTGGGAGCTCCTGCTCTTGGCCAGGCGCTGCTGCCCTGATCCAGCGCCCGCAGCTGCCCATTCCTGAGGCCGTTGCCAGGGAGGAATAAAATGGAAAACACACAGCTGAATCCTGCCTGCAGCTGGCACTCCGTGTATCCCTCCAAGCCCTCTCTCCCCAAAGCAGTTCCCTCCCCCGGGGAAGAGGCTTTGAACCAAGGCTGCACCCTGAGCTGCTGCCCGCAGTGCCCTCGGGAATGGCCCTGTCTTTGCTGATCCCTTTTCTTTCCACATATCCTACTGCTTCGCTGATACAGCAGAGAATGAGGCAGCTGAAGACTTTGACTACTGTGTGGATAGTTTTGCTGTGCTTTGGGACTGGTTTTGCAGTGTCAGTTTTGCTTTTAGGAGCTGTACCAAGCTGGTAAGTGCTTTGGGGCAAACAGTGGAAAATCCTCCGTCCCAGTAAGGAGAACTGAGCTCCCCCACGGCCCTGCTCTGTGCTGATGCCGTGGCAGCCAACCTCACTCCCTCCGTCTGAGGTGCAGGATTGCTCAGATTGTGCCTGGATGCTGCGTGGTGCCCACCAAGAGACTGTTTCTCACTGGATCTGCTTTCTATCGGGATTGGCTTTTAGGAACTGATCAGCGTGCTGTGCTTGGAACATCATGTCCAGGAGCTCTGGAGGGGATAAAGACAGGATGAGCTGGAAGATGAGCAGACTCTGCTTTTCACTATCCTCTCACCAGCCAAGGAGATCTCTGTCCTGCCAGGTCCTAGCCTCTATGCAGCCAAAACATTCACCAAGAACAGCTACGCTGAGGTTTCTATTTGTGCTTTTCAGCAAAAGCTCCCGAGAGGGAGCTATTACCAGCACAGAGGGCCAGATTAAATGTTTGTCCCCACAGCTTCCCTCTTCCTGCACCATCTCTGCTCCGTGTCACTGCAGGGCTTTGGCAAAGTGGGCTGAACACTTGCACAGGTCTGGTGCCTGCTGTATCTGTGTGGGGGACACAGACAGAGCCATTCACAACTCCAGAAGGATCAGCACCAAGGCACTAGAAGACCCTAAGCAGGTGAGTTGAGCCCAGTCATCCCAGTCCCTGTTCTTAAAGGGGTGGTGGTCAGTGCCTGTCTCTGCAATGCCCACAGAGAAGGTGGCTGCTCCTTGTGTCCTACAGAGCCAGCTCTGAGGGCTGTGCTTAACGCTGCCAGGCTGGGAACAACAGGACTCTCCCGCACACTCCGGGACCACACCACCACAGTTGGCTTCCCAAAAACAGATCCCTATGATAGCAGCATGCTGGAGATGTCTCACAACACCCTCATCCCTGCCACTGTTGAGAATTAGCTCAGGAGGGAGAACACACCCCAGAGCAAGCAAACACACAGACCACTCGTGCCACACTCTCCTGACAGACCCTGCCTCAGTGTGTGAGTGGCAGCAGCGCAGCTGAACCTTGGCTTTAGGAATTCAGCAGCCCAGGAAGGTGCCACATCACCACACTGACATCTTGCCTGCTGTGCCAGAGGGATGGAGCATGAGGTGGAGGTGGCAGGTTACATAATTTGGGGGAAAGAAGGAAGAGCCCAAGTCCTTCCCTTTGCTGGCAGGGAGCAAGGATCATTGGAGTGACCTTGGCTGGCTCTTCTGCATCCTCAGTCTTCATTGTTGTATCAGATCTTCCCCCAGGGCAGAGGAGATGGTGCTCTCGAAGGTACTGGGGTGTCACCGTGTTGGCACTGAAAATCACGGGCAGCAGAAAAAGTGAGCAAAGCAGGGAACTGCTACAAATACTAATTTCCTCCCACCAGTGTGTTCAGGACTGTCCTACACCATGGAACAGTCAGCCGAGGTACCTGAGGGTTCTTTGCCTCACCCATCCTTGTTCTTGGGCTCTTTGCTTTGCTACAGAGGCCCTGGGCTGTATTTGAGAGGTTCCCACCCATGGCACCCCATCACAGCTCCTGGCAGGTCAGCACAAGGCCTGGGTACATCCTCCCAGCAGTGACTCCATCCATCTTAGATAAAACCTCACGCTCAGGAGTGCTCCTTGCTGCTGCTGGGTCCCTCCTTCTGTTCCCACAAACCTGTGCACCCCATTTCCAGGGTTGTGCCAGGCTTGTGCCTGGTGCTCGCTCCTGTGATACTGCCTGCACCCTCCTCACGGGGACCTCTGCCCCCTCCTTGCCCCCAGACCCTCCTGGCACACACCAACCTCACAGCTCTCCTCTCTCTAGAAAATTACGACCTTGATTGCAAGGTACAGCCTGGGTGTGGACAGGGAACCCGGAGCAGGTGTTCACTGCATTCAACGAGGTCGGCTGCACCTACAGACACAGCACCCAGGGGAGCTGCCCCACTGAGGGTCACAATCCTGCTGGGCAGGGGGTGCTGCACACAGGAGACACCCTGCTTTCTATAAAGGGCTGGTTTGAGCAAGTTCTCTCCCTTCTTTCTGGGTTCCAGCTCTCCCAGGCAGGGGCCTGTCTTCCCTGACACTGCCTCTGCCCCAGCCCCTTTACAGCCTCCCTGGCTCTGGGGCAAGCCATGCTGCTGCTGGTTTGGGTCTGCTTGCCCATGGACGGCAGAATTGGACAAGGGAAGGAAAAAATGTTCTAGGGGAACAGCCAGCCAGCCCCCAAAGAGCTGTCTTGGTCCTTCCAATAACACGCAGCGGGTGGTATGAGCGCTGCTGCAACCAGAGCCAGGGCAGGATTTGCTGGCATCAGCAAACCTGTCGTGTGTCCGTGCTGACTGCTGCAGCTTTACTCCTCGCTGGCAAAGCTGGCGAGCCAGCACAGGTGGGGGATCTAATCTGATATTCATAGCAAGGAGACTCAGCCCAGCCTCTCACCCTGACTTGTTCTGCAGTTACGGGGCTGGAGGCTAGCTGGGGACCCAGGCTGGGTTGGTGGTCCTGCCGTGGGAGAGCTGAAGGCCCAAGGACTGCGCTGTGGGGTGGGCACAGGACCCCCTGCCATGGTGGACATCCCACATGTGTGGGATGTGGGACACCCACCTGCCCTTCAGGTGGTCACACTGCATCTGAGTGAGCTCTGGGTGCCAGCCTCATCCCCAGACCCTTGAGGGGAGCAGGGGCACGCAGGAAGGGGGGAACCAGTGCTGGAGCCCAGGGCTCTGTCAACCCTCATCCTGGCTTGTGGTCCTCAGCCCCACAGGGCTCCCTGCAGATGCAAAGCCCTGCAGACAGGCAGGTGGTATGGGGACACCGCCTGCACCCCGAGTGTCAGCCAGAGTCTGGCTGGAGGCCCAGGGCACAGTGACCTGCTGTGACGCAGCAGCCAGCAGACAGAAAGGCATCTTGTCCTCATGAGCAGCCAGTTCTGCCCACTTCCCCAGCGCCAGCTGCATTCCTCTTTCCAAAACTACCCCTGCCGCCAAAGCACAGGGCCAACCCCTCCCCAGGGACCCCACAACCAGGACCAGGGGGCTACAGACAAGAGTTGGCTTTATTCACGGACACGGGGGCAGCTGTGTCACTGGCAGCTGCCCTCGTATTGCACATCCAGCGACGGGGGGATATCCATGCCACGTCACAACACAGCGTCGGCACTATGGGACCTCGGGGGGGGCGCGGGCACCGTCACCACCCAGCAGGCTGGGGAGCAGGCTTGGGCGCCAAGGGTTCACAAAGGCAAAAGACCCGTCCACCCATAGATAGAGAGAGAGAGATATATATAAAAAAAAAATAGTTCCACGATGACCAGAGCAGAACCACAGGGACACGCGTGCAAGCGAAATGTACAGCAGCCCGCGAGCAGGTAAACATGCTTCGTACACGCACACACGGACACGCCGGGACGCAGCCGGGGTTTATGGCGCTGGGAGGGAGACAGAGCCATAAACCCGGGCTTCACACACACGCTCACGCTCACACGCACACACACCAGCCCCTGCGGGCAGCACCCACGGCTCGGGCACGCGCCGGGGCTCGGGGGCTTGGACACAGCGGGTGTTTCTCACTGCTAGACATGTTACGGAGACACGGACACGGTCCCTTGGAACGGAACTGGAGGAAGAACTCGTGAGCGAACGGGGCAGGGGCACCCCTGCTCCTCCCCGGCACGCAGGCACCGGCCGGGGCCGGCTGAGGAGGAGCAGGGGGCTACTGGCGGTTCGTTGTGCTGCTGGTGGAAGAGGCAAGGATGGGGGTCCATTATGCCTCTGGCTCGTATTCCTGGTATTCCTCCTGCAGGATGGGGAAGGAAAGAGCCAGTGAGAGAGTTCAGGTGGGGCACAGAGCCCCCCTCTTCTCCAGCCCAGCACCAGCTTTGCTCTGGCACTGATCGCTGTCTCACTGTGTCCACTGTGCCACCCTGTCCCCTCACCTGTGGGGGTTCCTCGTAGTTCTCCCCCTCTGGCTCCAGCAGCGGCTCGACCAGCGGCTCCTCCACAGCCTCCTGGGCCACCTCCTCTGCCTGAGAGCGAACCAGGAGGTCAGTCCCACACACACACCCCCCCACACGGCACCCACCCTTCCTGCCCCCGCCAGACCAGCAATGCACTCAGGATACAAGGGGCCCCACGGGTAGCCAGTGGCACCCTGGGCACGCAGCAGCCCACCTAGCTGGGAGGTGACATGCACAGGTCTGCGGGAGCAGGGGCTGTGTGTGTACGTCCCTGCACTGCTCCCAGCCCCAGCCTCGGGCAGGCAGTGAGTGCTGGCACCACGTGGGCCTCGACAGGCTGCAGGCGCTGGCAGAGCTTCGGGAGCATCCTGAATCTCTGGCAGGGGAGGGCGGTGCTGGGTAACCCCTCCCCGGGGCTGGCAGGCGGGAAAGGGGGGCAGCCGATCCCCCTGTGCAGCGGCGGTGGCGGCGGTGGCCTCATTTCTTCAGCTGATGCTATTTTGGGCTAAGCTGGAAGCCCAATGGCTCACGGGGCGGCGAGCTGGAACCCGCCGCCCCTCCCGCAGCTGTCAGGTCACCTCGCAGCCACTGGAGCGATGAGCCACGGGCCCACGCCGCCGGCCGCCATGCCAGGCCCCGAGCACGCACACGTCCGCAGACACCGCGCACGAGGCCGCGGACGCCGGGGCCGCGATGCCCGCCTGCCCTGGGCATCGGGAGACCACCTGGGCACCCTCGTGGTCCCTCCTTTGGGACTGGGCAACGGCCAAGGGGCTCCTCGCCAAACCTGGGCATGTGCCAGCCTCCCCACGGGCATGGCAATGCCCGGGGACTCTCACCTTCAGGTCCGCAGGGAACTCTTCCTTCTTCACCAGCCCGGTGGCCGCCGCGATGTTGCCGGCGCCGGAGAACGCCGCTTCGCCCAGCTGGGACGCCTGCTCCTTCGCTTTCTCAGCCACTGCAAGAGCCGGGGGTGCCCATCAGTGCCCCCCGCCCCCTGTGCCAAAAGGGGTGCCCAGCTGTGGCTTCATGCCCTGCACCACCTGGGGGGAGGGGGGAGCTGGCGGGGAGATGCTGGGCAGGATCAGGCTCTTCCCACTTCCTTGCCCTGGTGGGGAGGGGAGGGGACCACGACACTGCTCTGCAGCTGGGCAAGGAGTGTGAGCAGCCGCTGCAAATCCTTGGTTGCCCGCCCTGTTATATAAGAGGCTTTAGCAGAGTGACATCAGCCCCTCAATTAGCCTCTGATCTCGTTAGTGTGGCCATGCTCTCAGGGCCAGAGGGGTACCACGGCAGGGAGACAGAGGGGCCCATACCTGAGGTTACGCCTTGCACCACACCTTGGGTTTTACTCCCTGAGGGTAGAAAGAGACAGAGATCAGGTTAGAGGGACTGGCAGCTGGGCTCCAACACGTGCCATGCCCAGGACCCTGGCAGGGCTCTGAGCCAGGACAGCATCCTGTCCACACCCCACGCCAGGGTACCTGGGGGGCTGAGCACTTGCCTGGCTCCCCTCAAGGCTCCTGTTGTCCCTGCAGGAGCCAGAACTGGAGCAGCACAGGGCCACTGCCACGTGCCAGGCAGGGCAGAGACCCCAGGGCCCAGCACCGTGTCAGGGCACAGCCAGGCAGGGCGAATGCCAGCCGTGCTGCTGAGAAAAACCTCCCACAGTATCCAAACATAGTACCAACATAGTATGGGAAGCCCCACAGCTGGAGTGTCTGGAGCTGGGTGCTGCTGCTGGCTGTGCCAACCCTGCCAGGCTCCCTCGAGCAGAGTGACACCACCCAGGATACCCCACGGAATGGGAGTGGGGTGTTTAGGATGGAAGGACAGGTAGGGGCTGGGCAGCTCCTGTAGGACGGGGTCTCGGGGCGTTTCTTGAGCTGCTGGACCCCTGTCCAGCACACACACCCTGGGGAGGACGGGGGCCCAGGGCAGGCACTGCCCAGGGGAACAGTTCTGGCGCCTCAGCTCTCCCACAGAGCTTGTGCCCTCTGGAGCAGAACAGAGCCTCAGCGCTGCACCCTCCTCCCTCCCCCTGCAAGCAGGGCTGGCCTCAGCTCCCTCCCTGGGCATTCCAGCACCACAGCCAGGCACAGACTGCCCAGGAACTGCTCCTCCTGCCAGCCATGTCTTCTAGGACTTGGCCCCGAACAGATCCCAAGGGGCAGCACGGGGGAACCCCTCAGTCTCCGGCTGGGTGCAGGGGAGGTGCTGGTGTGGGATGAGCTCCAGGGCATTGCCTCTCCAACATGTTCCCCCCCACCCTGCCCCAAGACAGATACATCCCAACAGAGGGGTCACCACCTCCATCATGGTCCCTCGGCTTTCCTGCCCCAGAGCATCCCGGGCACAGATCTGAGAGACCCTCGAGCTCCAACTGGGAGTTGCAAGGGGTCCAGTCCCCGAGGGTCCCATCCCCTCAGCCTGGGGACCAGTCCCCGACTCTGCTCCTGCCCGCAGAGCCCACTCTCCTGCCCTGCAGATTCCCGGTGGGCAGCGAGGCACTGCGGGCACCGATCCTCTGCCCCGGGGCACTCCGCCGCAGGGTGGTCGTGGCGGGGAAGGAGCAGGGGAGAGGAGGAGCGGGGCCGGGGACAGGTGGGGAGGCAAGGGGGACGGCAGGGGGATGGGCAGCAGGACGCAAGGGCAAACGCAGGAGCAGGCAAGGGCAGGCAGACAGGGCCGGCAGGGGCAGGCAGGGACGGGCAGAGATTAGCCGGGGGTGGGGAGGCAGGGGGCTGGCAGGGACTGGAAGGGGGCAGGCAGGGGGCTGGCAGGGGGCTGGCAG